>JANVCT010000036.1:19905632-19915989 GCA_026770115.1 Aviceda subcristata
CCCAACCCCGACTAAAATCCCCGCTTTTCATTTCTACTGGTTTACGACGAGCTTTAACGTGAATGTGACCAAATAAACCTTGTGGTTTCACGTGCCTACCACTTCGGTCTCAGTATCTTCTACCAGCATACTGAATAGCTTTTGCTTTGAATTTTTCAGTTCTTTTCAGCATACGGCATTCATACAGCTTATGACTAGATCCAAACTGGTGCTGACTCACATGCTTTAAAAAAGATACAGAGCATAATACTCTTTCCATGAGACTTCGCATAGCTCTGTGTAAATCAGTACAAACCAGGTGCCAGACGCTGTTTTTCTGATTTATCTTTGTACCTTCGCAAAACAGTCAAGCCTTAGGCAGAGACATGAAAGGGAAGAAGTTTTTTAAAAATGCAGACTATCACAAACTATCAGTTAAGAGCAATTCTGGTCACAGCAATACCAGTACTCCCAGCGTGCAAGAAAAATACCAAGATAACAGATGTCAGAGGTCATGGATGATGGGTCTCCCGAGGGTTGTTTGCCTGATGCCTGTTCCCATGCGTACAGGCAGCAGTAATACAGTGGGATTCCCAGGCACCACAGATTTCAGGGGGTTTGTCCTCAAGACTTAGAGAAGATAGGGGAACCCAGGCTTCTCTAAACACAGATAGAAATATAGTTTGCCATAAAACTGAGCCAAAAGGTAATTGTCATTTATCATAATGAATCTAGCTGGTATCAGTTAAAAATCTGCAGTTCTTCTAAGCCCAGCAAAAGGCTGAGACAGGAATTTGAAACTACCGTGAAAAAACATGACAGAATCACCAAGTGGTCTTCTAACTCAGAAATATCACAGATACCTATTTGCAAGATAAATCTTATCTTGGTGCTTAGACTTCTGCTGCCGCTGAACACGCTTCGCCACACTTGTACTCACAGCCTACCCAACGTCTGTGGGGTCTGGACAAAGATTCGTGTCGAAGTCACTAACAATCATGGAAACGGCTTGTCATGAAAGTAGGATTTATCACACTTGTAAAAGCAGATATGATTCACATACACATACAAACCAGAAGGTTTGCACCATTTCACATAATGCCTTAATCAATAACCAACATCCAGCCCAGAGCGGGATGTCAGAACTGATCTCTGCAGCTGACTAAAAGGTGGTGAGAGGGAGAAAGAGACAGCATTTTATGTCACGTGGAGGAAAAAAAAAAACCTGTCCTATTTTCATGCTTCAGTCCAAACACAACTAGTTTTCCAGGATGGTCCAGTTTCTCCCGAACCGTCAGGCACCTCCGGGTTAAATCGGCGCTGGAGATGGGGTGGCACGGGCCGCGGTTTAGCTGTCTGCAGCTTTCTGCACGCCACGCACCATGAGCGCTTTGGGAACAGCCACGTCGCAGTCATCTTTGAAAACTGGAAAGAAATGATCAACTGACAAAGCTCAAAGCCTGTGAAAACATTTGAAGCACCGACATGACCTGAATTGCAACAGGGTTCTGAAGTGCCCCATTCCAACAACGAGGGAAAGGACGAGTTTCTGTGGTTGTGCGTGAAAGGACGGGACCTACACAAGGAGACAAACCTGCTGAATTACTGTACTTGAATTATTCACAGCACATACAGTAAATGCAACCGACTACTAACCTTCCACTCAGAGCAGCTGCTGAGTAATACCTCAATTTGCGCAGATACTCATCTTCACCTCACCTTCCAGCAGACTTTAAAAAGCACCAGGCTTAAAACAAACCACTTTTAAACTGGATAACTTCCAGTATTTTTCATTCTTGAAGCCGCTGTTTAATGTTACTTATCTGCAATTTTACCTTAGTCCCAGGGTTTTACTTGAGGGGATGCAGCTCTCTCACCCGTCCAGCCCAGCCATTTCAAAGAACAATTCAGTTTAAAAAAAAAAGCAAGCAATTGAAGACCACTTAGCTTAGCTTCACAAACCCTAGAGATGAACAAAAGTGCTCCTGTGCAACCCTGTGAGAAAGAACAGATCGTACCACAACACTTTCTGGAGCTGGCCTGTTCAAACCCACACCTTAAGGGCTGATCCATACTCGCAGAATCTCACAAAACCAGAGGCAACTACACCAGCCAGTGTATGAACTGAGATGGTTGACAGAAGAGTAGTGTTATCTTCAGAAAGACATTTATTCTGCAGGAGTGCATGATTCCAAGGAGTTCTTTGTGGAGAACGTCTTTTTATTACCTCCCGTGGTCAGGTTTGCCGAGATACGTTTGGGTTTTTCTGCTGAGCACCAGCAGCTTCTCCAAGCTATTAACTTTAATGTAATTCAATTTAACTTTTAAAATTCTGAACATGACACTTGGGCTTACCTCGGAAACTGTGGTATCCCATTGACTTGATCAGAAAGTCCTGTAGCATCCCCAGCATGATTCATATTTGGGTTTTGAAGTTCATAAACAGGGGAAAAAAACCCCAACCACCTACTCTCACTCCTACTATACCTACTCCTAACTCTAGGTCATTACCCCTGTACAGCTACTTACTTTTCAATACATCTGCTTGCAGCCCTCGCGTCAAGCAAATGCAGAAAACAAAACCAACTCAGAATTAAATCTTGACCATTCAAATTAGGTAGGTAGCAGCATTCTCCTCACCAACTTTATAAATGCGTTTATTGTGAATTTACAGCATTTCCCATATGAGTTTCCTCTACACACACCTTTCCTTTCACAGCACCAAGAAGGGCCAGGTCACCTCCGCCAGCGCTGGCACGACCAAAGTAACTCCAGATCATGACAGTCAACGCTCGTTTACCCAGTCTTCTTCCCCCATGATCTCGAATTGTTTGTGTAAGGAAAAACACTATTTCTTTCTGAAAACTGGGCATCGGTTTTACTCTTAGACCACCATGGCTCCGTGGTGAAACCAGTGACATCCCAGCCCGTTACACAAGTCTTACAGATAAAACACTCAATAATTTAACCCCAGATTGCAAACTAATAAGCTACGGGTCAGGATTGCAAAGGAGAAACGTAAGGTGATCTTGCCACTTCCTTGCAAACAGTTTCACGCTCTGTTCCACCACCACCTTCTTTCTAGAGGTTTCCAGGAGAGCCAGCTCCTGCCTCGCATTACCCACCCCGGCAAGCACGAGCGACAGCAGCCCAAACAACAGTGGAATATCGTATTCAGGAACCGTCGCCGGGGGTTTTAACTGGAAACAAGTAACATTGCAAGTTTCTAGACAGATAAATCTAGATAAATCCTGATAGATAAATCAGGAGTTGGGTGCAGATTATAAATCAAGCCCCGGTTCCCGCGCTTCCAGCACTCGCTGGATGAACGTCACAAAACACGGCCATTAATGGGACAACTGGGCCTGCCTTTATTTTCGGCTTTCTCACGTCACCTCCAAAACTCAGGGAAGTGATAACCAGGGAAAACTGTCACTGAGCCTGCCCATACGTCGCCGCAGCCAAACTGCAGGGCCCCCGCGGGGGGGGGAAGGTTCGCGCCCGGCTCTGGACCCCCGGCGGCGGGGACGAGGGGCCGTGCCCTCCGCGCCTCCAGTCATCCCCAAACTCCTCAAGGTCAGAGCCGTACTCGGCTGTGCCTCGCACTTCTACAGGGTGAAACAACCAAGAAAAACCGAGAAACGAGCGAAAAACTAACACCGCCCCACCGCCCCGGCGTCTTTTAAGATATCAGAGCACGTATCGTGGTCAAACGGCCAAAGCTGGGCAAAGGTTTTAAAAATAAAGACTCTGATGCAGGTTATACTTAATGTCCATGCTTCTATGGAAAAAGGAAGAGGCATAATGTAGGATGATTACTGATATCGTTCAGAAGTCTGAAAGCTCTTGTCGAAGCCCTCCTGCTCTCAGTTCTACTAGAGAGAAGATTTGCACAACTCTAGCCCACAGGATTTGACCCAAAGGAAACACAGGCAGATAACTTCAGCATGTAAATTATTTCTTCCCACGACTTTATCGAAGTGTGGGGAAATACAACAGGCACTGAGGTTACAGTACCTGTTTATCATAGCTGAAATATTTCAAGCTTTTTTTTTTTTAAAGATGCACAGAGCTGTTAGCCATGTCCTTGAGTCACAAAGGCCGTGACCTGTAGTGGGCAAAGAACATATCCTTATTAAAAGAAGCCATGCCCTTCTTTAATAATAATAGCACTAACTACAGGACAGAATAGAAAAATCATTTAAAAATACCATACCAAAAAAAAAAACCAATGGAAGAAATTACAAGTATTAAATTATTCGTTTGAGCTAACGGCCCATCAGTAATCCATAGAGTAGAAATACGATTATCATTGACAGTAAGCTTATGTAAAAGGTATAAAAGAATTTCTTTCCCAAAGACTTGAGCTCTACAGAAACCCGATCTAATTCTGGTCAGACACAGTCCTGAACCAACCCCAATTCTCTATATCCAATTTCCTAAGTTATTTGAATCTTCATCCAGACTTTGAAGCTTTTTAAGTACAATGCTCTGAGTATTCTCAAAGGCAATGGAAAAAAAAGAAATCTGGATCTAATATTCTTGGCAGCAGCACAATCTTCATTCTGACAACTTCCCTAAGCACTGGGCTCTCATGCCTTGAAGTATATTTTATCTGTGCTACAGTTCACATGCAAGGTTTTTAAATTTTTGTCACTTGCAATTAAATGTTCCTACTCCGTCCTCACGACTGGGTCAAAACTTTGGGTGCAGGACAGAAGTCAGTAGGAACCTCCTTGAGGGAGTGCAGTTTTAACCACCTACCATGAGCAAACAAATAAAACAGAAATAATGGGAAAGTCCCATCCCTGCCTCCCTCCCCCTCAGCTATCTGCAATATATCTTATCTCTCTGACCCGGGCCGCCAGCAACCCCCCTCTCAGATAAGCACCAGGCCCATCCCACCCAACTCGCTGCTGAGTCAGCGCCAACCCACACCTTTGGACGCGAGTGACTTGCATCCACTCTCCATAAATCCAGGCACAGTATCCTCAAAAAGCCAGTCCCCCCCCCGAACCTGCTCGCAATTTCAAACCTATCAAAATAATGGCTGCTCTTCCTTAGCTTAAATAGTACCTTCAAAAAATTGCGTATTTCAAATAAATTGTGAAAAAATTCAACGGCAACAGTCAGGTGCAAATCATTTAGCCGGTGGCCAGAAGGCTGCCAGGTGTATCTAGCAATCTCCAAATTACAGGGTGGAAATGAGCTTACCTTTTTGCTTCATTTTTGTTGACAAGATGCTACATAGAGCAGTCACTTGTGGCCATTTACTGGAAAACACAGCCTACGATGGGAGAGGTTTAAAACGTATTTTAGCTTTTGAGAAGTTATAAAGGAAGGTTTATTAGCTAGAAAAGAAAAAAAAAAAAAAGAGGTGTGATACACGGAGAGACGTCCCTCGGGTGGCAGAAGCGAGAGATAAGGTTGTGGTTGAAGAGCAGCCGGAGCCGCGAGCGCAGGCACCGGCCATTGCTGCGCCTCAGCTTCCTGAGCCGTCCAGTCTCCCGTCCCGGAAAAGCGCTATAAAACGAAATTAAAATGAACTTCCTTCAGTTTCTGAGATGAACGCGATGCCGCTGAAAGGCTGGGGACGGATAGCTCTGGATGAGGAATTCTGCATCCCGGGGAGGGGTCCTCGTCCTGACGCCGCGGAGGGGTCGGTCCCGTAGCACCAGGTCTGGTCGGCAGACTGGCCACCCGGCAGAACGCAATTTCCAGGAGTTCAAATGAGTTTTTAGTTCTGCGATCTCACCAGGATTCAAATCAATCACCAGAAACATCCTTTATCCAGTTGTTACTCACTGAGCTTCTCGGTTCTGCAGAACACACCCTTCCCCGGCAGCTCTTTTGCTATTGTAATTGGAAAGCCGCAGAAGCATCTCTTTATTTGAGTCAAAATGCATTAAAATGCAAAGTTAGGTACTAGCTATTAGCACTACAGCCAGTATTATTTATTTGCAAGGCAGTTTAAGTTACTTTAGTTAAGTTGGTCAATTTAATAACGCAGCATACCAGGTAGCTGCACGCCTACAAGCGATGCACGTTATGCGAAAGCCTTTGCTCGCGACCGACGCTTGCAGAAGCAGCGGCTGCTCTACCATAAAACATCACTACTACAAGACACCCTTTTTACAAGCCTTGTAGCTGGTCCCAAGTAGTTCCTACAAGCACCGCTGCGCAGATCTCTTTTACACTAAAAACAATAGCCCTTGAGAGTAAAATTCCATTTTAATTTCGACCCCATTTTAATGGAATTTTAGTACCACCTTCTACACGTAAGCCCCAGCCAGGCTCCGAGACTCGCGCAGCTGCCGGGCCAGGGCAGGATAAACCCTCGGAGAGGAGCAGGGAATGTCCTCTGCCCCGGCCACGACCAGCCCCACGGAAAACTCCGACCCCGTCCACCGCCCCCTGCCCCGGCTGCACTGCACCACCTTGCCTCTTCACCGTTGGCTTTTGCCAGAAGTGGGAAACGGCGTTTTGTTGGGAACAAGCCAACGCAACCGCAAGCTCCTTGTTACCCCCATATTCCAGGAGGAGCGAAACGAGGCAGGGCGTAAGGTGGGCGATGCGCTCGGGAGAAAACGTTGTTAAAAGTCAGGCTTGGGTATGTCTTGCTCTGAGGCGCTGAACGACGCGGGTTTCGGGTGCGCTGCCTGGGCGGGATGGCTCAGATCACACCCCACCGCCCTTTCAGCTCAAGGCAACCCTACTCCGAGTTAGAAAAGCTGCTAAAAGTGGGCAAAAATGTCCTATATTTACTGCAGGTAACGTGCCAAGAAGACAAGGTCGCTTCTATTCCCCTCCCCCCCAATTTCCAAAAGGATATTTCATCAACTTACAGGGTAGACCGAGCGTAATCACTTGATGCTTTGGCTTGCTGTACAGAAAAAGATATTTTTCTGTTGTGCAGGTCACAACTGTCCCCGTGTCCTTTCCATGGCACGTCGACCCGCTGCTCCCGCTCCCGAGTGCTCCTCAAAGGCAGTGAAGGGCCGAGAATCAGTCACAGGTGAGAAGTCAGGGTTTTATTACTAAGGAATTTGTTTTTAATAGCACTTGGCATGTTTTAAAGGTTTCTGTTTTCCAGTAAAAGCACTTTAAATAAAGCAAAGCTGGTTTCTAGGAAACAACTCAGCCCTGAAGCGGTCAGGCAGCTGGACTAGACGACGGCTGCCGGTCCCTTCCAACTGAACTATTCCATTAATCCCTCCCTCCCAACGCTCCTTCTCACCCTACCGGAGTCCCAGCCTGCAGCCCGTGCTCCGGCGCCCCACTAATTAAACCCAAATTGCAAACCCTTTGTGACTTTTGTACAGAAAATAGATGGGCCGAGCGTTCAGCTAACAGGGGACGTTACTTAACGTATTAACAGCCCAGGAAGTTTTTCTTATGACACTAGCACGGCTGGGTTAATCCTTACTTTGAGCAAAGAGATTTCTTGGCCCTCTATGTGGTCTAAGACACACGAGGGATTTGATCCGGCAAATATTTAGAGAAGTGGAATTAGCGCAGCCCTGCTGGGGTAACGTTGGGCGCGTTTACAGGACCGAGCCTCCATCTCCTTCCAAAGGGTGCAGTGAAGCCGCTCAGCACCTCTGGGCTCGGCGCTGGTCCGAGGAGGTACGTAACCCCAAACCGCCCCGTGGGCACACGCGGCTCCCCACACCTGGATCCCGATGCTGAGCAGCGCTGAATTTTCCCACCTTTAACGGATACGGGTGCGAGATGCGGTTGCCTCTATCTGTGTATCAAGCCCAAGAGCTGCGCTGGGACAGTTCTCAGAGAACATTTAGTGCCTGTTGGTGGTTGCTTTGAACAACAACATCTCCTGTTGGGCTGCCTTTAGGCAACGTGTCTCGGAGGCAAAAAGCTTCCTCGCCTCTTTTATCTGTTTTCAGCTCCTGCGATAATTTTTGGTGCTAGCTCAGTAAAAACCAGACAGCTGTCACTGAACGGCCATGGAAACGGAGGAAATAATTCATTCACAGGTCAGGCAGAAACATTATGCACTTGTTCACCGCAGCCTGACGGCGTCATTTCTGACCTAAGAGAGGGAAGGGTGTTCTAAAAGTTATTTGCTGTTCCCTACAGCTTCTCCGTCACAAGGAAGGGCCGGATTCCGCCCACCCTGTGGCGTTGACTCCAGCGAGAGCCGGGAGTTACCGGCTCTGCCGCCAGCGGCGGGGAGGCCCCGGCAGGCACCGGCCGCCGCGGCTGGGTCACAAACCCGCAACGCGGGAGCGAGAGCAGAGCCGATGCCTCCCGTGACGGGGACGCTCCATCGCTCCCACAAGGGCATCGCTCCCCCCCTCTGCGAGGGGCTCTGCTCCCACCTCAGCCTTGAAGCCGTGCCTGGACTCCGAAGGCACCGCGCCGGCTCCCGGGCTCGTGGCCCAGACCCCCCTGTAGCCAAGAGAGAGGCAGACGCTGCCGGGATGCGGCCACCTCCGACGGGAGACGCAGGCACCCCCCGTGCTCAGCTGCGCCCGCTTTCCTCCTCCGGCTGTAACTGGGCACCGGGCACTGGATGAGACAAATTTCCCCCGCCTCAGCATCCCACCCAGCTGGGCAGGGCTGGAAAGAGGAGCCATACCTTGTGCTAAAATAACCTGGAGAGCTGGGGGAGAGCTCCAGCCCCCGCTCCAGGGAGCGGGGTTCGACAGGCTTGGGGTTTTAAAATCCAGCCTCCCAGCTGGGCACGAGACACGCTTCTGACTTTCTGAACCTGGAGCTGCTGTTTCTGAACGACACGAAAGTGCAACCGTGGGGAGAGGGGTGCCTTGGCAGGAGCCGAATGCCAAGTGTCAAAAAAGAGGCACTGATTGCAAGATGGTTAGTAAGCAGTTTCTGATCTGTGTGAAGCTTCAAGTTTGTGGTTTCCCAGGTATGAGCTAAAAATGGCTTTTCGTCATGAAATCGCTTCCTCCTAACTGCTCTCCAGTTCTTTCCTTGACCAACATTCCAGAACAAAGGCAAAACTTCATCATGAAAACACTCACGCACATCTTGGATCTACTCATCGGTTTGGCACGTTACATGAGGGTTGGGACTGTATAGGACAAAAATGACATGAGATTCCCAACAAGACAGAAGCAGACCATCCCAGTGCTGTCAGCTAATGCTGCCCTCACGGCTCCCAGTAAGCAGTTTAACCACACTGGTGCACAGCCAGTACCGCTCCTGCCACCTACGCTGGGGACCAGCACGCTGCCTCGGCCTTCGGTTTTGCTGCCCGTGGCCATCAGGGCCAAATCAAAACCAATACGGATGGAAACATGGCCGTGAAATCAGGTAAAAACACCCGCTGACACCAGCTCCGTCCCTGGGAAGGGCTGGCCGGGGGAGCCCGCTGGGTCCGCAGCAGCTCGGGGCGCTGGCAGGCTGCTGTCCTCCGCCTCTAAATGCACCCGAAGTTGGACAAGTATTGCCCGGGTACCGCTTCAAAACCAACTACAGCTTGCCGTTTCCTCCTTCCTGTGAGTAAAACCACGCTAGTTATCTAGAAAATCCAAGTTATCATTTACTCAGAGCAAAACGCACAGATGAAAAACCGCAGCGATACAGCCTGTGCAAAGCTTCTGACTAAAAGCGCTGGGGGGCCGGCCGGTTTTCTAACACGGGCAATGCAATCACAAGTGAGCTTTTCTGGGAAGGAATACTCAAAGATGGGAGCGTGTAACAGTTCAGATGCTCAAGTCTTACTCAGGTACAACTCTTGAGTCATTGAGCAATCTGAATTTCTATGCAACGTGTTAATACAGAAATTGTTTCTTTTTAAAGATGTGAGTGATGCACAAACTTTCTTGCTTGCATGTGACATAGATGTTTTCACCCAGCAACTGCCCCAAAGCGTATCGGACCACGCTCCCATACCCAGACGGCTCTCCTTTACATACGTGGTGTCCCTGAGCTCCCCCATATCCTCCCAGTTCCCAAGGATGGCAAGTAAAACTCTACTGGATGCAAATTATACTAAAACTCTATTAAGCAGATAGGTAGCAAGATCTGGCCTTTCCAATATAAACCGAGTTCCACAGAGAGATAGGTATTTCATTTCATCGAATAAAAAAAGGTTTCATTTGTGCCAATGGTTTCTCAGCCTCTCCTTCTTCACAGGAGCAGGAGAAGATATAACAAATAACATTCTTATTTGTTTTTTCAGGTAAATCCAACAGGTGCCGACACCCCGCTGACGCATTCTATTGCTTATTTGGTGTCTGTAACATTACCCAAAATGAGAGTACAACGCAGATTTTCATCTATTCTACCCACAGCAGGAGGGAGAGAGCCCTCCTTGCCAGAGAAGCGAAGCACCCCTGGCAGCTCCCCGGTGCGCAGGACCACCCTGGGGTGAGCACCCACCCCCCCCACC
>JANVCT010000036.1:19918893-19929303 GCA_026770115.1 Aviceda subcristata
TCCCATCAAGGAGCGGGGTGCTGGTTTGTGCCCTGGTGCAAGGAGAGCTTTGCCGTCTAACATGCTGATGCAGCTGTGAGCCCTTGGAGTGGCAGAGAAAACCAGATTTCAAGGAAAAATAATTCTCCAGCTATGTAGCGAGTTTTGACCCAGTTGACGCTTAATATCAAGTGAGCAGCTTGGTTTTATCCTTGACTTTCTTTCAAGGCCTTACTAGGAATTTCAAAAGAAACAGCCTGAAGCATATGCTTGAGCCAAAGGCAGTCCCTGAAAGCTGGGGAACACCTGGTAGGCCATTCCTCCCAGGGCTTTGCAAACAGTCTGTCTTTGGGGCGATGCTGTGTCCAAAACGACATGCAGAGGTAAGCTATGGAGTGGCTGGCTCTGCTGAAAGGTCAGCTTCCAAAGGGCGCTGCAGAGGGTGGGCGAGACCCTCCGCTCACCTGGCACAAGCGTTCCAGAGGGCATGTGCAAAGCACGGGCGTTAGCCTTGTGTCTTCACGTAGTCCAAGACATCCAGCACCTCTCCCACACTCATTGTGAAAACTCCTTCGTTATTCTGCCCTAACGCACTTCACTCGCTCTCTTCACACAGCAGGTAAATGCATGAACATTTCCAAGCTATGGACGATCAAAACTCATAGCCAAGCTGGGGGTTAACCTACAGTTATTGAAAACCTGTTGTTATGGGATGCAAGAGCCAGCAGCCAGCTATCCGCATTCATCACTGAGGTGCAAGGTACACGTCGGTTAACCGTATCTTAGTGTTACTAATAATTTTTGTGACCTTCATGCTGTTACCCAAAGACACCAGAACAACACGCTTTCTGGGCAGCATGTCCCATGACAGTCTCCAAAAAGATCCTGACCTGCACATTGCGTATCGCTGCAAAGTATGTGGAAGACAAGGTATCCACCTTTAACGCCATGCCGCTGACAAGAGCCACACAGATACCTCTCCGGAGTTAAGGTGATGTTGTAGATGAGAGGGAGAAGGGAGGCCAAGACAGGAGTCAGGGAAGCTGGAATCAGATCAAACATAAGGGCTCCTGGGGCTGCACCAGTCTGGAAGCGCTCAACTGGAACTGTCCTCCTTTTCTGGTTCACCTCCACCTCAGAGGGACAGGAGACAACCACCCCCAAAGGGCAGCACAGAGGCAATAACCACATCAGCATTTAGGAAGGGATTATCTGAATCACTAGAGGACAAGTGCTGACCTCTGGTTAAATAAACACATCCTCGCCTCACGCAGTCTAGGCAGTCTTTTCCCTGAAGGATGAGACAGATTCAGGACTAAACATGTGCAATTGGTCTCTTTAAATTTCCATCAACTAGAGATAGACAGGTGTCAGGTTCTGGCCCTTTCCAGAGTCCCTGACAGGGATTCCTCTTCTTTGGGCCAAAGGAGCACACGCTATGCCAAACCGTACCCCAGCACCATCACTGGTTACAGGAAGAGCAGAAGGAAGAGGCTTGGGGGACAGCTATATCCTAGGCTGCCTTTTAGAGACACACACCATCCTCATCTCAAAACTTGGCATCGCTGAAAAAAGAGCCTTCCTCCTCCCACATTAGGGATTTTATAAGCTCAGCTGAGGTACACAGCTCACTTGAACACAAACACAGTCCCCCTCCCAGCAGAACACCCCAGTTGTTCTTTGCCATAGCTTGTACAGCTTCCCTTGTCCATTACAGCCAAAGCCTTTCTGCACTCATGCTATGTGTTTTAGTCCAGATGCCAGTTTTCCTCCCTAAACTGGATTAGACAGATGATTTTCACATGCTTTTCCACTGTAACAGGAAAGAGAAGTAACTTCTAATGCAAACAAAAATAAGATCAAGTACTTCACTGAGTCTACGCAGCTGAACATTCATGCTTTAGGTGATTTCCTAACCTAGTTGGAGGGCTACATAATTGCTCAGTGACACAGCCTGTGTCATAGAACCATAGAATCATTTAGGTTGGAAAAGACCTTTAAGATCATTGAGTCCAACCAGTAGCATTCAGGCCAGGTGTTAAGAAACCACATGCTCAAACTGGATGTGGATTACTGGTATGGGCTGGGGGTGGTTGCTCTTCTTATGACTACATAAGCCACAG
Source organism: Aviceda subcristata (assembly GCA_026770115.1). Taxonomy (NCBI): domain Eukaryota; kingdom Metazoa; phylum Chordata; class Aves; order Accipitriformes; family Accipitridae; genus Aviceda; species Aviceda subcristata. Next base: position 19,920,996 of record JANVCT010000036.1, read on the forward strand.
TAAGAGACCATCTTTCCATAAGAGTTCACATGGTGTCTGCTTTCATCAGTACCCATTATGCAGAGCAGTACTGTAGAGGCCTCGTCAGCAAGCTAACAGATGTGACCTGAAGACCTCTCTGAAAGGTCCCAAAGCACTTGAAAGTGTCAGGCAGCCACTTGTCCACAGTAAGCCTTTGTAGTGCACATGATTATCTGTACTAAGTTCTTAAACCCTGTGAAACGAAGAAGAGTCAGCAATACATCAAGAGAAAAACCATTTCAGTCTAAACAAAACTTAAGTACTTGCTGTACCAGTGATACAGCTGGCAGAAGCTCCCTATGCCTAGATGGAGGAAGACTTATTTGTTCCAGCATATGAATACTCTCTCTTTTAGGTCTAAAAAACTATCCCATAGGACTAATTTTAGGCTAATGGTCATATTCTGTTCATCTTCTAGAATGACAGGAGACAGAATAGGGAGTATAATCTGCCAGACTACACAAACATGTCTGGGAGGTTACTGAATGCTCATGAGTCACATATGCTCTTTTCCTCTAAAATATCTATTATTCTTCAGATCAGATTAGCAGTAAGCAAATCCTGCACACAGCACAAAAAGCAGCTCAGCATTTGGGCAGTTCTGCATCCACACTCATTGTATCCTACTTTAGGGATGGAATGGAGTCAGGTGGAAGACAACTCAGAAAATAGGATAGGGTTTTTCCCTGAGAAAACAAGCACGTAAAATTATCTTAAAAAGTTCAGTATGACATAACATGGTTAACAATTGTATTTCCCAGCCAACTACACTATTTCAGAAGTGGGATATGAAGATTTTTGGCCAGAGTCCTGATGTGAACTTTATCTGTCAACATACCACGTTGACAGAAAGTCTAAGTAGATTCCTCTTCCTTCCTCTGAAATCTGAAGTGTTCCAACCAGAGATTGTGGGTTTGGCTCATCATCAGTTCTTGTTCACATCTGTGAGGCTGTCATATGTTAAAATGCTTTGTTATAAAGCAAAACTCCTTATTTCCTAAAGTTTATGTTGTGCTGAGAGATTTTACTAAGAAAACTAGAGGTCAACAATGAAATATTCTGAACAGCCAGCCAACAACCACAACATTCATGGCAAGTGAAGGAACACTGTGAGAGATTAGAGAGCAACTATTGAGCTATGCTGTGCTAGGTCATTAAAGCTTTTAGGAAAAAATCTTGCAATTCCTATAGCTACCTGCTATAACTGTTCACACAAAGCTTATTTACAAGACTAGATGCTCCTCTCACTTCAGTATCATTAACAACCAGAGCTCAACAAGTCTCTGCCTGGGCAAGCCAAGACTTCTGTCTTCAACCAGTTGTGTATGTTCAACTGAAAAAATAAAACTTTAATCAATACACTTACTTACATGCTGTATCTAAATGACTAAACAAAGCAATAACCATTAAGTGCATAAATTCCTCACATGTAAAATTCAGGGGCACGTGAACATATACTAAGTCACATTACTTTATTACCAATGCAATAAATGGCTTATGTCTGTTACACCTAACATGTAAAACCCTTCTGTTTCACAAGTCTTTCCTAGGAGAGCAGGTGCATTGCTTCTAATCCTGCCTGACAGTTCTTTTAAACATTACCTCATTCTAGCTTGTTCAGTCTTTGTAAATCATAGGGCAATGGAGAAATACAAAGGAAACCAATGCTTGTCATATGACACTCACAACTGCAACTGGATGTTTCAGTGTAATTTAAATTACTTTCATTTTCTCAAGCTATGCCCCTACCAGAAACAGCCAGTGAGAGGTCTGAAGTCAATCCACCCTGCAGTGACATATTGATACAACAATCTGGTACTAACAGCAACTTGCTATATTTCTGAAACATTTGCCTATTTCTCTAACTTTGCTCTTTTTTTCCCCCCCACAATTAACTGTAATTTCTTCTGAAATTAATTCAGCAATGAGATTTCTTTTCTATTGTGGAGAACACTGTCAGATGTGTTGGCTTGTAGCCATTACACACATGCTAACAAAACAAAAAGGCAAAGGTGAATCTGAATCCTTGTGTTCAAAGGGCATGATTATTCCCAGCCTGTCTGCAGGGCAAGACAAAACCCTGCTCCAGTCTACAAAAGTAGATTAAGATTTGCTTGCAAGCCATCCTACTGACTTCAACAGGTGTTGAGGTCTGCAGATCAGGTGCTCCTGGGGTAAAAATGCTGTGTTTCATCAGCAGAGATGCCTACTTTTAGAATGAAGAATTGTCAAGACTGTTGAAAGTCCTGGAAAAGGCTTCAGATTTTTGTAACTGCTTGCATCAAAAATAAATAGTATCCCACAAGAGCAAAGTTAACATCACAGGGAAAGGCTTCTCATAAGCATAACACTGATATCGCGGTTGCCACTGGCCCAAAATGTGCAGCCTGCCTGCTCCCAGGACACATTATAGTTTCAATACATGAATTAAACCTTTCCAGCTTCAGTAGAAAGTGCAACAGTTCTGTGTCATGTGCTGGAGCCTTAAATAAAACACTGACCAAAACCATGATGTATTTTTTTACAGAAAAGGGCAACAAAGCAACAGGCCCTCAAAGGAAAAAGTAATGCCCATCGCTCTCTAAAACCAAGCACTGATATACCTAATTAAGGACACAGAATAGAGAATCACTTTGTGGAAAGAACATTTATTTGTTTCAAAAAACTTGTGATCCATAGAAATACAATAAAATCAACATGTACACAAAACTTTAAAAAAAACTTTGGTTCAAAGAAATATTTAACATCTAAATCTTCTGAGGTACAGAAGGCACAAGACCAGGCACCCAAACATACTGAATCGCCCACAGCACTGTTTGCACCACTACTACAGAGAAAGCTGGGAGGGCAGAAGGGAAGTCAGAGGATGGCAGGGGGAACATGGACATAACTGCAACCAAAACACAAGTATGTGTACAATGCCATTTACTTTCACAGGTGTTACATATTTTGTTGTCCTTTTTGGGTAAAGTGCCAGGACTCTTGGAGAAAAAGATGGATCATTTCTTAGAAATGAACTGGAAGAACGAACAGTAGAAAAGGAGACAGAGAAACAAAGGTCTGCAGCAGGTTGGGTTTCAGTCAACCTCTGTTCTCCCACAAGGTCTTAAGAATTCATTTCCTCGTTCGTGAAACCATTTGTTTGAAACTGTGGAACAAGGATGTGAAATTAGTTACCACCACATACCCAGTGCGTACATCACCACAAGCCAGACAGTTACTTCAGGTAAAACCTCATCTCTCAGTCTGAGGATCCCTGCTTATACTTCTCTACTCATCCAATGGGAAAGACAAAAAGATGCAAAGGGCTGGGGAAGAAAGGATCTTTCCAGTTGCACAATTCTGAGGCCAATGTAAAAGAGCAGTGTATTATGGGTCTGGTATCATTTATAGATCACTATGCTCTGGCACTCCAGGGGAATACCTTGGAGGCTGAGGGACATAGATACAGGGATGGATGACAGGGATCTCGAGAAGTTTTCAGCAGCTAGCAGAAACTCCCAGTGTCCAGACATTCACATTTAACTTACAAGGAGCTCTCCTCCTTTTGCAGTTAAAACTATGCACAAATCTTTGTAGGAACAGACCTAATTCTAGTCAAGTGATAATTCAAGTCATCCTGATGCTGATACACCACACAGAGTGACGTTCTTACACACTTTGTGCTGTCATGGACACAAACCAAACTTGCTAGAAAAGCTACAGATGAACAATGTAGCTGCTTAATACTACATAGTATTGACGGTGGGAATTTTCATCATGGCCAAATGACTCCAGTAGTTAAAATGGCAACACCCAGGTTATTAAATGCTGTTATAAGGGTTCAGTGTATCACCAGCTTTGCATACACACGAGCCTTCCCTTCAGGTTTTGTTCCTAAAGGAATATTACTTACCCCATTTACACCCTACTAGCACTGGACAAGCTGCATGCCTTGTTCTATAATCACCCTCACCACTTCTGAAAAGATTGTACCAAAACACTGCTGTTCCCTGGAAAGTAGAATTGGATCTGGATTAGTCAGAACCTAGTCAATGTAATTATTCAGGTTACAGTAAGGGCGGGGAAATGCCTATGAATTCAGCTGCAGGCTCTTATGAAGCACTTTAACAAAGGCAGTGGCCTTTGTTAACACTGACTGTTTCACTGACAGCATGTGAAAAAAAACCCCCTTAGTCCCACTATTAATTTGGCCATGTTTCAAGAGTAGAGAGGAGTTCTACCTGAACACAAGCTGTTTTTGTTAATAACAGCTCTACACAAGCTGCTCACTTTATACGTTGTAAAACAAAGGAAGCAGCCCTGCAGTCTACAAGCTCAGCTACAGCTGCCTTGATACAGAGCAGCCTGTCGACCACATTGTAGTGAACAGCACTTTGTCACATTAACTGACTTGTGAACGGATGCAGGACTGTACTGAGGAAGAGACAGTAACAGGAGAGAGAAGAAATCAAGCAAAACACAAACACTTTACCTTCTTGGGCCATATTGCTGCTCCAAAGTCTGGGAAAACTGTCGCTCCTCCAGCTTCTACATCACTCATCTGAGAAAACAAAGTCGGCAAATTGTCCATTTACAACACTTTTCGTACATGCAATCCCACAAGCTAAAGTGCCCCAAGCCCTAACAGAGATTTCTAGTTGCACCCCTGAGGGGCACCGATGAGGAAAGGATGCACTTCAACCAGCACAAACTGCAAAAGTAACAGTACCTGCTATTGAAGGCTTTTATTTCAGCTGAAGCCTTTTGTTCAGCACTTCGTCTGGATCATACATAATCTATTGCACAATCAGCCATAAGAAGTTGTGTGCCTACAGTGTTAATAAGCTAGTACTCTGGAACAAGGGAGAGGACTTCAGAGTAAATCAGTTTCAAGAATGTCATTCCAGTTTATGATCCAATTAGGAAAACAAGTAAGTGTCTGTTAAACCACATGTTTCCTTATAAATTGAAACCATGTTTTTAGAACTGATTTTCATGATTTAGTTTATGCATCTTGGTCAACCACTTCAAAAACTATACAAACTATTAGAAAACCTCACTTTCTGCACTGTTTCTGTGCTGTTCACCAGTGATGTTATGCCACTTCAAGCACCTTATGCATCTCAAGCTTTAATACACACAGTTATGTGACTCTAAAGAAAAGCATGTATCTATATGCTTTGCCTTCTACACTGGAATGAATTTAACCCTATTGAATTCATCAGTAATGATGGATTCACTATAAATTCTAGACTCAATTCAAAACTCACCGAAGTTCATGGAAACACTCCCATTAAAACTAGAAAGTCTTTCCACTGATTTCAGTAAGTTTTTGATCAGATTCTAATTAAAAGAAACAAATGAGTCAGATCCAGCTCCCACCAAATTTAAGCAGCAGAATCACTATTAATACACTGCCCAAGTCCCCACATTCTCTACTGTAACTTGGATTTCTGTTTAAAGCAGATGTTATTACCACTCTGGTGTCCTCCTGCTTGGTACCTACAATAAAAGGGCATAAGATGCCATAGGTACACAGGTTTTTGCCCCTTCCAACTAGAAAGCATGTGCATGCAACTTTGCAAGTTAATACCTACGTCTTAGCAATACAACCACTCTTTTTAGTAAGGGTGTTGGTACACATATGATATGTTCTACACAGGACAGACAAGGGTAAGTTGCCTTTGACCATGTACAACTGGCAGAGAATAAGGTGCATATCATTCACTCTAAATCATGGCTTGTCCAAAAGTCAGAGAAGCAAACAAAGTAGAGTGAGACAATTTAAAATTAAAGCCTCTTAGCAACAGACTACTTCACAGCTACCTATCTTATTCTGATTCTTGTTTGGGAGATTATTTCCTCCCCCTGCCATATCAAGTGGAAAGTATTTCTAGTTCTGTTTTGAGCTGCATTTCACACTCAAAATACCAGCTCAGCCATGAATATTTCATCACAGAATTTTAAATCTGAAGTTGTATCACTCAAAAGTTAGACATAGAAGATTAGGTGATCCTAACTACTGGTATAGTAAGTAAAGGCTGATAGACAAAATGTTGTCACAAGACTACTGTGAAAAATTTAGGCCACTAGTATCGGTGACAGTTATATTCATGATTCCAGTGTACATGGTCCGTAGGCTGTGTAATGCATGCAACTAATGAATCTTTTCAATTCTGCATTTGTAACCCAGTTGCACCAAGTTTACTAGCTATGCCTCCTCCATTTGCTGAAACAACAGTGTGCCAGAGGAACTCTAGCTTTGACAAACAGCTAAAACGGAGGCTGACAGACCACAACATCAAGTGCTGTCAAACAGTGGTGGAAGAACACGACTGTCTCACAGTAAATGGCCAATAATCAAGTTCTCAAACAGCCAACATGAGTACCCCAAGTACTCACTTGCCTTTGAGAAATAAGCCAAATTCTCATCTCCCACCAAGAGGAATCCAATGAAGTCAAAAGATAGAGTGGCCAAAAGGGGAAGCTGGGGTCTATATTCAAATTCTTTTCTTTGAGGTTAAACACCACCAGAATTCCATAAACTCAGATGGGACAGCACCTGATGCTGCAAGAATAATGAAATCCCTACTTTGAGATGCCAGGGAATCTCTACAAATAACCAACTGCACAAGCTGTAAACAAGATGCTGCTAAAGTTACACTCAATGCATAAAGGATCATCATACTTACATAGTTTAAAAAAGTGGCCACACGATTTCCAGTCCCTAACCGCTTGAAAGCATCTGGCTCATCTTTCTATAAAATTAAATGAGAATAACTGCAAACTTCAAGCTCTCAGACAGCAGACAAACAGCGGTACTTACATAGTTAAGAAACGTCGCTAGCCTATTTCCTTCCGATTTGAGTGTGCTGTCAAAGGGTCGCTGTAACAGACAACAACTTTAACCCAAGTTCCAAACAGGCTCACACTAGAGTTACATACGTGCAGCTCTGCAGAGAGATCCTTAAGCCCAATTTAAAGATTTGGAATAGAAAGGGGATGGTCGATACAGGGCAACATTAAAGCCATTACAAATTGCAGCCAGGGTGCATAACTGCATGCACGTAGCACTCAGATGCTAAAAGGAGAAGTAGCACTGAAGCAATTCTTAGGGCACAGTAGAAGCAATGTTTTCAGGGCCTGTGGCACAGATGTTATCCAAGTAAAGTTAACAACGGGCCATTGCTGTACCGGACACTGATCCAAAGTCAACAACTGAGGTGAATATGAAAAACTCATCTTCAGTGGGCTTTAGATAACACACTAGATTCTTATAAATGTAGTAGTGACTCAAAGAAACACTGTCATGAGAAGAGAAAATGCATTTTCTGCCAGCAGGTAAAATTGCAGAATAGCAATAATCAACTTCTTTCAGGTGGCTGCCTGTCTAGGACTAAGGACCACATCAAAAAGATCAAATTATCTTTACTCTGTAGGAAACATTTTCAGTTTTGTTTGCTGAAGTACGAGAACACATTGGGGCCAGTTTAGAAGCAGAAAAAAACATCTAGAATACCACTGTGTCTCTCCTCCCTTCAAAAAAACCACAATTAAAAGTTTATTTACTTTGCTAATAGTCAGGAAATAATTTCAGCCAGGAGACATTAAGGTGCACTCTTCTCACAAAACCAGTAATCTTTAACATTTAAAGAAAATAAGAAATAGGTATTAGAAAAGACAAACAGCAAGGAAAACCACAGCCACCATCTCTAAGATTATAGTTAAATCTACTTGAAGTATATTTCAAGAAATAAAAAGTCTTTCCTGAAATGGGGTCATAAAAAACCCCAAAGACTCTTACATCTGCATATGCAAATTCAGTCCAAAAAAGCCAACATAAGAGCATGAGATATAGGGGATTCCCTGGTTTCTGCCACTGCTGCCAAATCCAGATCCAGACATACATTTCTGAACTTCAGTATCAAAAGATTTCTCAAACTTTTGAGCAACTAAAAATCTCAAAACTGTAATATGCAACTATTAATGTGTCCCTATTTGAGAACTGCAAGGGAACAAAAAGCTGCAAGGCTGATCAGAAGATGAGGAGACACAGCAGTACCTCTGTATTTCAATACTGGAATCTGTGATGCACAGAGAGCCTGGAGGACCAGTCCAAAACTATGGCAAATTCTGCAATTGCCTTGCCTTAGCTGATGACTGCAGCCAAGGTTACATTCCAAGTGGAGCTCTGCCCCAGCTGCCTAATCCAAAAGTAAAGTCCGCACTGGCCAGTTTGATGGCTGAGGTCCTTGAGTTCAAAGGCTTTGAAGAGAATTTAAGAGCATTTGCTTGACTCGGGAAA
>JANVCT010000036.1:19936470-19953921 GCA_026770115.1 Aviceda subcristata
TGTCACTCAAGATATCACTGAGTAACATCTGAAACACTAACCTTTAGGAGACTTATGCCATAATACATTACAGATTAAGCAAATAACTACACAAACAGCCAGCTGTAAAAAAAGTCTGGTTCTTATCGTTAAGACTATGCAGATGGAATAAACGGATTCCTTTCCCTCCACTGAGAGTTAAAGCCATGTTTGTTGAGAGGTACTGGAGACTGGTTGGTCAAAATAGTCACCCCAGAAGGACACATCTTTAAGATGCAAAAGGGAAGGGATAATGTGATTCTGTAAGTGTGGCAAAGCATAACCAGCTCACTGGAAAAAGCCTCCTAGTGTATCAGTACAGCTGATACTGCCATTTCAAATGGCTGAGTAGACAGACTGCGGTGAATCAATTTTCAACAACCTTTAACAGGTACAGTTGAGAGCTGTTTTTCTGTCTAGTATTAACATCTAAAGATAGAGAGGCCAAGACATAAGGCAAAAATCTCAGCCTGGACAGAACTACATTTAATTTTTTCTTAAAAAAACAGTTTCACAGAAGGGAAAAATTAACACCTCCCAGCAAGCTTGATCACCCTTATGCAGCATAGTCAGGAAATTCTTGCCTTTCCCTTACCATTTTTACCCCTTCACCTCTGCAAAGGGCCTCATAGATGTCACGCTCTGGCAAGTAGTCGAGAGGCCTCTCATAGGCACCACCTTGCACCACTGGTTCTGTTGTTGTCATGGTCTTGTTTATTGATTTATCTTTCTCCTCCTCCTCTCTCTCCTTCTCCAGCAGCTTCTCAAAGTACCGCAGATTACTGCCTGCTCTCTCATGAGTGCTGTCTTCATTGAGAGAAAAAACAGACAGAACCAGTGATTTATGCAATCTCAGGAACTGTTAATACAAACAAGTCTTTGTATCAAGACACAGCAGTAATTCTCCCCTTCATAAAGCATTATCAGGCAACCAAAGACATTGTCTCCAGTCTGCACTGAAAACCAGCACTGGGAAATTCATCTTTGCAGAGGGACAGTAGGCATAATCTGTGAAAGACTCGTTTCTGGAAGAACCTATCACAAAACTTGTATTTCAGGAAAAAAAAAAAAAGAGTAGACGATTTTGGTCTTCACATTCCTCCTTTTCTCTCAACTTTTCTGCCCAGTTCTACCCAAGATAAGCAGATCATAGAGCTCATCAGCAGAGACCAAGCTAGTCTACTCGTTGTACCCCTCCTCTCCACCATGCTCCTCATCTGCACTGCACAAGCATGCTTTAACCAAGGACTGCGGTGGAGTCCCAGCCAAAGCCTTCCGCCAAAGTTGGGAAGCTCAGGGGTATGAGTTACCACTTAACAGCTACAGCATCCATCTCTAGATATTTGGAACAGGTTTATATGGGAGGTATCCTGGATCACTAGCATCATTGGACCTATCATTAGTGATTTATTAATGATGTTGGTATGAATCAATAAACATCATCAATAGATCTTTACCCAGCATAACTAAGGAACAATTCCCTGTTCACCACAAAATGTTTCTGGACACAAGCACCTAGAACAGTTCCTTTCCCTTCTGACCCTCCCAAGCTTATTGTATTTCTCTTAGTTAACTAACCCAGAAGGCCACAGAAGGAACCACTCATTAGAGCATAGGCTAGAAGTGGCCAGATAAGGAAGCCGAGCCCAGAGCAGAGGAAGTTGCTGCTCCCAGAAGGGACTGCCAAGTCTGTTCCACTGTTTGGTGCTGATAAGGATTTGCATTTTGCTATCAGTGCTAAACCATATTATTGCAGAGGGAGCTAGATTCAATGCATATTCATATTCTCGTAAGTTTTAATCTCTCAATTCCAGTGTCTGCAGAAATTAGACTGATAGATATTTTTCAATAGAAAGGCTTCACCCACTCTCAGGATGCTGCTAACATCTAAACTAAGAACTACAGCCAATTCAAAAAAACATACAAATACATAATGCAGTAGGTGTTAATTCTAATTGGAGAGGATAAACCCTTCCACTGCAGGAAGCAGGCAAAGTTGGATAGGAAGCAATGCTTATTTGCTTACTCAAGAGAAAGCTATAAACAGACCAGAGTTAAAAAGAAGTTTTGAGAAACTCAATCTGTTCTGAATATTCAGAAATAAATACTTCAAGATCTCAGTCAAAGTATTCTTCTGGCATCAAAAAGTACCTGCACTGAGGAATAAAGAGTAATATGTGAAGTCAGTAGGACTTTACAGAACTGCCTAAGTCCGTGGTAGCCTTGATGTCCACTTGAGACAACCCAGGCTTTAACCATTACCAAACATAACATCTCAGTACACTGAAGCAAAGCACACAGGTACTGCAGTCACACATACATTCAGTCATTGGGTAATAATAGCATAGACTATAAGACATCTTGTTAAAGATACTTCATATACAAGTAGACTTTTTTGTTCCAGGACCCATGTTTATTACAACTCATCTGGCAGGATATCTTTCCAATCGCTCACCAATATGTATGGGCCATGACTGCTCTTGCTGGTAACACTCCCCAGTGCTAGAATAGCAGGGTTTTTGTTCTTACCAAGGGATATCAGACGTCTGGTAAGTTCCATGGCTCTGTGTAAATCCCCAAACTGGAAAACAGCATAGCTGAGATAATCTAGGATCTCCACTTTGCTGACTGTTGTATCCTCCCCCTCATCGTGTTGTTTTAAAGCTTGTTCCATCCACAGTACTGTGTGATAGTAGTCTCCATCATTGTAAGCAGTCTTCCCCATACCAAAGCAGTCACCTACTGTCAAAGATGATCTATATTTTGTTCCTGAAACCAAAAAGATAGCTTTAAGTAATCCACACAGAAGCATCTTTGCCTTCAAACACATGGGGCACATTGAGAAGTATCTGTAAATACACACTTTTATCACTCACAAAGGCTTCTGAAGACAACGCTCAGGCAATACTTTAGGTTCTGTACCAAACTGATCATCTTCATAATTAAAGATTACATTATATCATAATTCTGTGGCATTAATTCCTTTGGAAACCAAGAGAAGTTTAACATAGAAATTAGTGTTAAGCTACTGTGTTTTCTGTTGTAGACAAAGGCAGAGCAGACTGACAGCTTCACAGATTTTACACAACCTACAAGTTCACACTGTTAGATGATCAGAGAAACTGACTATATGCAGAGCTAGCTTGTTTGCTGTTTACTGGAGATGTATATTAACCATCAGCCTGCTTATGCCCAATTTAGACTAACTGGGTATCCTTTGACTAACTGTGCTCTTATTTCCAGCTGCTCCAGCCCAGCAGAGACACAGATAAGACTTAATTTTAAGTTCATTGTTAATAACCTAAAAATAATATAATATAATAACTAAACTGTTTTGTCAGCTTGTCTACCCACACTCTGTGAAGCCTATTCAGTTTGTAAACAGCATGCTGCTAGCAACCATAACCTGTTTCAGGAAGTTTGTCATAAGCAGCAGCAGCAGCAAACGTTTATCAGGACTGAGCTGCCAAAACACTAACATCCCAATATATCTACACACCTTCTAAAACATCTCTCTGTGGCAAAAGCTGTTAGTCCTCATTTCACAGAGGGAACACAAGCAAAGTGATTCAACCAAAGCCTTATTGGAAGACCATAGCAAACAAGAACAGAGCCAAGCTTTGCAAGAGCCATCAGAGCATAGAATTAAAGAGCAGCTCCTTCCCTTGGATCGTAAGTTATTGGGGACAGGAAGTACCCACAGTATTTGCTTACACAGTAACCAGCACAAGAAAGTATGCCATCCTTTGTTGTTTTGGTATAGCAATTATAAAAAACAAAACAAAACCAAACCCAGCATTTTCTTTTAAAATAATACTAATTAAAAAATGCTACTTGAGCCGGTCACTGAAGACCACAGTGCTTTGGCTTGGGTAGGAACAACCTCAAGGTTGTTCTCAAAGTGCCAAAGTAGATATGTCCTCAAGCATTTAAGCCACATGGACTCTAAGCACCGTGGTCCTTCCTCACTACTGAAAAAGGACTTTTGAAGAGCGTTTGAGGATGTTATCACTTCCTTTTAAAGCAGGTAAGACCTTTGTGCGCTTACCTGGTAAGTTTCCTCGAGAGAGAGTTTCAGGGTCCAGTTTATATGTGTCCTGCAGGCGCATCAGAGCCTTCGCAGCTCCAGTCTCATCTTCTTCAGTTGGAAAAAACTGACGCTGAATTGTAAGATTTGCAATAAAGCCTTTGCAGTAAAAGGGAAAGATGTTACTTCCAGAGTTTGAATAAATATCAGTACCAGATTAACACAGAACATCTGCTTTGTTTTGGGAATTGAGATTCAAATAATCCAGATTTAAAGCCTCTTACTAGGCTCTTAAATTATAAAAACATTGTTTTCTGTCCCATTTTAAGAAATACAGCTCACAAGCAAAGGATGAAGGATAAATAACTAAGCCTCTCAGTCTTCCTGTGCCACACAGTTACTGAAGTAGTAACGTGAATCTAATGACCTTCATTTTCCTGTAATGTGTCTTTCTAGCATGAAATTTAATAGCTTTCATCAGTTCTCTTGCAATATCCACAGAGACAACTGCAGATCATAGTACTGGACAACTGTTTCAGACTCTTTACTCCAACCTGTAAAGCCATAAGAGCTTTTCAAGTCTCAGCTCAAGGGACAGAGACCCTGATCCAGGATCCCCTCAGTAGGGGTAGGACCTTACTCAGTAAGAGGCTTTTAAACCTGACAAGTAAACCAGGTGACATTTAGAAGTAAAATTAAATGCACTACATAAACATATTCAAGGTTACACAGCAGGCTGGCTGGGCAGAAGTGGGGGCAATCAACTGAAGGAAAACCACCCAGCTTTTTCCAGTCATGCAGCAAGCAGAACTGGAAAGGGAAGCCTTTAGAAAAAGAATTAATGACAGAAGTACTCAATAGAATTGTGTATTTTATTTCCATCTAGGATGACTGTTCCAAAAGGCAATAAAAAAATCTTGGCTGGAAAAAGCTTCCAAGTACCTAAGCTTTAGCATATGCAGAGTAGAAAGGGAAAACATGCAGTGTTCTGCCTTAAAAACATAGCCTCTTCTCCTTTACTTTCAAGGAGGCCAGTAAAAATAAACCCATATTTAAAAAAGCTATGGAAGCAAATTCAGGCATGTACTTTGACAACATGATGCAAACCCAAAGATTAGTAGTGGAAACATTTGATTTGGAAGGATAGGTTTACAGGTAGCAATTTTATGTTATCCTGTTATCAACAGACTGACTATAACATCTGCCAACTGGTAATGCTGGGGCTGATAAGAATTCTTTCACCAGTTCAGTATGGGTCTCATTTTGATTCTTAAATCTTATCTACTGATCAACATGGTCAAAAAACAATGATCACCAAGAGAAGCAGCAGACTGGGAAAGCAGATTACTAAGTTTATATATAAAGGAACATAAAACTGAAGACTAGACATAAAACAATAGCTGCCAACACAGCTGACAACTTCAGTATATCCCCTTCACCCCTTTTCCCCAAGCAGCACAAACCAAACAAAGCATAACAGGCCTAAGACAGATAACAGTTTCTTTGAGTCTTGACTGATATGTGTTTCAGTGGCAAGTTTCATGCACTTGGGTAACCAGCAAATGAGAGGCCAGACATTAGTTTGTTTCAAACAAACTTAGCAGTAATATTTGAACCACAGCTGAATTTGCAGCTTTCCAGAATACAAGGAGGATAAGAAACTGTGCTGTAAGGCTACCTCTTCTCCCCTGTAACTCCTGACCATTTGTTGTATCCTGAAGAACTAGGTTTTCCAATTCCAGCCAGTCAGTATTTAAACGCTTCACCAGCTTATATGCATTTACAGGATGTGCCAGATACCCTTCTGGATCAGAGGCTGATTTGCTAGTCAGTACATCCATTTTTTCAGCCCAGCTGGAACAAAAATCATATGCCTCAGTCTGAGAACAATTTATGAATGCATGTCTTCCTTCTTAAGTCATTCTAATTACACAGCTAGAATCAATTTATTCCTGCTTTTGCCACCATAACCAGCTTTCAAGCTTTCAACTTCACAAGGATAAAGTGAAGTACAACTGATTTTTTTAATTACAACAGTCTTTCTTTTAAAAGGATTTGTTTCCCTGCTTACTATTTTAAACCTTACTCCAGTAAGCATGCATCTCGCTTTCAATGAGTCTTAGCCATCAATTTTCAGCATACTGCACTTCAGAAAATAATGATGTACAGTACGCAATCACTGTGAATGTCATTTATCTATGTCTTAAAAAAAATACACGCATAAATAAAACTCCAAGAGCTTTTTTGCTTTATGGAAACTAAACCATAAGCTTTGATTTTCCAACTGGAAACCCTCAGACAATACGGTGGCAGTGCTGCCAGTCACCTAGATTGCACTGTTGGTCAGCTTCAAAGCAGTAGTGGGAAACTTCATCCTCTGTGTTCCAGCACATTTGAACTACCAACTACATTGCTCATACTACGAATTTCTTCTGTTGCCCTTCATATTATTCCTTAACACAAGCATCTGGCCAAGCTGTGTGTTCCTCTCTGCAGTACTCAATAGGAAGAAAACAATTTGCTGAGAGAAGCTAATAACTGAACATAAGAAATTCCCTTTGAGCCTGTAACCTCAAACTCAGTAAGCCATGAATGAACTACGGTTACAAACAACTTTACATAAACACAGGTAAAAATTGTCAGACTACCTGGCTTCCCTATGCTATGATATTGCAACAGAACAAACGATGGCTTTTCCAGAGATCCTTTGCAGGGATATCAGATTAACAACACATATTAAAGTCAGTCTCACCTGCACCCTTGAATTTAGACTTTCACTACTTCTAATGTGTATTTTGCAAGGTAGTAAATACTGTCAAGTTCTAGTCTCTTTACACACATCACAATGTGCTTTTGAATCATAAACATATCTCTGGAACTAATAGACAGAGTGCTGAAAAGTGTTATCATATTCAAATGATAAAATCTAGTACCTGTTACAAAGCATATGCCTCAAACATGAGCAGAGCACGAGGGCTCAAATATTGACACAGTGGTAGAATAGCTTGCTTACAAATACACCAAAATATAAGTCAACTGAAAATTTAACACATTAAAAAAACCACTTATATATGTCAGTCCATGAAAAAAAAGACTTCTTTTTCTAAAAAAAGACCAGTTTATACATAGATTGAACTGACCTTCTCTTTAACAGTACTTGAAGAGGAGACTGCTTTTCTTCAAAAGGGCAGCTTTTCAAGAAATGAACATTTGTGTATACAAATGACAAGGGAGTTCCTATCATTTCACCCCTCCATAGCCCTATCCCCACCCTATATCCCCAAAGGGAGATCAAACTGCCACATATATCCTGGAGTTCAGAAATTCTTTGGAAAGCATGGCTCTATTTAGAGGCACTCAGCTTTTCTGAACCTGGACCTCATTTAGACTATTCTAGTGTCACGCCCTATTAGATATTACTTTCAGCTAGATAAGTACTAACAGTCTTCCTAAGGGACACAGAAAACATCAGTTGCCAGCAAGAGCCTTTCGAGTGAACTAAGCAATCATGATAAGGTCCGAGATGTGCTGTAGCCAGGTCGGCAACTGAAGAGCACAAGGCAGGAAAGCTGTCCCTGAGGGCAAAGCCAACACAGGCAGGAAGGCAGGGGCTCGGTGTGCGGTCCACACTTTGCCACTGTAAGCAGTGCTGATGCCAGGGAACAACAGGTAGCACAGAGCACTAGCATCCAGAGGCATTTAACTCGCGTGGACAAGACTCCTCTGACATGAGTAGTGTCTTCTCCACAGGGGCACTGTGATGGTACAAGGAAAAGTGGGAAGAGCCTAGCAGACAACAGTTTCTAAACAAGCAAAGTCTAAACGATATCTGAAGCAGGACCCCCTCTCTGCAGGTCCACAGGAATAAGCTACAGCCAATTTAGTACCTATGGTCTCATTGTGATTATCTATTGAGGAAATACTAACAAGATCTAGCAGCAAAGAGTGGTGACAGAAAGGTGTGGTTTAATTGAACACTGATAAGCCATTTTGTCACTCTTCATTATACAAACCTCTCCCCCTACCTTTTAATCTGAGAGAGCTTGTTCTCTTCTGCTCGGATATATTCCTTTAAAGATTGTACCAAGTCCTTCTCCGCGTAAATCAGGTCTGTCATCTGACCTAAAAACAGAGTATGAACAAATGTTAATCAGACCTAAAAATGTAACAATTTCCAACAGCACAGAATGGAGACCTCAGATGCTGTAGGGCTATTAAAACCACCAAAGAACAGACAAATTAAGGGCATGCACTTCAATGCCTGTAAACCACAAAAGCTGTTACAGTACAGGTCTGGCATTCAAACGCTTCAAGGGGCTTTTAAAATCCCAGCTTCAATGGCTCATGTAGCTTTGCTGCAAGCCTTCCACTGCCTCTGAATTACTTTTAGTATTACAATTGTATGCAAAACAATCAAAAGAATGGTTTGACATTAATACAGCTACTGAGTCAAAAGCAACGAAAGATCCAAACAGTTGCCAAAGCATCTGTTCTACATATGGATAGAGATTATGTCACACTAATAAATTATTAGTCTAACCATTGGCATCACTTAAAATTACAGCTTTTCAATATGGGTAACTGTGGAAACACAACCTAACATTAAGTACAAAGGAATTTCAGTCTAATGTTTATAGACTGACGCACACAATCTCTCCTGATTAGCATTAGTGGAAATTGCTAGCATGTCAATCCTAATTGCTATGACAAACTTTTCAAAGACCAAACACTGAAAGACCGGATGAGATTTATAAATGCAGCCACAGCTTTAGTTTCAGAATTCCGAAGTAATTATTAATGAGGCATGATTAAGCAGCTGGAAGTCAGCAGGCTGTGCTATTTTCAGTTAGGAAAGGTTCAGAAATAGGTAAGTGTAAAGAAAAGGTGATCCTTCACAGTAACTTTATACAAAAAGCTACTTAACTTAGGAAAAAAAGAGAACTAAATAATACACATGTAGTTAAATACTGTTTAGCCAACTCCCAAGCACAGGAGCATGTGCTGGAGTTTGGTAGCAAAACACCACTCTGCCTTGCTCTGGCTGAGCAGTTCCACACCATGGTGCAAAATAAACCGTTTTGAGTTTTATCATTCAGAAACATAGTTCCACTGAGCTCAAAGCATATTCTGGAGAACAGCCAGTTGTAGTTAATCTCCAATATCCTTAGTGGGGGGAACTCCCACCACCATCCCATGGGAAAACATTAGACCAAGTCACAGCAGAAAACTCAGTTTGTGCTTATTTTTAGGCTCTACCACAATCACACATGGCTGTATCACAGCTATTAGAACACAAGAACTAAGTTGTCATAAAAATAAATTTATTTTCAGGACTTATAACAATGTGAATTCTTCAGGATTTACTCAGATCTTACAAAACACACATAAGGTAAGGAGGATATTAATTTTCCTTCCAACACCTGACTGCAGCTTTTTGAGTAGACAGGAGATTTTAGGTTCTGTGAAAGAAAATATTTCACATATTTATCACTTAAATTCTTTTCATGAATCATAAATTCAGAACTAAGCTTTTTAGCATAAGGTTCAGGCTGTGTTCAAGATGACAACAGGTGCACAATTCTTAATAAAACACGGGCGCTGTCTTATTTAACTGACAGGACCCCCAGAGAAACCTGCATCATGTTGGCCACAGTGTGCTAAGTTACCCAACTGCAAACGAATTGCACTATGCAAGACTTGCAATGCAGAATAGCATCAAGGTTGCAGAAGAGTAGCTTTTCCTAATGTGGACAGTGCTTGATAGAGCCATATGAAGAAAGCCATATGCTCCAACTGTAAACCTTAACAGCTTTAGCCATCACATTAACTACATCACAACATCGTGCATATGTTCTTTTGCTACCTATGGAGGTGAAGAACTCTGCTTCTGTGTGCCAGATCAAGAAAATACAGGTAAAGAACACCAACCGCAGCCAGGGCTTCATCTTCCAGATAGCTCAAGCCTGTAACAAATTAAAAAGAAAAGGAGGAGTGGAAATGATTAACTTATTTGTAAGAAAAAACCCCAAGGCATTAATCTTCATATCTTCAGTCATGAAAATTATTAGATCCTTGAAATACTGAATTCTAATCAGTGAAGCTTGAAAAAAGTCTTCTTCCACCACAGGAGCTGTTACTTAAATCTCAAATGCTATCTGGTATACTCTTTCAGATTTACATGGAAGAGACTGCAGTCCATGGAAGGCCCACATGACAGATGTGGAAGCAATGTATTTGTCCACTGAGACAGTGAGAACAAGATCTTCTGCAAGGACAGCTCAATGCCTTCCACTTCATGCATAATTATAGCTGGAAAATAGGAGAGTATACAAAGTTGCATTATATTCCAATAATAATAAATGTCTAAATTAAATGGTCAGACTTGTAGCACACTGTGAAACTCAGTTATATAAAAACTGTCTAGAAATACAAATAGTGAGAAAGACAAATAGAGACATATAGCCTTTTGTACCATGGAAGTGGCAGCAATGGTTGGAAAAGTTGAAAGTGAAATTTCCAACTCTGCTTATTCAAGATGCATCATCCCAGCACATTGGCCTCTGGGCACAGCCCTTATGACTTCTGTATTTCAAAGGCTGTGCCAGCTCAGAAACCCAGCCCCTCGAGACAGAGGCTGAAAGAAGACTGTTACGTTTCTAAGAACACAGCTCACCCAGGGCATGGCAGGGAAAGCCAGTCTGAGCAGACAGGCAGACAAAGCAGCAGACAAGTGAAGTAAGGGAGGCAAGGTCTGTACGGAAGAGCCTCCTGGAAGCGGTAATTCTCCTGGTAGATCTGATGGCCAGGACTGCCTCTTCCAGGGAATTTATGAGGAGCCTGCACTGCACTTGAATCAGCCCACAGCTCCCTCCGGAGCTGCCTGTTCGCTGAGCGAGAACGGCCAGCCCTCACGTACCAGTACTGCGGCACAGCGAACACTCAGCTCTCGTCTAACACCCGTGCACATGGTGTCGGAAGGAAGAGGACAACTGTTCACCTTAATTCAAGAAGCAATTATTCTTTTTTCCTACCTGTTGTAACTGGGTGAACTGGCAGCTGGAAACGACCACTTGCAACCCACTGTTACTCCAAATACAGTAAACAACATGCAGCTATTTGGGGCAAAATGGAATCACTTAAATCTGATGAGAAAGGGGGATGAAGGGAAGGAAAAGTACATGGAATATCCTAAAATTTCAAGTAATGCAGCAAAGTGGGAAGGTATTAAAATAAGATAATTCTGGAACAACTCTAGCTCATTATTCCCTTGGGCTCCACATATCTGCCTGCACAACATGAGATAGAAGGTAAAAGGTGGATATTGCCCTTTCCTTCTGGGATTTTCAAGCCCACAGCATGGCAGAAGCCCTCACGCTCAGTTGAGCTCACCAGTGCCAGGGACACAAACACTAAACACCACCAGTGACACTGTCATCACTTCAAACATTAGAAATAGCTCTGTTCTCTGCTATGTATTATCACATGCCAAGATGACTGTTTTTACAGTATTCTTTTGATTGCTTTAAAAGACTACATGAGGAATCAGAAACATTTACCGCAAGTTTGCAAGCATGACTAAGCAGGAAAGTGTCTCACAGCATCGTAATAAGTCTTCTCCTTTCCCTCTTCTGTTTCTCACCCCCCTGCAAACCACATATTCCCAAAATGCTTGTTTAAGTTAGTTCAGAACTAGTACATGGGTAATCTGAGAATTGAGTAAAGCTGAATGAATAGTACCATGCAGAGGTCTGCCAATACTAAAAGCCACAATAAGTGATGTAGCAGAAAGCACAGCAAGTCAAGAGCACTTGGGAAGTACATTAATTTGGATATATCAAGACACAGCTGCCCATCTGCATAGTCTGTTGTCATTTCATGGAGTGGTTTTTTGGATGCACTACACAAAGCCTGGCAAAACAATTACAAGGGAATTTTCCAGTTAAAACAACACCACTTTACATTCTCCACCCTGCACCTCCCCACCATGTTCTCTCATGGCTGAGGATATCTGCCAAGAAGAACACTTACTACAGCTAGCAGCTTGTCTTTATAGCAGATCTTTAACAGCTTTGCCATCCCACTCAGATTTACTTGAGTCAATAAACAGAAACCTCAGTAAACAGAGAAATCAGCTCTTGCTTGAACAAGCAGGACACCTGGCTGCAGGGTTTTTAAATTGTTTATACACATTCTTTTCACAGCTGTTACTCAGAAAACCAGCACAAATAGTGAATTACAGGAGGCTGAACATAATGTTATAACCACATTCTTGGACAGCATGAGCATGTGTGCACACACACACGTATGCATGCCCACCCCACCATAACTAAACCATCTGCTAACAAAGAGGGTAAGGGAGGCAGAAGGGACATTAGCACCTCCTACCTCAATAACTGAGACAAATGTTTATAAAGCCAGTGGGTTTTATTCACACAGAGAATGGAAGAACTTAGTTGCATACAACTGCCAGACAAGAAGTCTGCGTTACACAAATACTGCCTATGTTCTTGGCTTTTTTTCAACAGCATCTTCAAATGACAAAGACATCATGCTGGACAGGTGAATTTAAGATCTCCTTTTATTTAAGTGAGAATAGCAACATTCCTCTGCAACAGATGGAGAAGGCTTGAGTAGAGCCGTGGGCTCAGTTGGGCTGTGGGCTACAAGAACCCCCCCATGCAGGAACTGAGAGCGGGCAGTTCACACTGTCCTGAGCTTGTGCTGTAGGACAGCCCTGGAGGACTGCCCTGGCTTGTCAGGCTACCTCAAGTGCCATCAGCACAGGGATCCTGAGGCCACGCGTACGTAGATGAGCACTTACACCACTGCCTTACCTGAGAGACAGTTCTCGCTGCAGTGAGAAGCTGTTCCAGCAACACCGGTAGAACTGAGCTTCTCTGCATACAGTAACACATATTTAATGTTTTGCTCCCTTCCTTCCCTTAAATATGCCCCGCCAGCAGAGCTAAAAAGCTAATGAAATGGATATTGTACAAACATTTTACTTCTTTAGAGTGTAAGACCTCAATGAATCATTGCTCCCACTGGAAAGAGTGCTGTTCGACTTCAGAGAGCACTGGCAGAAGGAAAAAAGGTTCTTATAGACAAAATAGACCAGGAAGGAATTTTTCTCCACAAGTTAGACTGAACTAATTAAATAAGCTTTCTAAAAATTCTTAATCAAGAAGATATAAAACCACAAACCTGACCTATAAAAGAAAAGCTGTCTGCACATCTCCCAGGGTTATCAGTTTCTCACCCACTCTGAATTTCATAACCAGTCATGGGGGATTCAAGCCAGCTCCCACACAAGCCAAAGGGAGGACTTTTTTCAGGTCAGAAGAGGAAAGAAATACTTATTACTCATCCAGTCCCTTTAGGACTCCCACTTCTGATCGAACTGATAGGCTGCAGTCTCCATTGTACACCACAGAACAAGAGCAGGACCCTCACAGAGCCTTCCTTTAAACAGGAGGCAGTGCATCTACCCACATATGCTGAAGCTAGAGACCCTAAAAGCATGAACCCCTCTCCCCAGCTTCACCCCACAAAAGAGCCTCAACAAGTACCATTCAGTTGGCACAATGGTGTATAGGGGGACTTGATTTGCATTCTGCAGTGTTGGGGTTTTTTTTAACGAATGTAATAATGGCAGCACACACAATAGTGCAACTGCCATCTTCAATTACCTATCTCACAGCTGATCATTCACTCCTGATGTCAGTTTTCATTCCCAGCTGAGGGTGTGCTTAGAAGAACAAAACAAGTCAGGAGAAACTTCAATTGCCTGACAGGCTAACTAAAAACAGGGACTGACAAAAGTGAGTCCTTCATCCAGGCTCCAAATTTGCACAGACTTCTCATGCAGAAGAATTAAACATTTCAGTGCAACAACTTACAGGCTGATGACACAAGTAAGGGTTACAGCCTGTCTCTCCTCTTCTGTGCTTGCCTATACTATTAAAGACACCTGAAAAATCACTGCTAAAGCAGTTGCTTCCACATGCATCTAAATTTAAAGTATCATGGTGAAATCTAACAAGCAAATCACTACTTCAAAGTCACCTCAGGCCACATCTGGGATCTTGGTGCATATACCATTGAGGCCCACATGCCAGGCTCTGAAAAATGGTCCATCCTCAAACAGCAATTTGAGGTCGGACTCTTGGATGAGACAGGTCTGTTTGGGGCTTCTCCAAATGCCAGTACTTTCCACCCACTGCCTTATTGCTTGCAGACACAGCAAGAAGTACTGAACTGACTGCGCAGCTGGTTTCATCACCTTTCCCCTCCACAAACAATGGAGCTTCAAAAGTAGGCAACAACTTGCTATCAGTATTGATGGCCATAGACAAGGCTAATTATATTTAAGTGGAAAATGGTACAAACAAAAAACTGCAAGATTGCTTACATACTTATTTAAAGCCAAAAAACGGTCTGAATTGTAAACAGATTTTCAAGATGTTGCCAAGGAAGAGCTTCTCTCAATATCTGTATAAGAAAAGCAGCCATTAAAAACATCCAGCTTGTAGCAGTATTTCAAGTCTTGCAGATTAGCCTGACACATTAGCCAGCAGATGCCTGGCACATGATGGCACCTATAAAACTATTTAAAAGTTATTAAATACTGCAGAAAAATATTAATTTTATCCTAAGAAAGCAAACCCTCACCACTGGTTGAAGACTTTGAAACAAAGTAGTTCAGGGCCAAAATTCATTCTCCACATAAACTCAGATGCTCCAACATTCAATCACTCCTCTGATCCAAGGAGCTTTGGATTTAAATGCCTGCCAGTGCCCTACCCGGACCACACTGCCATATCTTGAACCTCATGTCAGGATTCACGACCCTGCCAGCACAGCATCCAGTTACCTTGCTACAAACAGCTAGCTCTCAGTCATACCCAGGGAGACACAAAAGGCATTGCTCCCTTTCAATATTAGGTGCCTCCTCATCAGCAAGTTCTCTTCTCTCTTCATCATCAAATAACTGCTTCCCAGCCCCTTCCTCCAGTACACATTGGATTTACTGCTCAAAGCAGCTTAAGTCAGCATCACTACCTTTCTTGCCAAAGGGTTTAATGTGCATCTGAAAACAATTATAACTGCCTAGCAAATAATAAAAAAACTGAGGCAATCATGTTGTAAGGCAAGCCAAAAGCAAAGGGGGAAAAGCTGTTCATTTGCACGCATTAACAAGGATACAGCACATTCATGCAAAACTACATGCATTTCTTCTAATATAGAATGGCTTGTGTTATCCTTCATTATAATAACCTTAGAAACTATAATCATCTTGATTAGCTCCCAACAGTGTTTTTTTTAAAACCATAGCAAAGAATATTTCTTCCGCACTCCAGCAGGCAAGAAAATTCATGCTAGTCTAAGGAACAGCAAATCTGCCTGCATCTTACTCTGCAGCATCTGCAAGCTCATCCCCTATGAAGCAGCCTAGAGTCAAATCCCACACTGTTAGCGAAGACAGCAAGACTGCATGCTCTTTTTCCACTAGAGCTTATTTTTCAGCATCAGAATTTAGAGTGCATTTTACTGTGCAAAGCCCATAATTTTAGTACATCATGATACTTAACATAACCTTCCATATGCTCATATAGCATTAAAAAAATCTTCCTGTTCAGAAAGAAGGGGTTTTTTTTATATAAAAAGGTCTACTGTCAGGGAACTGTTTCTTTCAATTAATATCAGCAGTTTAATCAAAATCAGACATTATCTCAGAGGTGCGGGCATTAACTCTATTCCAAGATCACCCTAGAATGTGCCCCCTACCATACTGCACATTCTCATCTCTCAGACATACAGAAAACCATACACAAAAATCAGAACTAGTCATAGGAGAAATATCTATGTTTACAGCTTGCTTCTTTGGAAGTTTGCCAATATGCACGGCATGGAAATTATAAACAGACTGGATTCCTGACTTAAACCTAGACTGAAAAACTTCTTATACCAAATGGTAAATCATGCTCCCTCTGCTGTTACTGTCTTTGAAATACATAATCATACTCTGGGCTCATACTTCCTGCACTGCTTCCCAGAGTATGATTACCTACATGAAAAAAAAATTAATCTCAAGAAATTATGGCATAAGCAAGAAGCAAAATTCTTGTCTGTTAGTGTCACAGCAATGCCAATTTACAACTGCAGAATAATGTTCTGCCTGTAAAATAAGAGTGGAAGTTACTGGTTGCTATATATATTTACAACATACCTGCAGGATTATGTCCTAGGTCCTTAGTGCCAGAAAACTGAAGTATTACCCTGGTGAGGATGGCTGTCGTGGTCTTTCAGCTCAGCTTTGCCCTCACAGAGCACCTATAAAATTAAGGGGCAAGAGGTTAAGTTACAAAAATGTCTTCTGGGAAAGCCTACCTTCAGTACTTTCTACTGAGGAACAGGGGTGATTACTGGCTAGGAATACCAAACACCACAAAGCCAGACAGCTCCAAACATAGTAGTCTTTATTTACACAGCCTCTTTCCTCCTTGCTTCCAGGTTATAAGGACATTCTTTGGTGCTTGAAATAAAATTATTCCTGTCTGGTCAAAAGCATGTTTCGCATTACTATGCCATAGCAAGCCATCGTGCCCCAGCTGAGCTCTGACAACGCTCCAGGCAGTGCCTTTAGCTTTCACACCAGCCTGCCCTCCACTGCATTTGCACAACCCTTTTCCACCAGGGCTTTGATGACTGCATCGTACCAGTCACACCCGGCTGTCGGCACTCTCCTGGCTTATCACCCCAGCTCGGCTGCACACCTGTGTGCTTTGACAAATAAGGACAAGCATTCTTTGGAAAACAAATCTAGGGTTAAAGCAAAATGAGATGAGAGTAGAACAAGTGGATTTTGAACACCTTTATGACAGCTAAGACATGGTCTGCTGTACCTGGAGCCTAGGGCAGGCTGGAAGCGCACACACAGCCGGTTGATGCAGCTGACGCACAGTAATCTTTTTAAGTGGTAATATCAGTCACATCTAACCCCAGAGGGCAAGGAAAAGGGGAATCAGCCCTTCCACATTTTTCATAATGATGATACTTCCAACATGCTTACAGCAACCCAAGGACTTTTTTTCCCCGAAAGGTCATTTTCGGCTTTCTCCCCCAGTTAAGCTGCAGCCCCCGTCAGAGGCCAGCGGCGGGGCGGCAGGACCGAGCCCGGAGGCTGCCATTTGCTCACCCTGCCAGTTAAACCCAGTAAAACGAGGCACCCAACCGCGGGTGCTGCTGGAAAGGAGTTGCCCGGGACCCGCGGACACCAAAGCAGGGGGGAGAACGCCTTCTTCGGGGACCAGCCGAGCATTTAACCGCGGCACTTAAAGCTGGATCCCCATTTCCAGTCAGCTCCCACCCGGCTGCCCAAACGCTCCCCTCGGCCTGACGACCAC
>JANVCT010000036.1:19962413-19986235 GCA_026770115.1 Aviceda subcristata
GGTCGGCTGCCCTTGGCGAGCTGCAGCAGAGCCGGGCGTCGGGGGAGAGCAAAGGCTGGGGCTGGTGGGCTTCCCCCCCCCCCGGCAAGGCTGGAGCGGGGGGGGATAAACAGCACCAGGTTTAATTTGCAGCAAAAGGGATTAAGCTTGAAATTATTGGTTTAGGATCAGGCTGCCGGGGGTGCAACTCCCGCAAGCAGCACGAGTAACCTGCCAGCCGGCCGTCGGGGGAGTGGGGGGCTGATGTCTTCGGGAAAGAGCGGGATCAACCGGATCCCTGATCAACCAGATCTTTCACCCTCCGGAGCGGAGTAGGGACTGGTTCCCTTCTCTAGCCCTACAGTCCCATGCATCCATTTCCAGCCTAAAAACTTCCACAGCTGAAACTGAACATTGAAATAATGGACATTTTTCTTGCTGTAGGTGCTCAGAACAAATCCATTCCGTCCCCCCAGTAGTTGTGCCGGCTCCGCATGGCCATGGTAAAATAGTTATTATCCCCGAAGGGAAGAGTCGCAGCTAGCCAAGGCAGCAGAATTGGATAATATGCAAGTACTTGTTACCTCACATCAAACTTAAATATAAATTCACTTTTTGCCAACATGTTGTGGCTACACATGTAAGCAATATATTTCACTATGCGTTACACAAATAATTTTTAACATGATACCAGCTTCTACCGTACAGAGTTTGGGTACTAACAAAATAACTGACACAATTCAGAAAGTAGATTTAATGGTTCCAATGCTTCTGTTATAATCCAACTGGAAAATGACGGGTATTTCTCTATTTAGGATGTGTGCCGTGCTTCTCTTAAAGTACAAAAATGGAAATGTGTTCTGCAAAACCCGAGGATCCTGCTCTTACCCTTAAAAATATTAAACATACCCAAATACAGACCGGTGATTGACTCAGCAGCTTGGTGCTGAAACACCGGGATCAATAGGCTCTCAGCCACCCCGGCATGGGTAATGCCACGGTCACTCTCCTGATCTTGACGGAATTATTTTGGATTAATCTGATTCAGCTGAAAGGGAAATCTGCTCCCACCGGGTTGTCAGTGCAGGAGCCCAAGCTGGCTATGAGGGCAAGACTGTTTGTGACAGCCTCTGCGAACCACTGGCACAAGCAGAGCCGTGTCTGGGTGGCATCAGCTGCGGCCACGGCTCCGGCTAAATGCAGCCTTTGTCACCACCGCGCCGGAGCGGCCAGGAAACAACTGGGCAGGAAAGAATGAGCTCCCCTTTGGCGCTCGCCCCCCCGGGACCGACAGAAACTGTGTGGCCCGAAAGAGCCTCTTTCTAAATTGATTTACCGAAACTGGCGCTGGGTGGGAAATCAGGTGAGCCAGCGGTAGCTGCTCTGCATCTGACCTCACGCCGGCCAGCCAGGAGTTGTGTCACAGGCTCTGCTGGCTGAAAAACCAACCGAGACACAGCAGGACTAGTTCTTTCCATGGTCTTAAGGACACTTTCTCAAGGAAGGCAAAGTGAATTGACACCAAAGTTCATCATATTACTGCCTGGACTTTACCCTGCATCCCCACCCCTCCTTCAGCTGTGAGATGAGCACCAGCTCCTCTCCCCGCGGCCCGGCACCAGTGGTCCCAGCTCTGCAGAGCTGTGCAGCCTGGGCTGCGCGTACCCGGGGCCCCCAGGGAGCCGTCACCGGTGCAGGGCTCTGAGCCGCTGCGGCAGCACCCTGCGACCTCCTGGCCTTGGTTTTGGGGTGGCTGCGGGACCATGGCGCAAAGGAAGCAGAGAGGAATCGTGAAGAGGGAGAAGGGATGGAGTCACCCGCAAAACCTTATGCTTGCATCCATCCCGGCGCATGGTCAAGCCGGAGGGGACCCACTGCCCACCGCCATGGGACAGACTTTCCCTCTTCTCCCCACGGCTGCCCGGAGCGTGGCCGCCCTCGGCCACTTGCTCGGCACAAGCAGAGCCCAACACATGCGCACGCTCCGCATGGAACCTCCACCCCTTCGGAGAGGGCAGAGGAGCCAGGGCTGAAATCCTTCCTGAGAGAAAGAGAGTAAAAAAGAAACTTAACGCGACTCCTGAAAACTAACACAGGCGGATAGTGCAAAGGGCAATGAATATGTTCTAAATACAGCAGGAATTCAGCCAGTCCTGTGCAGACGCTCCTGTCAGCTGGGTCTGTTTCTCACCGCAGTACGGTATGTTTAATACGCTCTCCCCAGAAGATTTTTTTAAAAGCATTTTTAAAACTCCTGTGGAAAGCGGCCAGCAGCTGTGACACTACCTAATAAAGGCAGGCCCCGCTGGGAGGGCCTGACAGCCCCTCCATGCCCCGCTCCTCCGCACGGCCCCGGCCGATAAGGCTGACTCAGCCGGCCGAGGTCTTGCTCAGCACCACTGTCACGGGCCCGGGGCTCAAAGCCGAGGGAGTCGTGGCGTGGTCGCCCCACCCTGCCTTGGGAAAATCGCTCCTCCGTGCTAGCTCAAGCTCTTTATTCCTCCTCCTCTATTGATAGGATGTTTGGCTGTGCGTTTCGGTGATGCATCACAGATGTGGATGTCGTAAGCCAGCAGAAGACCGAATTCCCACCAGCTTTGAAGAAACAGTAATTTTTGAATCTCCACCATGGGGGCTGTCGGGAGCCCACCCCTCACTGGGTGTTTTCTGTGCCTTGACGCATATGGAGCAGTGGCCAAACTGGAGCATCACTGCCTTGCACTTGCCTGCCTTGCGTTTGTGCAGGTGGAAATGCCCCAACGGCGGAATGACGGGAGCTTGGCTCCTTGCCGTGGCCTCGCTCCAAAGCTGCAGAAGTCCACAGTTCGGTTCTAATCACACCAGATCAGCTACACATTAGCACAGGGTGGATCCCAGTAGATGCTGGTGGAAAAGGACTTTGGGGACAGAGGAGAAGTTGGGGCTGGAGCTGGGAGTGATGCTGAGCTCTGCTCCACCAGCATCAGCAGGAACCAGCCCCGGCTATTTAAAGTACCTCCGTCAGCACCGGGGAGCTCAGCAGAGTCCCGCTGTCTGCAGGACACGTGGGGGGCAGTTTGACCTTCCTACTCCTCCGTGGCCTGGCGGTTTTATAGCTGCAGATGTGCTCACTAACCACAGAAGTATTCAGCTCTTCTTTGAATCCTACTCATTCCTAAATAAAAGCAACCTAGTGATAAGACTGGAAGATGAAAAGACATTATGTCTGACATCTGGGTACAGACTGCGGAAGGTCTCATGCATTTGTATGTTAACATAAGATATTTATGTGGGCTGGAGGTGAATAGAGTCTTTCATTGCTTGGTGAAGTATTTTACTCACAGAAAGTCACACAAACAGAGGAAGAGGGGAATACATAGTCCCATTTATTAAAGCAAGTACATGAAAAGTCATGTACAATATAAGATTCTATTACGAGGCAGTCATAAGCGGGACAATTTATAGTTAAAGGTCAAAAGAAATGGAAGACTAACCCACAGAGCAGCTCTTGGCCTTTCGTGTCTCATTCTTTTGCTATGTCATTGTTTAAAGACAGAACTCTGGGCATCCTCCACAACAGGCAGCCTTCCGCCTTCTGATGTGCCGTATTTCTGGTTTGAGCTCCCGTTCCCACGGCAACAAAACTCAACAACATTATTGGTATTTTCC
This sequence comes from Aviceda subcristata, assembly GCA_026770115.1. NCBI lineage: Eukaryota > Metazoa > Chordata > Aves > Accipitriformes > Accipitridae > Aviceda > Aviceda subcristata. Next base: position 19,966,041 of record JANVCT010000036.1, read on the forward strand.
ATACGATCATGCAATTTCCCCTTTGCCTGGGGACGGAGGGCCCCGTGACCGCCAAGGGGATCCAAGCATGTGGGCAGGCAAGTATTCTGGAAGTGTTGGAGCAAACAGAGCAACAAATTGGAGGCTCAGCTTTACAGAAATACAGTGTGATGGTGATAACCTTCAGGGACCTGAAGGTCTGAGGCAGACAGGCAGAGCCCGTGCAGCTTCTCTATGTTGATACCACAGCCCAAAGTCATCCTAGGCTGCTCAGGCAGCTGAGAACTGCCCGACCTCAGTGCAGCTCAGAGGGGGAAGAGCACTGAAATCAATGGACTTGAAGGGTGTAAATCAGATGTAAGTGATGGTGGTCAGCTCTGTTGTTACAGTTCCATCTCCGGTCGGTTCATTAACAGCATCAAAGGTCCTCCAAATACCTACCTTGGGATAGGTATGTGGTTCAAGCTGCTCCCTCCACCACGGGAATCTTTGCGGGTGGGTTATTACATGACACATCCCCAGCACAGCACTGTGACCCACAGGATGAAGCTGCCCTCAGAGTGGTTATAGTAAAACTCCGATTTACACACAGAGGTCTGTAAATGCCACTTTTGCTCCTTAAGTAAAGGCAGGTTTTTTCAAAACCAAAAGCACAAGGGGGAAAGGTCTGACTTTGAACCTCAGCTAGAAGCCACAGAAACTGCGAAATCATTCCCAGTGTGCCGAAAAGTGGAATTGTCGATGAAAGGTCCTTTACTTCATGTCTCTGCCCTGAAAAGGACCAGCTTGCACAACGCACAGCCACACCGGCCGGGGCCTCTCCTGCCGCCGGCACAGCAGAACGGTGCCGTCACGCGTCTGGCGTAGAGCTCTCCTGCTTACGCTCCAGCCCCGGCGGGACCCAGGCAGCTGGTGATTTATTTGCCCCCCACCTATTCTCACCAGAAGTGACTGGTTGTTCTTCACTCTGTAGCTGTGCAGTTTCTGTACTTGGTATGTGTCCCCGCTGAGCTGGATCTTACTTATTTCAGACGTTTCTCTCTAATGAGTTTTCAGCCTCTTTCAGCTCTGCGTCTTCTCCAGCTCTGATAAACGGGCTGTCGGCCGAGACAGCACCTATTGCATTGCTCTTCCATAAGGGCATTCCAGGCTGGAGGATTTTTCGGTTCCTCCCTTCCACTGGAGGAAGGCTGTTTCCTGGGTGACCTACGTATGGATGCCAACACCGACGGCCAGACAAACCTCGCTCCCGAGAGCCCGTGTTTCTAAGGAGTCAGTCCAAAAAGCCTACCCCAAAGCAGCCGTGGTTGCACAGTGCTAACCCAGAAGGCAGCGAGAAGGCAGCGAGTGGCCAAAATTAAGCTGCTGGTTTAACACCTCTCTCCATCCGAAGGGATTTTGTTTTTTTTTTTTTTCCTGGGGGTTTCATACTGGATGAGTCACTTTTCCTTTTCACCTCAGTACTCCGAGTGCATAGATGTACATCTGTCGTCCTGGCCACAGCTGGGGTAATGCAGAGGTCAAAGGGATAAATAGCAGAGAGGCTTTGTGAATGCTCTCCCCCACAAAAAAAAATCCCCTCTTTGTAGCCAGGAAATAAAATTCACATAAAATCCATCAAGTTGCTTGCTTGCGTAATTAAGACATTATTGTGAAAATACCCCATGTTGACTTTCTTTTCCTTTTTTTTCACCTCCTTTCTAAAAGCCTGTGGAATAGGATTCCCTGTTTTCCATGGTCTCTTGACACGGTGCCAAACAGCAGAGAGCAGCTGAGGCCGTATTTTGTCAAATAACCCAAAAGCCAACATATTTGGCAATAAATATGCACAAGATGTTATGGTCATTTTGATACAATGAGTGGATTTCATTCCGGGCCAGTCTGTTTTCATTGGTCTTAAAGTTTTCATGGCAATGCGCAGGCAGGGTGATTATTTTCATTCACAATCAAGTTAGCAGTTTGGCCCTCACTAACACCATTATTATGCTAAATTACCAGCAGAGCTTGCAGTCCCTGCTCGCATCTGCTGTCCACCTCGGAGACCAGAAATATGGCCCCAGTGCTCCTAATTTTGCATGGTGTTGAGTCTGGAAGTGGTCTCGAGTGCATTTCTGCCCCTCTAAATCCTCCTGACTTTATTAAAGAGAAGTTTGGAAAACGAGGCAGGGAGCCGCTCCAAGGAGAGCTGCTGGGAATTACCAGGCTGAGGCAGGGGAGCCCTCGCCCTGCTCCTGCAGAGGAGGAGGAGGAGGATGAGGAGGAGGAGGAGGAGGAGGAGGAGGAGGAAGGCCCGTGTCCCGCAGGGAGAGGGAGGAGGAGGCAGGGCGAAGGGCCTTTTGGAAACCCGCTTGTTTTCCGTGCAAGCGGACGTCCTCGCGGATCGCGGTGCTTGGCCAGGCCTGTCCGAGATTCTGGGTCAAACGGATACACTCAAGAACCCAGACTCCTGTGCTGTCTTTGCCAGTAAAAATCCACATTTAAGAACCACCGCCGATTTTTCTCAAATAAATAATTAGCGATGAGTCAGTCGACGCGTGGGGCCAGAAGCTTAGCTGAGACAAATTGGCAGAGCTTCATTAGCAGAGGCGCTCTGCAGACTTTAAAGCAAACGGGGAGTCCGAGCGGGCTGCTCGCAGCAGTTGTGCGAGTGGCTAATTCCTAATTCCAACGGCGCTTCCCAGCCGCAGGGACGGGCGGCAGAGGGGCTGCCCCCCGGGGCTCGGGCAGCCGTGGCCGGCACCGCTGGCTCCAGCTTCTCGGAGTTGTTCTCCCAAGCCAGGACTCACAGCTGCAACCACCGTGAAGGTGGTGAGAGGAATTTGGGGGTTCTGGCTAAAACGCCTCCACGTATTTCACGCCGGGGCATCGGCGACGCGAACAGCTGGAAGGCAAGGAGAGGGCAGCAGCTGAAAATCAACGGTGTTGAGCCAGAATGAGCACAGCCCAATAACAATGAAGTGATGTAAACCCAAAGCATATCTTCAGCAATTAATTAATGTGATTCCAAATAAACAACCCCAGTGGTAACCCTAGATTGCCTTCTGCTGTAAAAGCAGACACTGACTCACAAAACGCTGCAGTCCAAGATTTGTAATGGTCATTTTGGCTACCGTCACATAGAAAAAGGGCAAAAAATTGCAGGTTGGGCTCAAGGATGAAATTAACAACAAATCCTTATGAACCTCAAACCCTACTTCAAAAATAAAATAAAATAAAATAGATTTTATTTTAAAACTTCTCTGAAACACAGTGTCTTTGTGGAGTTTCTAAATAAGCTAATAATCCAGAATGCTGTGGTTTATTCCGGGGGGGCAGACACCAAAACAAAGAGGCTATTTCAGAGGATTTTTATGCCCGGCGTAGCAATAGCAACAGCCGAAGATGCTCTCCCTCTCGGTGGATCTCCGTGTGTTTTCCAGCAGAAGCGGGAGGGACGCGGGACTTGTGCAGCTCCCGCAGCAGCAGAGCCAGGACCGGAGCTGGCGCTCGCGGGTCCCAGCCGGCGATGCCCGGGGCTGCGCTGGTGGCCAGCCCGGGCCACCCGGGTGCTCAACAGTCAACTCAGGGCTGTGTCGTGTGTGTCCCCCCCCCCGTCATTTTAGTAATGCAAGGAGCGTGGATTCCTTTTGTTGTTCTGAAATGGGGAAGTCTGAAGGGAGGCTGGTTTGCTTCACGCGTGGAATTGGCTGGTGCTCAGCACAGGAGAAGCCAACGTTCATTAGGTGTCCCTCATCTGAAGACTTGACCTCTTGTGACTAATAAGCTGATTTATAAATTAGCTGGTTTATAAACTGATTGCAGAGAGGGTATCCTGAAAAATCCGACATTCATGAGAGATGATCTGTGGCACTAATTGCAAATGTATGTTGGATTTCAGCAGCTGTATATTCTCCTTCGCTGAGCACTGTGATAAGGAAGAGCTGATACATCCAAGCAGAAGATGCACTCACTTTAATGAAACATTTATTTGAATTAATTAGAAAACCAGATTCTGTAGAGCATTACCGCTGCCCTGAATTCAATTACAACAGTATATTCAGTAGTCAAACTCAATCAAGATGGCTGAGTTCAACTCATGGTACACAAGATACACCAAGAGTTGTGGGAACATATTTTCTTAACAAGATCAAATTATTTTTCTGGTCACGTTGTTATTAACACTAGCATTACACTAATGGTGTAGATCAGCGTACATGCACTCGTGAGCACCTGGTCCTAGAGCGTAAAAACAAAAAAAGCCTAAAGCTAAAAAAAATCCTCGTATTTTTTTTCCTTGGCAATCACAGCAAGTGGAATATATGATTTCTTCCACATTTAGAAAACAACAGGTTTCCTCGGGGTTATCCTGAAGTGAACTCAATTTAGGGCCCCAACCCAGCCACAGCAAGTTAAAAGACGTCTTTCCACTAACCTCGGTGGGAACCAAAGATTTGCGAAGAAAACGTTGGCACATCTTTAACAACACCGGAATTTTGTACCGAGTCCTTTCGGGAGTAATTCCCTCATTAAACACAGAAGAAATATAGGACTGTGTGTTAGTTATCGTCCGTGAAGAGAAGCAGTTGCTCCTAACGTGACTTCCAGACGCCGAAGGAAATGAAGACCCAGCGCAGCCGCAAGCTCTGCCAAGCAGGCGTCACGCGGAAAACGTGCTTGATTCTCCACGCGCTTTCGGAATACCCGCCTGGGAGAGCGGCGAGCGCCCGGGGAGCGGAGCAGCCGGCCCCTCCAGGCGTGACACCCCCGGGCGGGCTTCTGGCACCCGCTGCTCCCACCGCCGCTCCGCCAGGAGCGGTGCCGGCTCCCCGAGCGACCGAGGCACGCCTGCGACCGGCCAGAGGGCAGCGGAGAGGAGGGGGTTCGATGAATTCACAGGGCTGCAATTTGGGAGACACGGACTGCGCTTTTGTTCCCAAAGGCCTCTGTCAGGTCCCTTCATTTCTGCACCTCTCAGCTCTGCAACCTGAAAAAAAAGCTTTTCCTTCTCTCCATCTCCAACGTTTCCAGCCTCCACCCGTTAGCTCTGGCAATACCAGCAAGGGGGACGTACCGGCTCCTACCCCGTGCCAGGGCACGCTGGCTGGTTTTACCCCGCTGGCGGTTGCAGGAGGCAGGAGGATGGGACGGGGCCTGGGCCGGCTCAAAGGGACACTCCGGGGGCTGGGGGGAGCCGCCGGCCGGGGGCCGCAGAGCCGCCCTGGTGCCAAAACACCGCCGTCAGCCCCGCAGGTGGACGGTGCTATAGAAACGGGAACTATCACCGCAAAAACTTCTCCTTACGCTAAGAGGCCGAAGCCACAGTATCCTCCTCACATCCACCATATGACTTTATTCGCTATAACCGCACTTTATGACATAGGAGTGTTTTGCTTCCGGAGGAGACGAAGCAGGGCGCTCAACACAGCACGCGCGCTTGCACTGACTTACGTGCATTTGCCGGTCCAGCCGTACTTCAGGGTGGAGTACGGCGGATATCTGGCTGAAAAAGGCCCATGGAAATTAGGACTAAACATGTGCCGTGACACGTTCCTGACGGAGGTGGGTCTCGTGCCTGTGTGGGCTACACCGCGCTGGGAAGCGTGCGCTACGTGTGCACGGGGCGGACGCTGCACCGACGCACCCAGCGTCACCCAGTGGGTTAATGCTGTGGGGGGAGGTGAGCTGGGGCCAGGGGTCGGGGAGACAGGACTGTGAGCTGGGGCTGGCCTCCTCGATAGCACCTACGCAGTGGTGGTCTTATGGGGGAATTGGCTTACAGGCAATGGAAACCAAATGGGGTGGGTTTGTATGTCACATAACGCTGGGCTAGGAGAAGCAAAACAAAGGCAAGAACTTCGTTCTGCTTAGAAACATCCCTGTTTCATTAGAAACCAAAGACGTTTTTGTCTTCAGTGACTATAAAGCAAATGCCTGGGAAATATCACAAGCAATCCATTCCTTCTTCTGGCCTGCTCCGAAAAGCCACACTGACGGGAAGGCTCACGTGGGTTGGATGGGAGCCAATACACAAAATGTTTAGGGGCCCCTTAGTGCATTCAGCAAAAGTAAATCCCATTTAGGCTCCAGCCTCACTCGGAAACTTCCCTCTCAGGCACCTCCAATGGGCCAGAAAGGTCTTTTCTACACCCCAGAATTATTTGGGGGCATCTGTGCATGACATATCACCTGAAACTCGTGTCTGCCCGCGTCCATCCACCTAAAATGTCCTGTCACTTTCAGTGAGTGGATCAGCCGAGGAGGGACCACGCATCTGACAAGGAAAATCCAAGTTTATACAAAGCACCATGAAAGTGTCCTCATGCATGACAGGGCACAGCAGCCGTCCGTTAAGTCCCCAAGGCTACGCTGACTCACAGCGCATGAGGAATTGACCCTATATATTTTATAGATTTATAGGAAAACTTTTTTTTAAGAGTGCTTAGCATCTATAACTAGGAGCTGCAAACTTTCCGTGCGGGGAGGATTTAGGAAATCATCGGGCTGAATATTCAAGGCACACAGCTTTGCACTTTTGCTCTCCCGCGGCGAGGGGTGCCAGCAGCCGAAGGTTCAGGCACCTGCATTTCCTACTGACGCGCAGGCCGGGAATGCGGAGGAAGTGCCTGGGAAGGGCGATGGAAGAGAACCAGGTTTCTTTATAAACTAACAAGCCTCAAATGAATGTTCAAAGGAAATTACTTTAGTTTCTTGCATAGAAAGCTTTAGGTGAATGTGATTTGACTGCCTATGAGAGGAAAAAACAGGAGACAGAAAAAACCCCTCCCAAGAACAGTTTATAACCAAGTTACACAACCTTGGGGGTGCAAGCTGGGAGAAGCAGAGACCTCCAGCTACAGAGAAACTGTGTCCAAACCAGTGAGACACTGGGATGCAGGAGGGGGGTGATGCGAAGGGCCGGATCCGCTCCAGCCACGGAGGAGGCTCCGCTGAGCGGCTGCAGGACCGGAGCCGCTGCAGCCCGAAAGGTCTCGGCCACCAAAGTCCCCAGGGGGGACTGCTGAGCCCCCAGCCAGCTCCAACTGGGACAGCCTCCTTGCCCCTCTGGCAAACCGACCCCCCCTACGAAATTAAGATATTTCTTTATCACTTACAAGAACCACTCTGGCATTAAGCCCTCTATTTCTGAAAATATCAGCACTGCAACAGAAGAGTTTTCTGAGTATAAGAATGTGAAAATATATGAGGCAAACTGTTAGCTGGCATAAGGCGGCAGCGATGAGTACCCTTGGACACAGCAACGCAGACTGACACCAGCCAGAGACCCAGCTTCACCGATTAGCTGCCCGCGACGAGGATTATATAAAAAAGGCTTTTAAAAACATGAACAATAAATTTGCCACCTGGGTATAATTTGTGGATTTTGGTATTTGTTTAGGTCATCACATATTTTGTCTCAAATGAAGCAGCCATAAAGTAGCATAATACTCTGTCTAACATAAAATAACTCCATAAATGGAGATAAATTAACAAGAGTTCAGTTCAAACCAGGATCAGGCTTTGTGGTTTGTTTGGGCTTCTGCATCCAGCCTGCTCCGCTGCTTGGGTGCGATTCAGCAGCGGAAAGTCTCTCCCCGCCGTCCCGCCTCGAGCTGATGCTCAGACCTAATGGGGTGTGCAATTTTGTCTCTTTTTAACTTTTGACAGCAGGTGACCCAATCTGATGAGCTAACAGGAACCTTACATCATTACAGAGGAGAAAGCTCTGTCGGAGACTAAAAATACCCTGTTCGAATGTCCAAAAGGGAAGAAAAAGTGTGCTTCCCTAAGCATGTTGTAACTAGTCAGCTGGACACCGGCCGTAACGGCCTCTTACTCATGAATTCTGTCTTCATAGTCACAGAAATAGAGAAAAGACCTAATAAGCTACCTCACTCGTTCAGTGAAGAATATTTTCCTGACAGCACTGTCCAAACTTTTTTTTGCCAAGTTCAGCAAAGGGGCTTCCACTATTTCCTTTGTGAAATCCCTCGCAGGATCAGAAACTCTTAGGCATTTTTTTCCCTGGTATCTGTTGTTGTCAGCTGGATTTCATCCCTGCCTGACAGCACGGAAACGGCGTGTGCAGCGAGGGGGTCTGCGGGAACAGTTGGATGGAGGCTGCGTGCTGGATGGGGACGCGCTGCCAACAAATCATTTCCAAATGAGTCACCACCAGTTGATGCTCAGTGACTGCGAGACGCAGAGAAACCTCTCTGCTGTTGAACTCAGCTACGTGCCTGCTCCATCCCAGCTTCAGTTTAGGAACCATCAGGAAGCTCGAGGTTTCTGTGGCATTTCAAGAGCACTAGACATCTCTCCTTCTTCAGCTCACCAGACCCCATCTGACTCGGAGAGGGGATCTAACTACAGAGCTGGCCCTGCTCTGCGCCGGAGCTCGGGTCTGATGACCTCCAGAGGTCCCGTCCAGCCTCACGTGCCCTGTGATTCTTCAAGGTGTTTCGTTAGTGCGTGTTGGCCAGCCTACGCCAACGAGTGCGTTTCCGAAAGGTGAGCGTGGGTAAGGCTGTGGCACATCCAAAAGCCACAGCCTGGGCTCCCACAGCTACATCTGCACTACGCTCCTGGACTGAGTTAGCCAACACAAAATAACTGTGTAACTGTAAAATCTTTCTCTGATCAAGCTTTTGTGATGAGCATCCACTGGGGATAAGTGGAGCAGGGCCAGGGAGCATCGCCCAGCACCTGTCCCGCCGCCCTCCCCGTTCCTCACTCCGTTGCTTCACCACCTTTGGGCCACCAACCACTGGAGACAACCCAACGCGATCTGCAAAACAGCTGCCAAAACCCACCCAATTTGGTACACACATGTTTCTGCATTTGAGTGAAACAGGGGAAAAGCACAACCCCCAAAGTAACCTCTTTATTTGGCTGTAAATGAAAAACATTGCGCCAATGCTGCGTAAGAAATCCAATGTATTTTTATTTCCCCCAGAAGGTTACATTGACCTCTGGTGAAGAGGACTTGAGAAATGCTCCCTTGACACATACCTGAAAGGCGTGAAGAGGTTGGCCGTGCCGTCCCGGAGGGATGCTCCCCCCAGCCGCGCCGTGGCCGGGCTGTGCTTCCCATGGGAGCCAGGTGGGAGGCTGGAGCTGCGCTGGGCTGCCCCGAGCACTAACTCAGCAATTTCCCTTCCCTTGCGAAGTACGGTCTAACGAAAACTTCTTCTGCCCGGAATCATTTTTTTCAGTTTCTTTTAGAAGAACAGTAGTACACCTATTTCAGAAATTCTACAAAAGTACAACTTGGAAAAATACCTGGGGATCCATAAACTAAAAAGCTTCCTTGAACACATGTTTAAACTATTCGTGCTTCTCCTGAGACATTCCGAACAGGCACAACCGACTCCGCGTCCATGAAAACAGAAAAGTAAACATCTACCTGTGCCAAGTATTTGTGTTCTCTCTCCCTCCGCGGCGACACTGATTGCTTTAAAAGTAGTGCTGAAATTAAGATATTGACAGAAGCGGTGAACGGCTCTTGGGGTGAACTACAGAAAAACGAAGCGATTTGGGCCTGACGAGGTTTTCCCAGAACCGGACAAGCAGAGGCAGTGCCGCCGTGCTGCGCGGGNNNNGGGGGGGCGGCCGGCCTGGGAGCGGCCGCTGGCCCCGCTCAGCTGAACCACCACAGACCGACGTTCGCGTTGCTGAGAAAAACTAACCGGCTTTCGCGCACCGTTAAGGTTTAAAGCCAACCGAAAAACCGTATTAAATCTTCAGAGAGGCACAGAGGAATTAAAAAGGCTGAACAATTCGTCCTTCTGCACCTTTTATGAGCCCCCAGAATTGCTGGGATTTGTTTGATCTTGTGACACCTCACCCGTGCACGCCTAAACATCCATAAAAAAAACGTATGCTTTGGCAACCAAGTGTTATTTTGCATGATACCTTTAAAAGATGAAATGGTTTACTTTTGGTGGAATACCATTAGCTTCTCCTGCTAACTGGTGCTGTATCCAGATGGGGCAAATGATGGGAGAGAAGAGGACCCTCAGTCCCGCACGGGTTTTGCAGACACATCCATCTTCTGCTTAAACCACAGGAGAGTGAATTAGAGGATCAGGTACGATTTCTAGCATGAGCTGGCTGTTTGTCTTGGAACTTATTTAACCATTCAATGCCACAGTCTCACTCATTTGTTAGAAACTTTATTTATCCTGTCTGCGAGGACAAATTTGGAGATATTGTTTGCAAAAGGCCCTTAAATGCCTCGGCTAGAGAAGCAGATGGGAGTTACTTTCTCAATAATAAATTAAAGTTCAGATATAGATTCATTATCATAATGTAATATTGTGCTTGAAGCAGGCAAATACTTCAAATGTTCATAACATTTGCTTTCCATGCTCCTTGAATTTTAAGTGTTTTCTGTTATTTTTTCAGAACATAAAGCATCTTTAGTCCGTAGTCAGGTCATGCCCTTTCCTAAGAAAGCCAGAAAAAGTCTGAAGAACATAAGGGGCTCCACACATTAAAAAAGAAATCGTGAGATCCGACTCTTTATTAGGTGGAATCACTGATTATCCTAATGCCCACTAAACACTTGGGGTAACAGCCAAGCTGTTTATTGAAATGACATTCCCACCATCACTGGTGGGAGCTTTTCTGTTGACATCACTGAATATTGGATCACAGCTTTCAATGCTGTTAGACACTTTTTTTTACAATATCACTGAACAGCCTTGCAGGTTCTTAAATATCACTTATTTTATTTAAACTCTGAGGGCAAATTCTACTCCAAATCATGCAACACAGCTCTCTCAACCCAAATGAGTTGCCCAGATGCAGCCGAAGGCAGAACTTTGGCCTGGCCGATGCAGTTTCTGAGCAACACATTTCTTTCTCTCCACCTCCTTGCACTGCAGTAAATGTCAGACCTATTTCTCTGAGTAATGACAAATCCTTCAAAATACTTTAAACGTTTGTTTCAGGCTCAGCTTTTCCACATCCGAGTAACTGCGTGCTTGGAATGAGGGGAAAAAGAAAATTAAATTGCCGTTTCTGCAGAATTTGTTTCTTCTATGGTCCAGAAGGTAACCTAGTGCCATGCTGGGAAGAGATCAGAGGAGCACCTCCAGTGGCAGGAGCCTGCAGCTCATCAGCCACGTAATTCGGTGTGAAGAACCTGATGACACCAGAAGAAAGGGACGGACAAAGGTGTGCTTGAGCGTCTCTGAACGGGGACGTCGATGTGCGCTGTTCTCTGACCGCAGCCATCACCTTCTTGGCCTCAGCCTAGACCGTGCCCGTCTCAACCCTCCTTTAGTCCCCAGGAAGAACGCCCTGGGACGAAACCTTCAAAACTGATCTTCTTTGACTGAAACCTATTCACGCAACCAGCCGAGCAGGTACGGGGAGGGTGCCGAGGAACCAGAGGGGATAACTCCATCACCCACACAGCTCCAGCGGAAAAGGGTGGGCATCGCACCCACCAACACCGGGGAAATCCAGGCGGCTCCAAGCGGAGGGGCAGGTTCGGAGCCGTAGGCAGGCGGCGGGGGGGCTGGCGGCTGAGAGGGGCGGCGGTGGATGGTGGGGCAGCAACAGGCACTGCGAAAGCAGCGGAGGAACCAGAAGAAACAGGATACGGCTGTTTAAGGAGGTTGGTGTGTTGCATTCCTGCAAGCATTTATGAATTCCTGCTTATGTCCTAGAATATAAATATTGGCAATTGCTTTTATTTTTTGCCTACTCGGTAAAGTTACTGCCTGTATTCAGGGTTTCTGAATTTGTGCTGTTACATCTGTGTAATCTGGGTGCACAAATGCAAGCTTAGGGAATATTAAGAGAGAAATAAGACCAGAGACATAGTAATTCATATGACCAATCTTGAATTGTTATGGCGATCCTGAAAATTGTATTTGCATGTTATTTGCCTGCTTTTGGTCTCACTCGGTGCCCAGGAGACTCACCCCCAGAAACGGTGGGATTGGGACACCAAAACATCTTAATTCTGGCTTGCGGGCCCTAGTAGTGAAAGGAAGGCTTGGTGCATTTGTCTTTTTACAGCCACCAAAAAATGAGCGCTGAGCTAAAGCCCAGGAGATCAGTAGGGAGTTTCTTCATCTGGTGTTACTGAGTTTCTTCATTTAATGTTCATGGATGATGAATGCTTATTCTTCTGTCTAGCTTGAGCACCTCATAGCATTTCACCTCAAAGTTCAAGCAAAATATTTTTCAAAAGATTTTTGGAAATCCTCCTCCAGCAATCCAATGAACTCAGGAAATTGGGAGAGTTCACATTGTTAAACAGGCCTCTCGCATCCAGGATAAACACCACCAAATATGCTCTGCGTTTTCCATTTAATTCTAGGGGATGTTTCCATCAGTTCCCCCACGGCAATAAGACGTGATGTTGTGACTGTGTATTAGTGGTTCTCACCTCTGCTGTGAAGATGCTTGTGCCTCTAGAGACAACTTCTGCAAAAGTCCTTTAAAAGGTGACGAACAGCCTCAGAGGAGGGAGAGAGCATCTGCATTTTTTAGCGTACTGTTTGTCCCTCTGTCCCTATCAGTTTAAGGCTGTGGGACGTTCTGAAATGAACGGGGAAGCTTCAGTGAAACCCACCTACAGAAACCGTTGTGATTACTGAGGCTTAATACTGGCATTTGTGGAACTCAACTTTTCAAAAACAGTTAGTTTGCTGTACTTATCTCTGAATGATAAAAGGCAAACTTTCCTTGACCTGCATAAATTGGGAACATTCAGCTTAATTTTCTCCAGTTGTCTGCATTCTGGAGCTGTACAACACCCAAAAAAGGAAGCACCGCTATCAACAGAGTCAAGAGTTAGGGTGATAAATGCTGAAATCCCAAAGGAAGGCTGGGGACCTCCTCTGCTGAATAGGTACAATCGCTTGATTTCTACTGTATGAAATAACCATACTAAAAATGTACCAAATTTGTTTGCAGAATATACCAACAGCTGACATCTGTCATGATTTCACAAGAAAAAAAAACCCCAAAAGCTCAGTGTTCAGCTGCTCGGTGAAGTGACTCACATTATACCAGAGGTTTTGACTTTGTTCTTACAGGCACCGTTTCTGACGGCAAATCAATCAGCTTAATCCCACAGTGGGAACAATTAGCCGTACAGAAAAAGCAGACCACTTGTAATCTCATCTTCTGCTTACAGCATTAGGCCAGTATTTCGTCGTGTTTTTCTCAACTGCTGCTCACCGGCCGCATCGCCCTGCCTGCGGCGAAGTTACGGCTCACGTAGAGGAAGAGCCGGGGTGAACCCTGCCCTCGCTGTCCCTGCCAGGGCAGCAGCCGAGGCCGGGGAGGGGGGGGGTCACGCACCCCCAGAGCAAACAGACCGGCTCCTCGCGTCCACTCCGTACATCCCGGCCGAGATGAAAAGGATGGGAGCATCTCCCCGGGTGCCGGCGGTGGCAGGGTCCCCACTGCCCGCTTCACGCTCTCCGGGCTCGTGGCTGGGGATTAAAGGTTGGGAGCGAGGTTAGACCCGAGCGAACGGGCACTTGCTCGTTTGCTCTGCCGCTGGAGAGGGAAAGCGGGACCGAGAACGGGGTGGACGCGGAGCCAGTTCGTTTTTCAGCAAAATCGATAGGAGAGCGGGGAATATAAAAAAGACGGCGTTTTGTTTGTGAACAGCACGACGGAACGTTTGGTGAGCTTCCCGTGAGCCCCGACGAGCCGCCTCGTCCTTCTCCGCAGCCTCCCTTGAAGTCGCCCTTCAGCAAGAACAGCTCGCTGCTGCGCTCCGACACGAGCCGACCACGCCGTGTCGTCGCTTCCCGGTGTTCCCCTTCGGAAATCCATCCGCCCGCTCTTATCTTGTGTTTAGTCTGCAACGTCTGTGAGGCAGGGATTTATCCTTGCTGTTCGGCGGGCCGCAAAACCCCAGCCGTATGAAGTTCTGGTAGATGACAAGTAGTCTGATGAGCAAGGATTAGAATAATGTGCAAGAATTGTCTCCTGAACGTTTGCCAGAACAGAAGAATAAACTGCATTTCGGGTCAGGCCCTGCTGCTTTTCACCCTCTGAACACATCTTACAAACCCAAAGGATTTACCTTGGTCCTTACTGTGAATCTGCACCTGCTGCACGGTGTTCAAAGGAATCAAAGACAGAACTGACCGTGCACGGTACAGCTTCTTGCGCCCAGTTTTCTCTGGAGCAATCCCACAAAGCTAGAAAGCCTTGGGAGTCAGCAGTCTGCTCCACCTGAAGGTGATTACAGAAGAAGAAATTCTGCTGGACCAATGAGATTTCTTTCATTATCCTAATGGCTTCTATCGCAGCTGGATTTTTCTCTGTGGGATGCTTAGATCCACAAGATACGTTTTTTAAGAAATGGTTTAGACAAACAAATAAATTAACTAGAATTCAAAATGACAGCCCCCAACACTTGGGCATCCGCCAAGGAACTTTCAAAAGCCAAAATAATAACTCAGATCTGAGAGATCCTGCAAAGCCTATAAATTAAGTAATCCTTTGGAAACCTGCAGTTAAATCTGCCATAGGGTTGAGATTTGCCTGGACTTAATCCAAATAATGAGTTTCAAAATTAACTGCTTTCACAGGATGTTGGGGTTTTGGATGTTTTGGATTTTTTTAACTATTAAGTAAAGAAATAAACTGAAACCCTTAAGAATCTGTTGTATGTGAATCCCATTGGGTTAGGAAGGCACCAGAAAGGACTCGTTTAGGCAATGGAAAATAAGATGAAACTGTCGAGGACTACTGATTGATGTAAGAAAGGAAAAGATGTTATACTCTGAGAAACACTGGCTACTGGGAGGGCAAATTGCACAAATGCCATGAAACATTGCTTGAAGTCTTTACTCCCACAAGAATTTTGAATTCATGTGATCGGCATTGCTTTCAGGGACCATTTCCAATCACAAATACTAAGAGGAACAACCAGCGTTAGAACCTACAAATGACCATTCACGACCAACGAGTTTCAAACACAGACCATGAGCCACTGAATCTGAAACCCAACCCTCAAGCTCACATCTAGTTTGGTGCTTAAAGCTACTTTTAAATATCAAATGTCTGTATTAAACTGCTCACAAATGGTCTAAAGGAGTGTTATTGATTGTTCCACTCTTAGATTCCCACCTCCATTTAAAAATTAAATATGGATGCTTTCACGGATTAAAAAGGGCATCCTATGAAACATACATGTACATTAGTTTAAAATATTTCCAACAGCAGCTACACTGAAAGAGAAAGATCTCGTGCCTTTGGTAACCACCGTGAGTTGAAACAGAGGGGCTGTAAAAATATTTTCCTTGCCTTAATGATAGAAGTATTTAAACTCTCAGGTGATGAAATTAACTGGAGTTCGGAATTTTACGTTTGCTATGTTAGACGTCAGCGCAATAAAAGCTCTTTCAGAGAGGTCACCCACCTGGAACCTCTGGGTAAATGAGCTGCAAGAAGTACTTCTGAACTCGACGAACGTTACTTCAGAACGACCTTTTCATCAGATGCTGCTCCAGAGAGCAGTACGGGAGTGGCACTTTCTGGTGTCGGAGGAAGGATGGGATGGCGTTGGGCTGGTTAGTCACGAGTCCTCTCTGCCAGCCGGCTGCCTCGCTCCGCGTCCCCTCCCCTCGTGACCGGCACACGGTCCGGCTCGGGGGGATGCCCAAGGATTCAGGCGGGAGAAGGACCAGGGGAGGGGAACGGGCACGGCGGGGGCTCCACTGAGAACTGGCTGTTGACGACGGTCATCTCTGCGTTGTGCGCGGATACGAGGAGAGGTGTCTTTGTAATATAAATTAATACAGACCTCCCTTCACCCAAAGGCGTGTGAATGCAACAGAAGTTCAGTTAATACTTTTCGCGAGAGCATTCTATGGGAAGTAGGGACCTGCCAAATGAACCCTTACTAAAACTTTTTTGCAGTTTAATCATTTGTACCAGCACCAAATAATCACCTTCCCACACTTCAGATGCCCTTTTAAACTATGTCTTCAGCCAAAAAACGTCTGACTCTTAACTTCATCTTCAGATGCCGTTCCATCAATGTACTGGATTAGTGTTTCCAAATGTGCCCTTTCTAGAAGGTAAATTAGGCATGACAGATGGGTGAGTGAAAACTGTAATTCCCAGCACATTCCCAGTTACAGGTCACATATCCTGTTGAACAGTTAATCGTGCAGTGAAACATATTCCAGCTAGAAATGGAGAGGTAGTGAAACATATTCTAGCTAGAAATGGAGAGGTAGTGAAACATATTCCAGCTAGAAATGGAGAGGTAGTGAAACATATTCCAGCTAGAAATGGAGAGGTAGCTGGCGTACCGACCGGCTAACAGAGGTGCCAGCGGTCATGCTGGGGACTCCACTAACATTTGAGTGATTCTACAAGAAGATGCTGCTGGCATAGGGGAGTCATAAGTGCCACATGAATGTAATTGAAGCCACTTCAAAACCCAGGCTGTGCCCACCAGGAGTAAAGCAGAAAGTGCTGAGCATCTTGTAAAGTTGAGCTGTACGCAGTCGAGAGAGATGTCCCTGCTCTAGCAAGCAGAGTTGTACAGACAGAGATTTTTAGACTCTCACATTAAAAAAAAAAAAAAAAAAATCCATCTATAGAGTGGCTGAATTCTACCTTAAACTCTGAGAAACAGAGAAGCTTTATCTCAGCAAGCCTTTTGCAGACCTCTCTGACAAATACAGCCATTTACTGAACTTACAAGGTTTATCAGGTATTTTTTCAGAGTTTAAAAATAAAATCTTTCATGAAAGGCCTGTGGGCAGTGCAAAGAGGAAAGCGATTTATCATGGACTGATAATCAAATTGTGTCTATCAAGCAATTTATGAATGACTAACTTCTATCCTAATAAGAAGGAAAACACTGAAGAAAATGTTCGTAACAACCCACACATCAACTTATCGCCCTTAAACTGATCTGAAAATATCAGAGGCTCTCACTTCTACTTCCCCTAGACCCAGCCTGCTGCTGTAGAGGACTCATGGCTAACTCCAGCCTCCTGAAACCGCTCGAAGGAGAAACAGCCGTAGTCCAGAAGAAGGCAATTTGTAGAGCAAGAAAGTCTCCCGACCTGGAGAAGAACTATCAAGCCATAACAATGCTTGAAATCACTCTCATGTGGGCAGATGTTCAAAAACTGCGTTGGGGAGGGTCATTACCGGGCCTCCCAGATAAACACGGGACCTCTGCTGGGAGGGTGGCAAATGGAAATCCTGAACGCTCACTCAAAATGGGACACAAAGCTGAATATCCGTAGTTTACACAGCCTGTCCGTGATAACAAAGGAAGGAAACCCAGAGTGTCACCAGCGGCAAAGGAGAGCCAGAATGGAATATTCAAAAAAGGAACAAAGAGGTGATAAGACTTTGGGGTGGAAAAATACTGGAAACAAACACCGAGGAAAATATTGGGGGAAAAAAGATAAAGCGAATGGAGTGATGAGATGGAATTCATGAACATGTTTGACCTTTCTTTTAAGTAATGCGTGGTCTTTGTTAAAGCTCGCTATAGGGTTTCAGCACTCAGCGGGAGAATGAGCACGTTGGAGATACTGTGGTTTAGCCGGGTGTTCAGGCCTGCTCCTGCAGCGAGGTTCTTACCGCCTTCTCTTGGTTCTGCTCCTTTCTCATCCGGAGGTGGAACTCCCATTAGTTTTTGGAAATGACTTAAAATATAATTCAAAAATTCTCAAGGTATCAAAGACAAAAATAGAAATTTATGAGCCCACTTTGGCTGATTGAAGTGAGAGTACATCTGGGTCCTCTGCAGGCTGCAAAACTGCTGGCTTTGCTCGAAGAAAGCACATGTGAAAAGGTGTGTGAGCAACGGAAGGAATATGAGGCACCTGTGAGAATGTGGAGTTCTTTAGCCAGTGCTCCCATTCCCCAAACCCTGGGAAAAAAACCATCTATTACTGATAGAGGGGTGCCCAATTAATTCCTGATGTAGTTCTGAAACCTGAGGGCTGCTCTACACGTGGACACTTTCCATCAGGAGCGATTCAACTGCCGATACTTTTATTCAGAGGAAAACTGCCTCTATTTCAGCTCAGTTTAAAGTATTTTGGAATATAGTCTCATTTGGAGTAAGCACACCCACAAGTTTATACCAATTTGGCTAATTCTAATTGTATTTTACTTGGGTTAAGTTTTCGACAAGCTTTAAGTGACATGGGGGGTAACCTAGGCTGAGCCTTCAAAAGGCCTCGAAGAGAAAGTGCCTCGGAGCCAGCAGCTTTCCCATCAGCTTTTGAAATGAATACTTTAATAGTGGGGATTTCTGTGTTTTCATCATCTATTTCCTACAGCAGCGAATTACTCCGAAAACGCTGACGGCTGGCCGCACGGCAGAGCCTGCCACTCACAGCCTGGGTGCGATTTAGAAACCAGCCCAGTAACGAAGCCCCAGTGAATGCCGGTGGGAGATGTTTGACTCCACAGAACAGCAGTCTCCATTTTTGTCCCTACTCTTTTCCTTTTCTCTGTTTTTGTTGTTGCTGCTTTCCAGAAAACTTAGTTTCTTTTACAGAAAGGACTTTTTTCTTTTCCCTCCTAAGAGGAAGGAGATGCCGACACACCGCATTTGTGCACATCTTTAACCCGGTCCTCCTCGTCACCGAGCGGCGAGAGCAGGAGAGGTGGGACATCAACTAGTCCTCCAGCTCTCCCGGAGACAAATTTCGGTGTTCGGCTGGGTGGATTTTCTAACGCAAGCAAGGAAACCTCAGGCCAGCCTCCTCCCAGGCTTCTGCAGCCTCGGTGATATCACGCAGGAATGAGGAGGTATGATTCATCACCCGTTGCACAGACAAAAGTCAGTTTTTACGGCCTCTCCCGGTGGCGGCACGGGCTCGCATGGAACAAAGAGCAGGGGTGAAAGCTCTGCCGGTACCTTTCTGCTGCTCTGCAGGCACCTTTCTAGCAAAGCAAACAAAGTTTATTGTGTTTCGGGTTCCTAACACAGTGCGCTCGCCGTACCCGCGTTGCTAAATCACGAGGCTGCGGCAGGGCTGGGGAGCGTGTTTCAAAGGCTGGGCTGGCAGCCCTGTCCCAGACCAAAGCCTCCCGGGAAACACGGGCACGGCGGTGAGACGGTGACACGAACCTGCCCGTGTCAGGAGCACACGTGTCCAAAAAGGCTCGTGCAGCAAATAGCACATAAATCAAATTCACAGAAACGGGGCAACGAGAAGGTACTTGATGAAACTGGACTTTTCAAACAATGAATCCTTTGTTAGGTCCTTTTTTTGAAGTGGGATATTCTGGCCCAGCCCTTTCCAGGAAAAGAGGGAGGTTTACAGGCATTTTGAGATTTGCTTTCAGCTTTTGGGGGAGACGCCGAGCAGCTGACCACCCGTCCCACCTCCGAGCTACCGCTGTGTCCCTACAAGCCATCACATTAAACACCCGCTGTGGCACGGACATCTTCGGGGTTCTCCGACGGTCACCGATTCGGCTGTACCACCGGGAAGCAGGGATGCTCTGCGGTACCTGGTGCCGCCCCAGAGACCCCTGCAAGACACCCCCCTAAAGATGCTGGGGTGCATTGGCCGTTCCCAAACTGCTTGAAAACCATCTTGATTATTTGCTTGGCACTTTATCTTTTGACCAAGCGCTACCCACGAAGGATCCCCAAACTGCTTGAAAACAACACATCTTGATTCTTGGAACTTTATCTTTTGACCAAGTGCTACCCACGAAGGATCCCCAAACTGCTTGAAAACCATCTTGATTATTTTCTTGGCACTTTATCTTTTGACCAAGCACTGCCCACGAAGGATCCCCAAACTGCTTGAAAACCATCTTGATTATTTTCTTGGCACTTTATCTTTTGACCAAGCACTGCCCACGAAGGATCCCCAAACTGCTTGAAACCCATCTTGATTATTTTCCTGGAACTTTATCTTTTGTCCAAGCGCTACCCACGAAGGATCCCCAAACTGCTTGAAACCCAACCTGCTTATTTTCTGGCAATTTTCTCTCTTCCCCTTCGACACACCGCTCGCGCTGAACCAAACGGCGGGTGACGACGCGTTGACCGACCCGCGACATCCTTCGCCTTCGGCCCCAGAGCTGAGCGGGGGCTCGGACCTCACCGAACGCGACACGCTGAACTCTACGAGCGGGAGCAGCCGCTTTGAAAAATCCCTAGTAAAAAAAGGGTCAGGGAGCTAAAACTCCCCTCTCCACAACATCCCCCCTCCCTCCTCTAACGAGGGGTGGGGCGGATCGATCCCGCCTCC
>JANVCT010000036.1:19986708-20015349 GCA_026770115.1 Aviceda subcristata
GTTAACACAGAGCAGGCAAGCCTTCTCCCCGCTTGATTTATTTGGGGGGATGTTAATTCATAAAGATCTGCTTTCAAAGTTTTTAGTGCTTCAGTGCTACAGAGGGCTTGGACTCCTGCCCTGGACTGAGTTCACAGGCTGTTGGGTTTGGGTTTTTTTTTTTTTTTTTTAGGAAGGCAGGAGTAAAGTCAGCAAGAAGTTTCTCTGCTGGGTTATGGGGTCCCTGTGGGCTGGTAGTAATTACTGTGTAAGTGCGCTCACACTTGTATTTAACCTCACAAAAATGCATTCTGGAAATTTCTTCGCTCAGACACCCCGGCTAGCTTGAAACAGGCTTTGTGCGCACATCTCGGTGAAAAACAAACCGTCCCTGGCGTGGAAGGAGCCCGGCGAGGCGGCGCGGGGGGCTGCGGGGGGCTGTGGTGCTGTGCCCGAGCTGGGCACCTTCCCCCTGGGGTTTCCATTGCGGTTGGGCTCCCTTGGGAAAGGGTCGGACACCCGGAGCTGCCCCGTGGCGTGCTGAGGCTGGTAACGCCGCGGAGTTTCTCCGGGGCAGCTGCTGCTGGAGCGCTGGAACAAACGCTGGGAGCATTGCAAGGCTTTGGAAGGAGCTATATAACTTAAAAAATATCGTCGTAAGGCGTACAAGCCATTTGCCGTCTTGTCATTCAGCTGCCAACGCTGTGACAGAAAAGGGAAAATGCGTACCCTGAGTTTTAAGGAAATAATTATGGGAGAGAGCACCTTTTAAAGAGACTTGGTTTGTATTCGAGCTCAAACATGCCTATTACACAGCTTTGTGTCTTTGTTTTTTACTTTTTTTTTTACTTTGGACTGTCCCTTACCAAGTGTTCCAGCGAGGGTTTTTTTGGAGGAGTAGCAGGAGGAGATGGATGGAGAGGAGGGAAGACCGGAGCAGCAGCGGGGGGGGTCTGTGCTGCGAGGGGGGACACTCGGCTTTTGGGGCTCAGCCTACGCCCCTGGGCTCCGGGGGGAGGGGGTCCTCTCGCATCCCACGTTACTGGGGAAGAATCGCAGCAAAATGCAAAATCGCCTCCCAGTGACTGTAAAAAAAAATCTTCCTGTTGTGAAGATGAACATCTTAATTTAGTGGAGGGAGGCTGCTTCCCTGTTACTTTGAAAAAAGTTTGGTTTAATGTTAAACAAGAAAAAACAAAGTCTGCTTTTGCCTAGGCAGGTGGCTTGCCAAATTCCTTGTTTGATTCAGCAAACCTGGGAGATGTGAGGATAATTCTCATCAGGTCGGTCTCGCTTGGGATCGCGAGGAGGTGTAACACAAGTAGCAGTTGCAGGGCGTTGCTTCGTGTTACGGTGTGTGGCAGCCTTTTAAATGGGATCCTTTTTTAATTCTGCTCCCACTGAGGAGAGGGGCGATGCTCTGACGTGCTGCAGGCTGACAGCCCCTCCCAGAGGGTGGGAAACAACTCCCTGGGATACAAATAGGGGTGTAGGGTGCTCTGCTTGGGCTCTGGTCTCTTAACACGAGAAGAGACCTCGCTAGCGTTGGAAAGAATACCTGAAAATGTTCAAACTGGGGAAGACTTGGCTTCCCCTGTAGCTCCCAGCCATGATGGGGAAGGGGCTGCTGGGGAGCCAGGGCTTCACTTGGTGGTGGGTCTGTGCAACCCTGCCTCTCTGCAGAGGTCTGAGCGTGGCTGGTGTGGTGCCATATTCATTTTTATTCTGTAATTGTCTAGTTAGGCAATTAAACTAATTGTTGAACCGGGAAATCTGTTCTTTCTAGCTTGAAACATGGGCAAGGGGGCTGGGATCTGGCGGGAGGGAGACTCTTGCTGTAGCCTAATTGTTGGCTGATTTCTCCTTCCTTCAAAGTGCTTTTTTTTTTAAATTTTATTTGTTTTATATTAAAATGCCATTAAATTACAAACATATTTTGAAAAGCAGAAATTCCGCCAGGAGGCAGGACCAGGCTCTGGGACTCCCGTATCCAGCCGCCAGCCCAAGACGCGGACACGCTCCGGCGGCGCTGGGCTGCCCGAGGGATGCGGGTTTGCTGCACCCGCTCCTGTGCCCGAGGGGGGCTGAGGACTGATGAGCCACAAAGTGTTTGGGCTGTACAGCTCTGCAAGCATCCTACCCGGACTGGTTATGTTGGGAATTCATAGGTTGCGGTTTGGGATTTGAGGCATCCAAAAGCCACCCACCTTCAGTTCTGGGTGCAAGAGGCGGGCTGCCTACTGAAAAAAACCAAATTAATCTCTGTAAGGGTTGGGGAAAAAAAAAAATTACTGTCATCAATAGGTTAGTTTTTTCTACTTTTTGCTAAGCTACTGCAGGAAACAATTTCTCCCCAGACCTCCCACCAGCTATACCAGTGCAGAGATGTGTGGCAGCCCCAGGGAGCGATGCTTTGCTGTCTGCTGGGGGGGGACCCTAGAGGGGTGCAGCTGCTTCTCCAAAGCCTTTCTGAGTGTCATTGCTCTGGGCCAAGTGCATTTGTGGGACTGGAAGGCAAAGTGTCTCTGCTAGAGGGGAAATAATGGAGCTGTCGATGTGCAAGGAGCTGCCAGCCCGAGCTGGGTGGGAGACACCAGCTGGTGTGGCTGAACTTCGGGCAGGGAGGAAACCTGAAAGTAATCCCCAGAAGTGGCTTGTGGCAATACTGTCAAGGGCTAAGCTTGAAAAAAATATGGGTTTGGCAGCAAGGAAAATAATGGCCACGCAGTCCTGCTTTGGAATGGGACTTCAGGAGTTGCTTCAGCCTTGGGCCCCCAGGAGGGGGCTGCGTTTGTGCAGGTGCAGCTGATGGTGTTGAGCCCGTCCCTTGCAGCTGTTTCATATATGCTCATGAAATCGAGGAATGATCTGTTTTTCTTGAAAGCGGGTCACTTCCCTCTGTGGTTTAACGAATCTCAAGTGACAAGTGTTAAAGATGGGATTGCCCGAGTGACTGGGAACAGCTGATGCTGAGCTCTCCCCTG
The DNA here is from genome assembly GCA_026770115.1 of Aviceda subcristata. NCBI lineage: Eukaryota > Metazoa > Chordata > Aves > Accipitriformes > Accipitridae > Aviceda > Aviceda subcristata. Next base: position 19,989,672 of record JANVCT010000036.1, read on the forward strand.
CAGAGGCCAGGGCTCCAGTTGGAGTGTGAAGTTCTTCAGTCTTAGAGGTAAGGGAAAAATAAGTGCAAATCCAGAAGGGTGTGCTTAGGGCATCTTTCTCATGTGGTCACATAAAAAGCTAGCTGTGCTAGCCACCCTCCCCCCCTGTTTCTTCCTGCATTTTCTGGGGGACCCAGTGGGAAGGGCTGGGGTTTGCTGGGCTGGTCTGGGGGCACGCAGCCCTGGAGGGTGCCGCAGCAGCCACGTGCAGGGGCGATGGTGGTGGGTTGTCAGCCCAGTGCTGGGAAGGGAATTGGAGCCCAATATAAAATGTCCCAGCTCGTTTTATACCCGCAGTTACAGCAGGCAGGTGCTGGGTGTTGTACATCAGGTAACTGCTGGTTCCTCCTCCTGATATTTGTAGGGGTAGGGGAGTGACCCTAAACATCTGCGTGGAGTTGGGCCTTAATGACTTGATAGAAAGTGGGTTTAAGACTTAATTTCTGGTAGCTGACAGCTGCTTTTCCTTGGTTGAGTGGGTTTAGGACTGGATACTCTGTGTGCCCCTGGTGGGAAGGGGTTTTTCGGTGGCTCTTACTCAAGGTAGTGACAACGTTGCCTTTGACCAGCAACTGCGGTTCGGGAACAGGAACGGGGTAACTTACTGGGCTGCTCTCGCTGTGGTGCTTACAACCACATCAGCGAGCGCTGCGTGGGATCACAGTGGATCTACCCCTCGCCTGGGATTAAGAGATAATCAGTCATTAGCGTAACTGGAGGAGCTGAATGCGTTTAATCACCCGAACTCGCTCGTCCAGCTCCTAGAGCAGTCGATGTCGTCATCTACCCACCTCTGCCAGTGGTAGTCCAAGCGCTTGCTGCTTTTAGAATCGTAGATAAATTACCTGGCTAAGCAGATAACTGACAAGTGGAGCGAGTCCAGTATTTTTTAAATAAAACTTTAAAAAAGTTTTTAATACAGTTGTTCTTTTATCTGCCAGCTCAGCATCAGTTTACCCACTAGTGTCTAGCTGAGCAGCAAAAATGCATTTTTCAGTGTTGGCTTGGAACTGTAACACAAGAAGGGTGAGAAATAATTGGCCCGCAATCCATTATCCAGGTATTGTTTGAGTTGAGGTTGACTTTTAAACTTAAGTAGCTTTTGTATTTGAGCAAATACGTGTCCTGCTAAAGGTTAGGGTACTCGAAGGAATTCTGCTGAGGGAGGAATTCCAGTAAAAGTGGTCTCGTTGACTCCGTCAGGGCAGCCCGCAAACGCCCGAGCGCGTTGCTGCGGTCCCACTTGGACGCGGAGAGGACCCCTGGGGGGCGGTTTCGGGGGCGGCCGGAGAGGTTTGTCGTTGTGTGCTCCGGGCCGGGGCTGGCCGAGCGCTGGGGTCCGGGTTCAGTTACCCCAGGAACGGCACGGATGTTGGCAGAGAAGAGGCAAGAACTGGAGATGCCAGCAAACGGAATGGGGCCTTTTGTTTGTTTGTTTGTTTTCTTTGCTTTCCATAAGTTTGGTTTTTTTCCTGGTTTTATGTGTAACTTGTATGTGTTGAGTGTTTATTAAATGGAAATGATGTGCTCTCTGTTCAGAGCTCCCAAATGGACTGAAGTAGTTGCGCCGTGGTGATGAATCCTAAAACTAGGACCCCGGCTGATTTCTGCTGACCTTTGGTGGTTTTATTGCTTGTATGGAGGAACGAATTGATGCTAGCTATTAATGTTTGTTATAACTTAATAGTTCAAGTGGGATTTTCTTTATTTTTTTTTTTTTTTGAGTGGAAGAAAATAGTTTTCCCTGTCATTCTCTTTTGTTCTCGTCGTTCTTTTTCGTTCTCATCATTCTTCCAATGACGGTTGCTTGTAAGGTCTGGAGCGAGAGATCTGGGTGGTTACACTTGAAGCTGTAGTGGCACTTAACCGTTAATCTGAACTGCAGATAAGAACTAATGAAAGTATGTAGCAAATATATTTGCTGCTGAAGTTATTCTATCACTGAGGCTTTATTTAATAACTGAAGGAGAAGAATAAATGCTTGTGCTGGTTCAGGAGACAGTAATGGTAGAATATGCTGGAATGAAAGCCTAATGGTAATTACTGTAATCAAGCACACTGATAATCCAGAGTGGGAAAGCAGGCGGAAAGAATGATTCATGTAGGTCCATTCATGCAAGGGCTGACCTTGGGGCGAGTTCAGCAAAATAAACCCAGCACACCCTTGAAAAGACTTCGGGCCTCTGCCAGGTCGAACAAAGCAGAATGGGCTCAGTGTAACTGGTTATTCTGAGTCGGGGCTAGGGTTTTTATGGTTTGGGGTTTTTTCTTTTTCTTCTTTTTTTTTTTTTTCTTTTAAATGGTGGTGATGTCAATTTTCTAACTCCTTGAAGGTTGAAAGATTGCTTGTTGGGACAGGTATTGAGAGTTACTTTGGAGGAGTGCATGGTTGTATCCCACTTGATACAGTGATAAAAAGAGAATAAAGTTAGGTAGCAGATTTACTGAAATGGCCTTGTTAGTGTAGGAAGCATACAAGGGGGAATATGTGGAATTAATCTTTTTTTGTTAAACTCTTTGTTGATGTATAGCATGATAGATGGTGATAATCCTGGTCCTCAATCCTTTAATTTTAATACAAATATGCTGTTATCAATTGTGTGGGATTAGTGCAGACTATTGCAGGTAATTCTTTTTTTTTTGTCGTTTTGGGGGAAAGTGCACATCACAGGTCTGCAGGAGTCATATGGTAAATCGTAGAAGGCACAAGTCCTCGTAAATGTAGTATTTCTAACTGAATTTGGTGCTTGATTTCTGAGGTCTCAAAATGCATTGACTCATGGTTCTTAGATACCCAAACACTTAGTGAAAATGTTTTTATTTTTTAAGTCATCTGTGACCGCAGGTGCTAGAGTGTGAAAGACAACAGTAGATTTCTCAAGATCTGGTAGCGTTGATAAAAAAAGCTAAAACAAACATGTTCACAGAAAATACTCTGCTTGATTTGTTGTCAGTGCAGTGCTGCCAGATGTGTACCGAAGCAAACCACGGCGTATCGAGCCAGAGCTTGTTAATGTAGTGGATTTGTACACAGCCCTTAACACTGTCCTCGCCCCAAGCCCTGGAAGATAAGCTTATGTTTGGTTTCTACTTCAGGAGTTAAAAAAAACTTTAAGGAAACCCAGGATTCATGGGGTTACTTGGAGCAACTGCAAAAAATGTCAAGCCGCAGTGTGGCATTCAAGTAGCTTTTACAGCCAGCAGAGACCTAAAATAAACCCTGCTTTCTCACCATAGAGAACAGAGTTCTATTTAAAAAAAAAAAAATTTGCTGTGCAAGAGCATTTCAGCCAATGAATTTTCCAAACATCATAAAGACGCCTCAAAGCCCATGCCACACTCAATCTTTCTTGTCAACCAGAGCAACTCAAATTCACACCCATTAACCCTTAAGTAGTTTTACATGTTGTGTGGACTGATAGCAGATTATGTGCGAATGACGTTTTACAGTACAAGCTTCAGAAAGCAAAACACGCCGGATTAAAGAAGATTATTGCAAGTAATTATTCTTAATTATCAGATGTGGGCAATGCGCAGCTAGAAGATAAACCGTCTCGAGCAGTTGCACCCCGGACCGTTCAATAACGGGCAGCGGGGTGGAAGCTCAGCTGGGAGGTTTGCAGGACGCTGAGCCTGAACGCTGTCACTCGCCGAAAGCCACCAAACTCTTCCCAGAAGCCTTTAGCCCGCGTGAAGCTTCTGGTACAGAAGACTAAACCCCGCAAAATATCTAGCGTTGGCAATTCAGCGGGGAGAAGGCACGAATCCCCGCAGGCTGCGCGAGATGAACGCGCTCGTTCCACGGGGACGAAGCTTCAGGCTCGCTCCCTGGCTGAATTCAGACTTCTCGTGCTGGAGAACCTTCTGCTGTGTGGAGGTACCTCGGCTGCCGCTTTCTTTTTGATAGGAAAGCAAGTTATCAACCCACCTTCCTGGCCGAGAAGGCCGGTGGTTGGAAAGGGAGAGCTCTGCCCGGCTCCTGCCTGGCTTCGGCAAAGCAGCCGGCGGTTTCCCCGAGGCTGCTCGGCCCAGTTCGCCCAGTGGCGCGCGATGGTGCGGCGTCGGAGGGACGGCAGCGATGCGCCGAGGGTTACCCGCTGTCCTGCCCTGGCCGTGTTCCCCGACGTAGAGCAAGAGTAAAGCAGATTTAAGCGTAGTAGCAGCCATAGTGGTCAAGAGCGGGTCACTCTGGTGTAACTCGTCCTTGGAGGAGGGGGTAGGAGGGCTCCCGCTCCCAGTGCTGCCGGAGCTGGGGTGCGCTGGGGCTGAGCAAGGCCAGCTTTTGGCCGAAGAAGCCAGGTGGGAGCGTCTGAAGGACACGCGTCTTCCTCAGTCAGCATTTTGAGGTTTGCGCTCGGGTTGTGCAGTTGGTTGCTCTCGAGTTCTTACCGGATTTCGTTGATGATCAGCCTTTTCTCTGCACAGAGACCTCAGCCCTTGAGCTGAATTAGGATCTACGCTACGAATCCATCCTGAATTTGGATTTGGATCCATCAGCACTTGGATTCAAAAGGATTTTCAAGTGTCTTGCCTTCTATAACGCTCGTACTCCGGTTCATTCCCTTTTATGCTCTTCAGCTGCTTGTTTTCCTCAGTAGTTAAATGAATTTGTGTTGCATAAACAGTGCTCTTCATTTACCAGCATACCTAAATAATGTCTTGACGCATTGGACTTCTATATAAGCAATTAGAAAAATGCAAATGGTTGGCAAGGAATGTATGTGAGTTCAAGGCATGATGCTTTGAAAAGCCTGAAGAGAATTCCTGGAACAAATGCTTAAAGGATTTGGGGAATTTATCTTCATTAGTTAGTCATTTAATTCTTGGCTCTTCCTGTTTTAAAAGAGATTGCTACCGTAAGATCACTGCCTTGTAGCGTGCTTCCTGAGAATGGAACAGGCTTGCTTTGTTTAAAAGCTGCGAATTTTGTCACACTATCTTGAAAGCCTCCCGAAGACTTTAATCGGGCCCTTTTGATCACGCTTGCAGAACAGAAAATTTCCCTGGAGTTGTCTGTAACAAACTGCCATTGATTTAAGAGAAGGGCGTTGTGGTCTGTGTAGGCTTGTATGGCATGGCATGTCTTAACCCATTAAACTCTGGGGAGATGGCTTCATCGATTGATGGGATATGTTGCATTTTGTTAACATAGTGCTTTTTTTTGAAAGTGAAGGAGGCCCGGCAGCGAGAAAACTGCCTTTATTATGTAGGTGCAATTGTCCTGATTCGGTGGTACTTGTTAAATTGAGTAAAAACTACTGGGAGAATAGATACCAAGTTCTTCCTTCCGATGGCCATGCTGGGACCTGCGCAGGCGTCAGGAGGAACCGTGTCCCTCGTCCTTGGGTCCTGGCACGGGTGGTGTTACAGAGGCAGGGGAAAGAGAGGCAGGAGGAAAAACTGGGGGGGGTAAGTTAATATAACACGTTAAACTTTCACTAAAGCGTTGAGCGTTTCAGCTTGTGGTGTTGGCCCAGTTCTAGCGATGGCTCGAGCGGAGCCGTCGCCGCGCGGGCAGGGTGATCCCCGCGTGGGCGGTGGGGTGCGCACGGCCAGCCCCGGGGGGGCTTTGTCCTGTCGGACTGGTCTGGGGCCCTGGCACGCCGCTGTGCTCGATCTCTGGGGGGGAAAGTGCAATGCTATGTGTGTTTCAAGGGTGAACTCCTCTCAGTGCAAATAATCTTACTTACTAAATTAGATTGTACGTCTTCCAACACCAACTGGCTTAGCGCAACGGTTGCCTTAATGTGCTTTATTTTATTGGCCTGATGTCAGATGCTAGCACTTAGTAAATCCTGACGGGGCTCCAGTGGCCAGATAAGATAGCTGCTGCTGGCTTTGGGGTTTTTCCAGTCTGTTCCATAGCATCAGAGTATCCACCTGGCTGGGGAGGGAGCTGCTTGAGGCTGGTCCCCTTGGAGGAGAGGAGAGGTGGGTGGTAATCTTGGGAAAGGTGGTGGGGAAAATAATTGGAGAAACTTATTTTAAAAAATTGGTTTGTAATTGTGCAGATATAGTTGGCGGGTTGATGACTTGGCAAAAGGAGGTAGTAACTCGTGGGGTGCTGGTCCCGCGCTGCAGCCTGTGGGTCACGTTTCCCCTCACTATCTGTGGGGGGCTGATGCTCGCAGCCCTGTGCCCAAACCTCCTGTGCTCAGAGGACAGCGAGAGAAGGGCTATTTAATGGGGTCTTTTCCTTTTAAATTCTCCTTTTCCTGCTGGACTAATATGAAAGGGCTGAGGCAGGCGCTGATATTGGACCTCCAGTATTTTTTGAAGCACGGTGCTATGTGGAGGATGCACAAAGGTGTCACAAATGAGACTTGTCCTGAAGGGATTAGAGAGAATAACATGCTTTTTGGAAAAGGGGAAAAAAATAAATAAAAAGACATTCTGGCTTCCTACTGGAGCAAATCCCTGCAGAAGGCATGCTGTGCAGGGAGAGGCAGCTCTCTGCTCTCAACAGCCTGGAGTTACTTACTGGGAGCACATGCTCTGCAAACCTCCCCACGCCCTGCTGGACAGTATTGTTAGCTGTGCATGGGTTTTGTTTCTTTTAGTATTTTCTGTTTATGAGTATTCTTATGCATCTGCATTTCTTTTGAGAGAAACGCAGAAACAGCTGCTTATTTTTGTGGAGGGGTTAAATGCAGAACATTGTTCTCTCTTGGCTGTGTTTAATTTTGGGAGAGCACTAAAAATGACATGGGTTTATGCCGCGTTCCCGGAGCAGACGCCGTGCGGTGCGTGCGCGGTCGCCTGGGGCAGAGTACACGCGAATGTGCTTCTATGGGCATAAAGGAGCTGCGAAAACACGAGTGCCAGTGACCTCCCCAGCACACTGACTGGTCCTGCACGTGTTCCGTGCTCCATTCCTTCCCGCTGAAGGTGCAGCAGCGATTAGATGATGGGTGATGGCTATTCCACATGTAGCGCTGTGCGGGATCTGCTGAATCATCTCGTGATGATCAGCTCACCACCAGCTAACTCCATCCCTGCCCTGGTCCCAGACGACCGGTCCAGTGCACTGGACCCGTTACACTGAGTTGCTTTGATTCCCTCTCGGAAAACCGTTCAGCTCTGCTGGATCACATCCCAGGCTGTGCTTAAAAACCTGCTGAGCGCAAGGGAAGAGGCTGGATGGCACCCGGGAGCGGCGGGTGCGGAGAGAAGGTCCTCTCCCCTCTCGTGGGCAAGCTGTGGGGCTGACTAGGCTGTCCTGTGCGATCTCACCCCAAGTCTCCATCACCTGGCTTTGGATTTATGTTGGTGGGAAAGTATCTTCAAGTGCAGGGTGACAATAACTGGCAGCGTATGTTAAGTGGTGGCCGCTTCGTTGCTGTATGAAGTTGTGGCTTTGGGAGCTCCGAGCTTCCAAATGAGGCAGAATTCTTGTCTAGTTGAAAAAGAAAAACCTTTAGGGGAACTTTTTATTAAAGATACTTATGTTTCTTTAAGCCCGCGGTGTTTGCTGTGGGTTTGGCTGGCGGTGCCATACACTTGACTGCTCGGAACGTGTTTCGAGGTTGCTGTCACCCACGGCACAAGCGGAGCCCCTCGGGAGCCGCGTGGCCTCGATGCCAGCAGTGCCAGGGCTCCGACCACCCCGTCCACCCCCGTAATTCTCCACCAGCACCCTACTCCAGCCCTGAAATACCAGCACCGGCGCAGGGCACTGCAGCCCCGTGGGTTAGCAGGGAGCGAGGGACTGGGCTGGCTCCTCCATAGCGTGTAATTGCCCCACTCGGGGTCTCCGCTGGCGAAAAGCAGACAAACAGCTCAAATCCTGGCGGGTGCTGAGTGCAGACGGGGCGAAGCACGGCACACGCAGGGCGCAGCGGGCGCCGGGGGATGGAGCCCGCCTTGGGACTCTGCTTTAGGGTACTCGGCGTTGCCCGTAGAAAGGCAGCGTGCGGTGGGGAGACGCAACCTGTCCTGGTCCCGGGGAGACCACTCGCACCACCCCGAGGTACCTGTCCGTCGGTCTTGTCTTGGTCCACGTTCATTCAGCCTTGAGTTTTAAAATGGTTTGTTCTTAGATGGAGAACTTCAAAAGCAAAGAAAGAAAAATCTCATCGCCGTTTTTCTTAAGCCTACCCTGTTCTCGAACCTCAGCTCCTTTGGAGGCCCCTTTCAAGAACGCAGGGCTCCAGTGACCGGGTGCCGGTTTTCTTTGCGGCGTTTTTTAACGGCGTGACGTATCCAGTTACTCTCCGATTTTGTGCGTGGTTCGTTCGTGCCGCGCACGCAGCGGTTGCGGCTCGCGGCAGAGCCGAGGCCCCTCCGGAGGGAGGTGTGAGTGAGCGGGTGCCTCTGGTAAAAGCTCCAGCCCCAAAATCCCTGTTTGCTGCTGGGCTGTAACGTCACCGCCCTGGAGAGACCTCACGCCCCCGGGCGAAAACCGCGGCTGTAGGGACGTCGCTTCGGGCTATAGCCCTGCAGAACGGACTAACGCACAAAACGAGGTGTATCACTTGAACAAAAAAACCCACTTGTTTTTGTATGTACTTGCTTGTAATAGCAGCTGCTGAGCAGCTCGCTGGGCGGTAGCCGGCCTTCCAGGGGAAAGAGGCTGGTTAAGGATCGTTCTGGGCTGAGCCCGTTGGTGCTGGGTGGGGGTGCTGGCTGTTTGTAGCTCAATGGGTGCCAGAACAGGACACCCAGATCCGTCCTGCTCCTTCCTTGTGTATTTGTTGGTTTCCACGTGACAAGAGGGTCGTCTTTCTTGGGTGTTCTGCTCCAAGCGTAGACTCTAGCACAAAAATTGCTATATTTAAAATTGTATCCATCTCCTTACGGAGATCCTGGTTTTGCGGTAGGCTGTCTGCATGGACCCAAGCGGGTAGGACCCTTGCAGGAGGATTCAAAGGCAGCCCTGACCCAAAAGCAGGCTCGCAGGGCTTTCTGTGGCATGTTTGGCGTCGATGGCTTTGCACAGCTGTGAGTTAGGAGAACTTGGTCTGAAGTATTTTAAACATTATTCGCTAAAATACATAACTTTGGACCTGTCAGACATTGCAATACCGATTCCCAAGCTGCTGTCACACCAATGCTGTATCTCAAACTAATGAGTTCTTGGAGCGCAGCTCTGTTTCACGCCCTCAGTTATCTCCACAGCTAGCATAAAATGCTAACGTAAAGATACTGCCAAAATAATTTGAAACAAACCAGAATCTAAAAATAGGAAACAGTTAAGAGCCCCATTTATGAACGGCTTATTCTCCAAGGAAGCTACAATCTGGCTAAGATCAGCGCAGGGAGAAAAATCTGTCAGACATCTAGACAGCATCGAATGGACAAGAACAAAATACAGCTGTCCTGGGTCAAGCTGAAGGGCTGTTGGTCCCAAAGGCTGCTGGCAGCCGGGGCTGTGGGCTGGGCACCGACCGAAGTGGATAACAACAGGCAAGTGCGTGGAGGTGCTTCCTTGGAGGTGCTGGTTGAGCTTCTGGTTGATTTTTCTGGTGGGTCTGGCGGCTTCCGTGGCTGTAGAAGGACCCTAATGCTCTGTGAATGCCATGTCTTCTTACAGGGGTTCAAAAAACCCCACAGGACAAATGCGTGCCAGGGAAGAAATAAACCTGTCCTGGGTTGAAAAGCCCTGTGTCGGAGCTTTGCAGCTACTTTGCGCTCAGAAATACCTCCTCTTGTTTGCTCTGGGCTGAGCCAGGGCAGCCTGCGAGCCGGGACGGCGTTGGCCGGGCAGGTTTGTCAGAGCAAACTCACCCGGCTGAAACTATTGACGAGCAAATGGCAAGTGCTGATTTACTGCGACAACGCAACGAACGCCTTCGTTCGGGCTGCCGGTTCTACTTCAGCGTAAGAGGTGGTGGGGAGCTCCTCAAGCACCCGCAGGTCGACGCGTCGGTGGTGCGGGCGGCCGTCGCGGTGCGGCAGGGCTGCGTGGCGCCGGCTGCCCTCTGCCTCCCGCCGGCCTCGCGAGCAGCGCCGGGGCGATCCCCAGAGGGCTTTGGTGGTAAGAGTAAACCCTCTCCGAATTCCCTGTGAAAACAGAACTGGAGGAAACGAGTCAAGGTGAAAACGGGGATGACGGATGCGTGCCTCCCTCTCTAAAAGTCTGCTTGTCTAACGATGGTCTGCGGTGGTCGGGGGGCGTGTGGGCACCGTGGAGCAGGCGGCCAGCACTTGGTCTCAAACTGCCAGAAAAAAGCATATATGGTTTGTTAGTGTCTGGTTGCCACCGTGCCCTGACGTAAGCTGTGCCCCGGGGGAGGTGGAGGATAGAGCAGTGATCCTGTTGCCTGGATTTTTTTGAGCAGGGTGTGATGGAGCAGAGAGCCATCGCCTGAGACAGGGGATTATACCTGTGTAAATCAAGAGTAAAGAGAGTCAAAGCACCATCACGCTCTAAATGCAGCGAGACCCCAATCCCCAAAAGTCAGACTCGCTGTACGTTCTCACTCGATAAAGCGCGTGGTTGGTTAGCGGAGCGTTAGCAGATGCTCTGGATGACGGAAGAGGAAATGAGAGGGCAAGCACGTCGCTATTAAGAGTTTAAACAGACACCTTTACCTGTCCTGCCTATGCCTTGCATCATTTTATATTATTGCAAAAATGAAAAACACATTTGGGCTGATGTAAATGAAATGGTAATTTCTCAGGAAACTCTTATGGGCTGCAGGATTGGTCTTAGGGCTGACCACAAACAGTACCTGGACCTGTCGTTAGTTCCTCAGGAAAGAAGTTACGAGTTGTATAAGGTTCTGGCATTCTTACAAAACCAGAAGGAAAGAGTTGTGGAGACTTAACGAGCTGCGTGATATTCCATGCAGGGCTAGAAAAAGACAAGTCATTTGAATGAGGGTCAGGAAAAACTGATGTCAAATGTAACCTCTCCACAGGAAACAATTAGGATGACTGCGCTCATCTTCTAATTGCGTAGTTACCCAAAGAGGAGGGTTTTGGCTGCTCTTTAGGGACTGACCCTCACGGTGTGATTTAAGGCCTGCGAGCCAAAGGAGTGTAAAGCATCTCTGGAAAGAGCGTAATTGCATTACGTCAAGCGAGAGATGAATCTGAGGAGAGGACCTGGTCACACACTGACTGGGGTTGGCAGAAATCTCTTATTTAGGAGAGCATTGTTGTAGGATGGCCTTCGGAGAACCGCGGCTGACCCGAGAGCCCTGGCTCTGACATCCAGCCTCTGGTAGACGCCGTTGGTGTAGGCAAAAATGCACGTCTTCTCCAGAAATAACTATTCCTTTTATCTGCTGCTTATTCCAAAAACGGGACTTTTTTTTAAAACCGAGCATTCTTTTAAGTAACCCTTTTGTTTTTTCCTGCTTAGATTAACCCTGGCAGTAAAGCAGCCATGGCAAACCTGTGCCCAGGAGATATTATTCTGGCAATTAATGGAGAGAGCACAGAGAACATGACACACCTAGAAGCCCAAAACAAGATCAAAGCGTGCATGGACCAGCTGCTGCTCTCGGTGACCAGGTAGGTCCCCTTCGGTTCGGCGAGCTCCTCCGTCAGCTTCGCGCGGCTCTTCGCAGAAAGCCTGCGGCTCGCCCCGGAGCAGACGTGCCCTGAGGCTCAGCTCTTGGTGCATCCCCACGGTCTGTGTAATGGTTCTGCGTTTTTAGAAACAGCTACATGAAATTGGTTTTTAAAGATCACAGATGCAAAAAATGGGTTCAGTTCATTTATACGTGGGGATTATCATCTGTACCTTGCAAGGCATGCCTGGGCTGTGAGCTGGGTCGGTCCTTCAACCCAGTGGAGGTTTTATCCACACAAGCAAGAGCAGCAGTGGGATCGAAATCTGCTTTAGGCAAAACCTCCCACTTCATTAACATCCACCTATTATTTTCCTAAACATCTGTTCAATGAATATACATTTGAAGGTCCTGCCAAGTTCACTTTTCTAGAATATTTAAAGCAAAACAAAGGCTTGGGGTTTTTTTTGCTTTCCATTGGAATTAATTCTGCAGCTAAAGGTTCCTAATACAAATCGCAAATTATCCAGGCAAAATGAGTGCTCCTTATAAGGCTTACAAATGGCTAACGTTATCTGTGATAGATTTAAATAAGTGTATACAATTTTCTACTTCAGATTAAAAAGGCATTTCCTGCTATAAAGAGCAATCACTTACTGTTTATACTTTTCTTGGAAAAGATGTAGTCTGACTGGAAGCCGGGGCAGCAGGGAAGGAGCACTGCCGTAAATGGAGCAAAGCCTCCTTGGTTCCTCATGGTTCATCAGAGAGTGGTGTCCGAGCCGGCCGAAGCAGAGTTCCTCGAGTTCAGCCCATGCCGTAGAGATGATGGGGCTTCAGCATGAGGAAAGAAAGAAAAAAAGAAAAACGAGGAAAGCCTTCATACGGGTAGAATTTCTCATAGCCAAGGAGGACAGTCATTTTTCTTTCCATCTGGAGCAGTTTTAGGGAGACTGGATGGTCTTCTACCCCAAACAGGGGCTGTACCCAGGGCAGGACAAGGGTTCCCTTCCTGGCTGTCCGCAGGCTGGTGGAGCTCTCTGTGGAAGAGGTGAAAATCCGTGGGTAGTGACGGGAGGTTTTGGTGAACTCCCAGCTGCTGAGGTGGTTTGGCAGCAGAACAACTTGGTCAGGAGTTAAAGTTTTGCTGGAAACAACTTTCACCTGCAGCGTGGCAGCATTTTATTCTCGTGTAGGAGGGTTTCTACTGTGTGAACTCCTGGGCTGAATTCCCACTTTTACACCTTGTTTTAGCCACTGGCATCAATTAGCACCTGTTCGTCGGCTGAGGCTGGACCCTCGAGTGCTCCTCCTCCTCCCTGGGAGGCAGGCGGTACGTGCCCAGCTTTCTGCTGGTGTCCGCCCAGTCCCCGTGGTTAAGAAGTGGTCCCTGGATCTCGCTGGCGGTAGCTGTGACCGTACTGGTGGTGGTGGCTGCCATGTGAGCGTACGTGGTGTCTCCTCTCCGAAGAGGTGACTCCGTGCACGGACACAGGGGTTGTGGCACGCTGGTGCAGCTCCACTCCGTCGCGAGAGGAGCGAGGCGGAGGACTCGCGGCCCTCCAGGTGTGTTCCTTGGTGGGGTTAAGGGTGACCTGTCTGTCTCGCTTCCCCGAGATCCAGACATGGTTGTTAATGACCTCCTGGTGGTCTTGGAAGCTGCTGTGTGGAAGGCTTCTGGCAGCTTGGGTTGGCCCAACTGCACCTACCGAGACGGATATTTTTAACTGTGGGACCTCGCGGTGTGCCCAGAGGAGTGGTGGGTTCTCTGTGGCAGAGGTTGCTGGTGGTGGCCCGCAGCCTTGCACTGGTGCGGGGTTTGTGGGTGAGGTGGCTTGGGCTTTGCTAGACAGGAAGGTAGAGGATTGCAAGGGGTTTGTCGGGTCTTAAAACCCGCGTTTATGAAGACGTTAAAGGCTCTTGTATCTCGCGGGCAAAAATAAATGCTCAGGCCTCTGCAAGACAGGAACAGACAGGAGCTGGCGAGGGTGAGGAACTGCTCGGCATGGGGTGGCTCCTCTCGGGGAGGAGACCGCACTGTTGGGTCGGTTGGGTGGCTCCTCCGAGAGCAAAACACACCTTGGCTGTGCCCAGAGAAGCCTATGGGAGTGGCCTTTCTCTCGGTAAGAAAAACAGAACAGTTTATTTTTTCTACAGTGAGGACAGCAGCCCCAGTAATGCTTTGTTAGGTCTATTTTTAGTTTGGCCCAAAGTGAGAGCTCGGTGACACGGCTCTTGGATCTCACTCCCCTGTTTCCCGCTGGACCCAGCTGACTCTCCCCACCCATCGGTCATCGCTGGAAGCGTGTCCGGCGCTGCCTCCTCGGTGCGAGCGGATCCCTGCTCCGGGACCTGCCTCCCGGAGAGCGGGGTGGCCTGGTGCTGGCGAGGGAACCGTGTCCGGGGGCAGTGGTGGGGGATTCTGTTGATTTGTGTGCGTGTCCAGCAGCCGCCATGTGTAATGGCTGCAGGTGGGCGCCCTGGACCCCGCTGTGCGGCTGAGCTCCAGGAACGCCCCACCTGCGGAGGCGCGGGTCGGTATCTCCTCCCTGGGGCAGAAGGATGCTCTCCACGCAGTGTTCTCTCTGGACGCCGCCTTCGACGAAATACAGTTTGCAAGTCAACAGAAGGAGAATTTTTTTTTTTTTTTAAATAAGTGTGTTTGTCTGAAATAGATGTGAAACAACAAGTTCGTTTGTACGTCTGTAGTGAAGATGTATGAAATTCAGTGTTGATTGTGTTTTACCAAAGGAGGCTCCCTCCAGCTGGGCGTTTGTGGTGAGGGAGGGCAGGGAGCCAGGCAGCGAAGGGCTTCCAGCCTTTTGGGCTTTTTCCCTGCTGTGCCCTTTCTCCATGAACCCTTGACATTATGTGTTACTGAGGTGGAGAACAAGATCGGTTTTGTTTTCAAGCTGTGGTCAATAAATGCCCTTTTGAGTAGAAAGTTCAGTAGGAAAATCAGAATGGGGGGGAAACGTGCGGAGGAAGACGAGAAGGGGGAGTTACTGTGTGGTTTGGTGGGACGTCCTGGGACCGGCGTGGCCCATCTGGATTTCAGAGGCGCTGGGGATGCAGAGAGCCCATTGAAACTGGTGGCAGGAGATGCTGCTTATCCTGTGTATCACATTTGCTTCGTTAAGACGTTTGGATACACTGGTGGGGAAACAAGTAACGAGCCATGAGGACTGACTGTTTGTGGGTAGAATAAACAAGTGGAGTGTAAAACTTTCCCATGCAGCGCAGGCAGTATCTCTCCCCCGTGCTTGGGAGGGAACAACCAGAGTAAGTGGGATTTCTGCCGTGATGCAAACTTTGGCCACGGTCAGGTGTGACCGTGTGGCTGGACTGCAAATAGATTGGCACGTCTATCGTTAGCCCAGTCTGTCATTAGGAACATCACACTGGGTTTGATGGTTTTTTTCCTCTTACCTGGCTGCATGGCAGAATCCGTTCATCTAGTCGGTCCGGAAGGAGAAAAACTGAGAGATTCTGCTCAAATGTGAACATGTAATTTCCAAACACCATAATGGAAAGTGGCACCCGGAGCGCTGCTCCCCGGGGCTCTGCTGGCCGGAGGACCGTGCCAGCTGTTGGGAAGCACATCTGCCGTGCTGAGCTCCTGGGGGAGCGGGGGGCTCCGGTGGCACCCGGAGCCCTGGGGAAGTGAAGTTTTGGGGCAGCAGGAAAGATTGACGGTGCAGACAGCATGGCTGCGTTGGCAGAAAGGAACCACGTCGTCTCCTGGGGTATCTGGCACGGTTGCATGACAATTCCTGGGAAACGGGAGGAACATTTGTTTTCTCTCCTTGGGATGCTCCAGATTCCCTGGACTGGTTATGAACCCCGCAGGAGACGGGGCTGGGGGTGCAGAGCTGAGGAGGTCGCTCTGAAGCTCTGGGCTGCTGCCTTGCAAAGAAAAGCAGGGCTCGGGGCAGCTCCGCGTCTGATCTGTCACGTAATTCGGGGGAGGCTGAGCGAGGCAGCGCCCGGAGGGCGTCAGCAGCAAAACACCCAGCGTGGTGAGGAGCTGGCAGAGCCCCGGCCTTCTGTCTCCAGACACTGGTCACCTTGGATGGGAAAGCCGTTTTGTTTTTGAACAGTAACAAAGGATCCAGCAACACAGGCTTGACGAGCCACATCTGGATTTTCTGTAGTGATGTATGTTCATGTGAACAAGTACTTGCCCATTAAGATCAATATTATTTCTTGCAATCAACCCTTTCTTATTCTGGAAGACAGTCAGTGTCTGGGCAAGTGCACAGAACGAGCCTAGGGCCCAGCGATAACCAGCTCGGCAGCGCAGCTTGCCCTGCTCTTGCTTCAGTATTACTGTGTATTTTCTTATCTCCTTTTTTTTAAAGAAAGCCTTCCCAGCTCCTTTGAATGTTAACATCTCTCGTGGTTATGCTGCAGCCCTAGTTATTAGGGAAGACTTGTTGCTTCAAATCGGATCATGCCTCAAATAAAAGCAGCCATAAAATTGGGTTGGAGCTGTGCTTTGCTGAAACCACAGCTTGAGAACAGAGGCTTGAGTGCCCAGAGGACTGCGGGCACTGGACGAGACCTGGTGGCATCACCGATGCTGTTCCTGCTGATGCCCAGCGCTGGAAATCCTGGGCAGCACCGTCCTGACCTGCCCGTCGGTGCCAGAGGGGGAAGGCGAGCCCGAAAAGCTTTTTCTGAAGCTTTTGTCATCTGCCAGCTGGGAGTATGAAGGCTTGTGCTGCATCCTTCCCGGAGGAGTTGGCCCCAAGTCCATATCGGGAAAACTGCTGGGAAGGGGATGCTACAGCTTTTCAAGTGCACTGGGGGCTGTGGCTGCCCAGTGTCCCCTGCAGCCTGGAGTCAGTGCTGGTGTCTGAGGCTGCCCCTGCTCTCAGGCTATACTAATGTGTATTTCTTTCTAAAGAAAAAAAAAAAAAAAAAAAAATATCTCTGTCCTTTATCAAGGACTTCAAGCACTCTTGGGGTAGCTCTCCCTCCTTCTTCGCGCTCCCATTCTCTAATGCCTCTCTTGGCTAGACCCCCGTCTCCCCTGAAGTTAATGGGTGTTTTCTCCCCGGCTTTGTCGGGTTGGGTTTTGCCCCGAGATGTGCAGGGCTGTTTCTAGACAGCGGTGCTGTGGAAAGCAAAGCAGCACAGTAGTCGTACTGTTCCAGAACGCAGCGGAGGAAAAGCCTCATCAGCTCGTGGAAGAAGTGGGTTTGTGCAACCGACGCTCACGCGGGTGCTGGTGTAACGTGCGAGGAATCGCTTGGGCATCCCTGTAACAAGGGGTGGGCATCCAGGTCCTGGCTACGGGCTCCGAAATGTGGGGCCGGGAGTTCGAGTGGGTTTAGTGAGGCTGGAGCGGCGCCGGGGCTGCGGGGGCAGGCGGTGGCAGCGGCTCTGATGAAGGCTTAGTGGGATGGTTCGGGATGCCCCCATGATAAATCAGCCTATTCCAGTGTCGTCTTCCCAGCTTTTGAATCCCAAGCCAAGGTGGTAGGGGGTCCGCTGCGCGGCGTCCGCGGGGCAGGGTGAGGGCAGGTACGTGGCAGCTGCTTGGAGCAGCTCCTGGGTTCTCACTCACAGAAATGTGGCGTGGAGATCTCGGTGTTTATCCACAAAATGTATGCATTTGGCCGGCGGCCAAGGATTTTGGAGTTTTAAATAATGTAAATGTGTGGGTAAGGATGGTCACATGGTAAAACTTGCTCTTTTTCTTTTTTCTCAGAGAAGACTTCACGCTAAGTTACACAAATGAAGAAATTCCTTATCGGGCAAGAAGGATGCTTTCTGGCTCCTCTGCCCTGGGAGTAACGTGTTTACATTGCTGTGATGTGCAGGGAGGAATTCATGTGTGTTGAGACGTTTTTTCTTAAGGAAAAAAATAATAATTTTGATGCTGTTCTTCCCGATCCAATCCAATTGCAGCCTTTTCTTTTGGCAAACACTGGGGCTGTTTGTGCACGGGGCTGGGTGCTGGAGGACTGGCAGCATCTGCCTGGCCCCAGGCACAGCCAGGGACCCCGGGGTGGTTGTGCTGTATTTATTTCCTGACTGTCGTGTCAAAGCATAAATTCTCAAAGGTTCAGCTTTGGTTTCTTCTATCTATAATAAATCCTGGAAGCAGTTTCTTCCCCCTCTGGGCTCCCCTGTGGGATGGATAACCGAACCTCGCTTCCCAGGGGATGAGCAGCGCGCGGGGAGCCCACACGGACCGATGCACTGTTACAGTTCTGCTCAGTCTGCTTGGAGAATCCCAGTATGAATATTTTCTATTTATTCCTGCTCTCTGTACAGAGATGGAGTTTCTCTGGAAGCTTCTATGGGAAAAAGCCCAGTGATGAGTCTGCTGGACGCGTAGCCCCAAAAGTCCCTGGAACCTCACGTAGCTGATATTCTTCTGAGGCCCCTCCTGCCTCCCCCGGCTCGTGGAGGTGTTGTTGGGGTCTGTTTGCTGGGAGCAGCGCAGGCACGCTGCTGCAAGATGGGAAGGATGACAATGTATGATGTTCTCAAGTTTCCAGTAAAAGTACAACTGAAAGAGTGAATCACAGCTTCCCCTCTGGAGCTCCTTGAGGACTAATAGAGAGGAAAACCGGCAGCTTTCCAGAGCCTCAACACACAGCAGTGGTTTCAGCCGAGAGGAACGAAGAAGGAGAAATCCCGCAGCTTCTGCTTCGCGTGCCCTGGGCGAGCCGGGTCCGTCGTGGTGCTCAGCAGAGCTCAGCTCCTGTGCCCGTTCACCAGCCTGTGCAAAGCCTTGCGTGGCCGGTGAAAGCCCCGCATCGGGCTGCGGGGACGGATCCGACACCTCGGGGTCGTCACGGCGAGGGTCGCAATCCGGGGGATTTACAAGCGTCAGCTGTAGCTGCTGCTAGACCGAGTTCAGCTCCTAGAAGGCTAATGGCCTTATCAGTGATAAAAACCAGCTGTGACCATGGTGACGTGCCATCATGGGAGGCGAACAGCGTTCAGGAGATGGGCAGGAACCTGGAGTCACCCCCCACCCCGAGAAGGGACCATACGGTTTGGGGTGAAATACAGCGATGGGGTCGTTCCGGAGGTTTGCGTCGCTGCCGCCTGCTCGCACCTGCGCAATAGCAGGCGGCAGCGCCCTGGGTCCCGTCTGGCACTTTCCCAAGTGCTAAACCTTAGTTTATAAGGGGATGGAGAAATTAGAAATTCAATAAGGCCCAGGAATTCTTGCAGCTTGAAAGCAGCCCTGCAAATGTAGAGAGAAAGACATGCAGATCATTACCAGGTGAAAAAACATTTTGGTGAAATATGTGAGCATATGCGAGTAATCTTTTGAGAATGACGTCGAGTCTTTTGGAAAACAAATAGTGGGATAAAAGGTGTCTGCAACTTTGTTTTTTTAGTTATGTCTTGTTAGTGGGTCCGTTTCCCACGAAGCCCCGTGTTGAAAGCCTAGCACTAACCTAGGTCAAGTTATTTTTCTCAGGGTTGTCCTAGCAGCCGTTAAAATAGAGTAGGACGTTGTTAGTGCAGGGTAATGATTTCCACATAGCTGACTTTAATCCGCTACAACACATCTGAAAACATTTTTCCCGTCCTCGAGCTGTAAATGAGACGACTCGGAACATTTGAGCGTGATGTCTGATCCCTCACCCATTACGGTAGAGGAGCGTGATTAGTTTTTGCTGTTGCCTAAACACAAAGCTCTGACTGTTGGTAGCGTGAACCTGCTGCGAGGGTGGCTTGGGGTGGCCGTGCTGACCCCGAGGTCCCCCCTGCTCTGGGGCTGGCTTCCCTGTGCTGGGGGGGGCTGCCGGGGACCCCCCCTGCTGCTGGTCCTGCCGGGGGTGATCCCACAACTGGGATTGGGATGCTGGCTCAGAGCGTCAGCCCGTTCTGCGGTAGCTGCCCGTGGCATCACGGTCGCAGACGGAGTCGTCTCGTAATTATTTCAGATGACCTTGTACGCTGCTGTTCCTGGGCAAAAGAGGGAGTCTCCTTGTGTTTCTCCCAGTCCCCTTTGCTTTGCCTTTAAAAGTGCCAAAGAGAACCTAAATTGTGCCGTATCAGCTTAGTTTCAGAGTAGTTCGAGTGGGAGCTGTGGCTGGAGCGAGCCTGGCTTTGTTCGGGCCGTTGCTGGAAGCCGCACGGGGCCGTCTTGCCTATACCAAGAACTTTTGCTCGCTCCGAAGAGCTGTTGGTCAAGCCTTGAGTTTAATCATTAAAAGCACTAACTACGAAGGGGCTTTCTACGTGCAAACCCAAGTCTGGCTGTGTCACTCAGTAAGTGTGAAGACACCGATGATGATGATTTTTTGGAAAACACAAGTTTAGCTGCTTTCTGGTGCAGCTGGTGTGATCTTTGTTTATCGGAGCTATGGGGAACTTGGAAACTAGAAAGTGCTGGCAATACCGGTGACCAAACGCCGTAGCTTCACGCAGAGCAGATTTACTGCTATCGCTCTTATCTTCTGCAGTCAGAATGGCTTTCTGAATCTCGGTTCTCATTTACTGGCAAACTGAAGTCTTTGGGGATCCTTTAAGCTGTGTTTGGCACGCGGGGTTTGGAGCTGAGCGACCGGGAATGTTGTAACTGCCCCTTCTCCGCGGCAGCGTGAGCACACGTCAGGCTGATTCAATGCAGGGGAAAAAGCACAGAAATAATAATGATGATCTCTTTGCATTGTTCTGGGCCTCCAGCTGAAATTCTCAATGTGGGAGCAATATACACAGCACTGGATTATGGCAAAAAGCGAGTCGGGAGTGCTGGGAATGCTGCCGTTCCTGGAAAGGATGGTTTCCTTTGTCCCACTGAAAACAGTTGAAAAGACCAACTTTAAGTGAATTGTCCCAGCCTAAAATCAAATAATTACAGGGAAGATAACTTATCAGAACAAGACATCTAGCTATGAGAAAAAGTATGTTATTCCCTGTTGAAAAAGCTGTGATGGTAGTACTGAGTCGTGGTTTGGAACAAAAAAAGCTTAAATCCTTCGGGGGTGGATCCAAAGTGCATTGAAACCAGTGGGAGTCTTTGCTTTTGATAGGTTTTGGATCAGACCCTGAATTTGGGAAGGTAGGTTTGCATGCTGACTGGTTGAGATGCAAAATACCAAAGGTAAAAAAAAAAATCGCCTCAAGATTTCCTGGGTTAAAACCGTGCTCCTTATTTTTCAAACTTGGGCTCTGCCGATAATTAAACCGAAGCTGAATGTCGCATGTGGCAGGGGCCAGAGTCCGACGAAGGATGCTTGGCCACAGCGAGCCATCGGTGCCTGGCAGAACGGGGCTCCTTCTCCTTAAGTGGTGCCTGGTGGTGGCGAGAAATGGAATGGTTTGCATTTGAAAACTTTATCTTGTACTTCACGCGGTTTCTGCCTCCCGGCTCAGCCTCTTGGCATCCAGAAAAGCCGGTGTATGTGCCTGCCGGACCTTGCCCGGGCCCCTGAGAGGACAGCCCCGCTGGAGACTGTGTCCCAGCTGTGCCCCCAGGCCCCTCTGGGGGGAAAAAATGATCAGGCACATGGAAAAACCTTTGGATGGTGGCAGCCTCCTGCTCTGGCTTGGCAGGACCCAAGATGCATTTGTGAATGGAAACTGTATTTTTAGAGCTTTTTCTGTCTGGCACCTGTTGAAAGGGTCAAGGTGATTCATACAGGGTAGCGTGTGAAAGGCGTTTATATAATTCCTGCTGCGGTCTGGTATATAGGCCTGCCAGGGAATGCGTGCGCATATATATATATATATATACACACACACACACATAATCAGAGTACATTTCAGGATTCAGGGCTAGAATAAAGGGGCAAAGCCAGGCATATGCAAAACAAGAACCACCACAAGCCTGTCTGCTGATTTCTTGAACTGAAATAAGTTTGTATCTTAAACTCCACACTAAGTTAGAGCCTGTAGTTTAAGAATGGTTTTGAGCTTCCTGGTTTTAATAGCATGGAACTAGCATTTTCTCTGTTTACCACTGTACTATTTCTGAGGATAATTTTAGACAAACACATATGTATATTCATTCCCTGGTAGGCCTATAGACTATATATATGTTTGGTGAGGCTTGGGTTTTTTTTTTTTAAGTCTGTTTTTTGTTGCTTGGGGTTTTGGGTATTTGGGGTTTTTTTTAAAAGCAATTGAAGTTGCGTTTACTTAATTTCCCCTTGCAGAGCTGAAGGGAAGACCTGGTCCCCCCCTGTTCTGGAAGATGGCAAGGCTCAGGCGTACCGGATCACCGTAGAGCCGGAACCGCAGGTACGGCCGCAGCAGCCCTGCGCGGGCTGGGCTCTCCAGCTTGGTTTTCTGGGGAGAGGAGATCCGCGTCTGGAATCTGGAAAGCTCTCTGCTCTGCTTGCAGTCCTTCCAGAAGTTGAAGGAGTTTCTGTGTGTGGTTTTAAAACATCGCGTTTGTTAGACTTTGCCGGGCAGGTCTTGCTGTGCTTTCCTTGGGCTGGTAAAGCCCAGGCTGCTGCGGTGAACCAGATCCCCAAACCGATCTGGCTTAAACCCAGCTCCCGAATTGCCTTCCACCCAAGTTTAGGCTTTGCCGAACCAGCTTGCCAGAGGCAGGAGGAGGCTGGGCAGTGCCCTGGAAAGAGGGGCAGCACCCGGCACCAGACCCCCCCGACGCCGGTGACCCAGCTCATGCTCAGCATTGTTTTGGATGGAGCTGTCGGAGCCTTCCCAGGGGGGCTGCCCAGTGCCAGCCCTTCCTGGAGCCCAGCACGCCCGGGGTCTGTCTGCACCTGCCTTGGCCGACGCGCCTCCGTCTCGGCTGCTTCCAAAATCTGCTGCACCCTCCTAATCCCGTGGCGGTGATTCACTCCACGTGGTGGTGGATGATTTTTTTTTTTTTTAAGTGATCTCTTTTTTTCTGTCTCACTCCCTTCTCTTCCCACTCTCTCTTTTGCAGCTTGTCTCTTCCCTCTGCCGTCAGCTCTTTTCCCTAGACCCTCCTGCCCGCGCTCAGCCTGTCCTGCCTTCCCACCCCGAGGTCTCCAAGAGCTGGGGCGAGGGCAGCGCCGTCTCCGGCAGCCGCCTGCTGCCGGGAGGAGGATGGAGCTGAACAGATCTCCGTCTTCCATGCCCATCTCTTGACTAAGAGCTTGGTAGGGAGGTTAAAGATGACTCTCCTTCTCCTTCGGCTCCTCGAGGGCAAGAGGAAGGGTGTTTCGCTCCTCCCTTCCTGCCTCCGAGTTACCCAACTCTTGGGTTTTTGGATGTGCCGACCCATGATGCCTGCTGGAGAGGTACTGGGGCGATGAGGAGGGGAGGGAGCAGCGGGGAGCTCCTGCTGTCCTGCTCCTCCTCGGGTGGGCGCGGAGCTGCCGCGCACGCTGCAGGCTCTCCCCGGGCACGCAAGGCAGCGGGTGGCAGGACCGGAGCCTGCTGAGACTTCTCGCTGCTGCCGGTTGGCCAACCCCTCCCAGAGCGGCGGCAGAGGCACCGGAGCTGCTTGCAAGCTTTGGAAAACAAAAGTACATCAGCTCAGGCTGACAAAAAAAAACCAAAAAAAAAACCCAAAAAAAAACCCCAACAAAAAAACCTCTGCGATTGCCACAGCAAGGCGGGAGCGCTCTTGTGCTGATGCGGAGTGTTCCGATATTGCTCGTGTGGTTTCTTTCTCCACAAAGGTGGCTTGTGTTATGGGCTGTTTTGTGAGAGCTGCTTCTCCAGCACTTGTAAAGTGCCTGTGTGCAGATGCTGGTGGCTTGGCTCTGCTGCTCGTCCCTAGAGGTGGCTCTTTGAGTGTCCTGACAAGGGTCCCGAGGTCCCCCCCAGCTCCCTCGGCTCAGTCCAGGAGGAATACAAGACGTGCAAGGGTGGAGGAGGGTGGGATGATGCTACGAAGAGTGGTGTTGGCCTCATTTCCCGCTGTGAGCAGTGGGGGGAGAGCCCTGGCAGCTGGCACTCCACCAAATGGCGAGGACGGGGATGAGATTCTCCAAACCCCACGAAGAGCAGACCTGTACAGTCACTCTGTTGGCCATTGCAGCCATGTGGCATTTGCAAATCCTTTGCGTTCCTGCCCATGGACAGCAGGCAGAGGGGCTTGCTGGCGCTGCAGGACGGCAGCACCGGCAAACCCACCCCAGTATCGCACATGAGCGACTTGGGGGTCTGCTCGACTTTTCTGCGCTGACTGACAGAGCAGGGGGATCTGTGCGCTTGGGCTTTGAGTTCTGGCCATGTTTGCTTCATTAATCAATTACGGCAATCTTTTTTGACAGTTATTTTTTCTTAATAGACTTTGATGTGCCCAAAAGCCTATGAATAATATTAAATAAAGACCAAATGTGCAGCAGTGCTGCTGCCAGATACAACATTTCTGAGGTTTAATGCAGATTGGATTTGAATCTGACTATTAATATATGTTACATATGGATCTTTTTAAAAATTAGACAGTTACATAGAATATAATGAGGGGTTAGAGGTGGATTTTCCTGAATCCAGACCTACACTGAAAATGTGTAAATCTGGTGAGTGCTCGGTGGGTAAAGCAGGCGCGTTTGTGGCAAGGCACCGAGAGAGGCGTACAAACAAGAATATGCAGGTACAGGCAGCAGGTTCCTGCTCTTGCTCTCTTTTTTTTTTTTTTTTTAATTTTTTTTCCATGTTGTCTTGCTTAATGGCTTTTCTGGTCTCCCAGAGAGGAGGGGACGGAGGTACCACGTGCGCATTGGAGCGTTCTTGCTGTGGGTGCACCCTCGAGGCGCTGGCTGACTCTTCTCGCTCCCCAAAGCGCCGCGCCTCGAGCGGGGTTCACGCTGACCGCTCGGGATGCGTGCCAGCAGCTGTACGAACTGACCCCCGCCTTATTGCTGATGTCCCCCCGACTTGCACGATGCTAAGGGCGATCATCAGCACCCAAGAGTGCAATTCCGTGTGACCCAGGGCTGTCCTGTGCTGTAGTCGTTCAGCCCGTGTAGCAAAGGCACTTATTAGATTGTGAGAAAGAAAAGACGTGTCGTAAAGTAATAGCGTGGCTCAAGATGCGCAACCTTTAGGTGGGATTCGTTGCATCTGGAAATAAGCAATCTGCTTTGAAACATGGGGGGGGAAAAATCTGCTGGAATTCTGCCCTCAAATCGCAAAAATAGGTTTGGGGTTGTCCTTGAAGAGGATTTTGAGAGCTTTACCCCAAGTGGCCTTTCCAGTAATATGGAGCACATGTCTTTCCTTCCTCCAGGTTTTACTCGATCGACTTTCCCATCATACTGGGCAAAGACGTCTTGAAAGTCTTTTGACTTGTGACTACAGGAGTTCTTGGTAGAGGCCCCAAAACATGTGAGCATAAGCAGAATGCCTAAATCCGTGTGATTTCTAGGAAAGCACGTACCCTGTAGATTACATTTTAGTAAAGTGCGATCTTTGTCTTGAAGGCAGTGAGGCTGGCAGTGACCTTCTGTGCAAGAGAACTTGGAAGGTATGGACCAGCTGATGAGCCCTCCTCTCCTCTCTTTCGAAATCTGTTGTGGTTTGTCACTTGAGCCCTGCGGAAAACCCCTACTCAGAGACCAAGGATGTAATCAATCTGCCTTATTAAAATTTCGATTAGTGCTATGACTGCAGGGAATAAGTCCCCTTGGGACTGAAGAAGCTGGAAGTGGAGAGAGCTGCTTGTTCACGATTAGCAGAAATGACACTGAACAGGATGCTAGTGAGTCACCTTCATGAAATAATATATTTTTTTTTAAAAGGCAGACTTTGGTTATTAGTCAGTTACCCTATATAAGTCACAAATTCAGCGACGTTCAAACCTGCATCCCAAATAACGAAGGGCCGCGTGTCCGTCAGTCCCGGTCGTAGGTGACGGCGGGACCCACGGGGACGCGGCTGGGTGCTCTCCGGCCAGCAGCGCCGTCGCCTGAAGTCCCGATTCCCATCGTGCAGACACGACGTCGCTGGGATCTCCAGTCTTGCTTTGCCACTGGCGATTTGAGGGCACTGGCCCTTCCCGGCAGATGGGGGGAGCGGGAGCGTTGATCCATCAGTTTCTGGAAATCCCACTGTCTTGTAGCATGAGCTCGCTAGTCAAAATACCGCCATGTGGTGCTAATAAAAGGAGAGGACGTTTGTTTTCTCGACCGTTCCCACACTGCCAGAATTGGCAGCCTCCTGGCCCAGGGGGGCTGGAAACGTGGGCTTTGGGCTGTGGGGCAGAGCCCTGTCAGTGCTAATTGACAGTAGATCAAGTGTCTCGGGGGGGGAGG
>JANVCT010000036.1:20029986-20041702 GCA_026770115.1 Aviceda subcristata
AAAAAGGGAGAAAAAAAACAAAAAAAGGGAAAAAGGGGAAAAAAGGAAAGAAAAAGGGGGGAAGGG
Source organism: Aviceda subcristata (assembly GCA_026770115.1). NCBI lineage: Eukaryota > Metazoa > Chordata > Aves > Accipitriformes > Accipitridae > Aviceda > Aviceda subcristata. Next base: position 20,030,053 of record JANVCT010000036.1, read on the forward strand.
GAAAAAAGAAAAAAGGAAAAAAGGGGGGAAAAGGAAAAAAAGGAAAGAAAAAAGGGAAAAAAGGGGGAAAAAGGAAAAAAGAAAGGGAAAAGGGGGGAAAAAGGAAAGAAAAAGGGGGAAGAGAAAAAAGGAAAGAAAAAAAGGAAAAAAGGAAAGAAAAAAAGAGAAAAAAAGGCAGTTTGGAGATGCCAAGCTCTGAACAAAATGGCCACGTGTATGTATGTAGCAACTGCAACACTGAATTGAAGCTTGCGATGCTGAAGCAATGTGCAGTTGTTCATCTCGGAGATGGGAACCGGTGCTGGTTTTCCAGATCTACATATGATCCTTCTGTTGAGGATGGGGGTAGGTAGATGAGCAGCATCAGATCCAGTCCCCGGGCTGGGATTAATTCTAGGGAGCATCGCAGGCATTAGTATCCTGGTTTTTCAAAGTACGTATTCCAGGCAGAATGGAGGGGTCTGCCGTCCTAGGAGCGGGGCTCGCACCGCCGCAGACCCCGCAGCAAACCCTTGGCCTGGGAGCTGGAGGTATCCGCAGGGAACACTAACCCCATCAAACTGGGATGTCTATAAATGTAAGATCTGCTTAATGCAGCTGTCCAGGAGGCTGGGAAATAAATAATGCTTGTAGGAAAGAGAAAGCTTTTGTGTAGCCAAGAACGGTCTGGGAGGATAACTCGGGCTTTGAGACAGGCCAGGCTGCGGAGCGCGGTGCTTTCGCAGGGCTTGCGCTGCTGCGGATTTATGCTCCTCCAGACTGGCAAAATATTCTGCGAGAAAGTGACGTCTGTATCAAACACAAAGAGCAAAGAGCGTTTCTTTTCAGCTCGGGAACTCTGTGCCTGCATGAATTCGTGTTTCAATGACGCTGCGAGCCAGCTTATTCCCCGTGCTGCTCCAGGAAAGTTAATGAAGTTGGAAAGAAGAGAAGCGCACAGAAAACACGGAGAACAAAATCCGATGTTATCTGCGTGCGAGCCAAGAGCCAGGAGATTAGCTTGGGTGTTTGAGCCGAATTGAGTCAGAAGCGCGTTCTCTTTGAGTTCGTGCTTGATCGGGCCGGACTGGTCAAAACCTGTCCTTTTTCATTGAAAATGTGTGGGTTGATGTGTGAGAGGGCTGTAGCAGGGCCGATGGGCACACGTGGAGGGTTTGGGAGTCACCGGGATCGATCCTCTCGACCCCCCGGCGCTGCTCTGCCCTGGCAGCCGCCGAGGCTGGTGCTCGCCTGCCTGCGGGGACTGGGACGGCCGGGCAGGTCGAGCCTGGAAAATGGAGCTTTGGCTTTTCTTTGAAAGTGAATTTTTGGTTCGGGTTTTTTTTTTTCTCCCTTTGTTTGAAAGTGATTTTTTTTTTTTTTTTTTTTAACGGGGCATGAGTATAATGCTCGTAGAGAAAATGAGTCAGATGAAGGCTAAAATATGCTAAGCTGTCTGATGGGGTTCAGAGCTCTTGCTATTTTTATTGGTTTTATAATGACCTTAATGACCTTCTCCTTAAAAAGGAAAAGGAGCCCCTTCCTATGAAGCTGTGCTGGGCTTTGGGGCCTCAGCAAACCGCAACAGCACTTCAGTTCGTCTCGTACTTAAACATGTACCCAAAATATTTTTGATTCCAAACTCCACTTCTCACATTTTGATGTACTGAACGAACTGGAATGATGGTTTAAATCGCTCTGTGCCGCCTGTTGGAGCCCAGTCGTGCCGCGTACAGACAAGGAGCAGCTGCAGGTCTGGGTGCTGGGGGTCGGCGCGTGGCTGGGGGCAGTCGCGGGACGGCTCGCAGCCCCGTGGGGTGGTTTTCTCATTTAAGCTGTGGGCTGTGTCTGGCAAACGGATCTTTTCGTGCAGTCACCTACGGAAACTTCGAAAGAGGCGCTCGCGGATGGGACGGAGGTTTGCCGTCACGCCTGCGCCTGGCGGCAGCTCACACTCTCCCCGTGCCGGGTGCCCTAATGGAGATACGAGGGGTGGCCCTGTGGAATTAATGAAATGCATTGTTTTCCTCATTTTTTCAATAAATTCCGTGTGTGGCCGAGCAATTTACAGTGCTTGTAAGCAGCTGCCCTCTTTCCCGAAGGCATCTGGTAACTGGGCCAGCCCTAGCTGTGTTGCTCAATCGGAGCCGAAGAGGGAACAAGTTTAACTTCCCGGGCTCAGCGGCTGTTCTTGGGACAGACATACCTCCAGGCAGAGAAGCACATGGGAACAGAGGTGTTGGACTGAATCTGTGGGAATGTGGAGGTTTCGGAACCTCCCCGATGAGCTGACAGTTGCTGTTTATATTTGACCGGACCCTTTCTTTCTTTCCTTTAAAACAGCCTCGACCCCCTGAAGTCTCTCCCGCGGAACAGAAACGGGATCGACGTGGAGTCGGATGTCTACAAGATGCTTCAGGATTACGAAAAGCCCGTATCGGAGCCTAAGCAGTCCGGATCCTTCCGATACCTGCAGGGCATGTTGGAGGCCGGCGAGAACGGTAAGGAGGTTGGCGCCCGTAGCAGTGTCCCGGTGAGCCCCCGACGCCTCTGCACCCACCCAGGTGCTGGCGCAGGCGTAGCGGCCCCCCTCTTGCCTTGCTGAGGTCCAGAAGCTTGGAAAATCCTCGAAAGGACACGTCTGCGAGAGCTGATGGGGCGGCTTCGCAAACTCTTCTGCTCTGTGGTTGTTTACCGCACATCGCCTCGGTGCCGAGGCAGCTCAGCTCAAGACGGGGGGGTCCGGGCGCCCCATGGGGGGGAATGCCGGGATGGCAGGTTTTCTCGGGCCGGCATCTGGGGGCTTACCAAATTTTGTGGGCAACTTGAGCATCGTGTGAAAGTTGGATTTGCAAACAGCTTCTGCGTGGCAGCTGTTTTCCTGAGACGGTTTATGAAATGTGACGGCCTGAGGCAGTTGTGTAAGATCACCGGTGGAGAACCGCAGGCCTGTTTGAGTAAATGGCATTTGCATAAGGACGTGGGATGGTCCTCAGCAACGCCGGGATAGAGATCAGGAGCTCTTGTCTCACTTCTCAAATCTGTCAGTGTTTCCTGCCTGTGTCATTAATGCAGGCAGGAGCCAACTCCAAGTATTAAATAATAAGATCCCCACATTTCAGCTTCTTTTTATTTGCCTTTCAACCTTCAGTCCATTGGTGCTTTCATGTTCAAACTTTCAGGCTTTGCTTTACAATCATCAGGGCAGGACTCTTCATTCTGCTTCCTTCCAAGAGCCTCGTACTCCCATCATGTGAATCCAGGAACTAAGTTTTTATGGGAAAGTACCCACTGCTGCAAATCTCATCATGAAGCTAAAGTCAGGCTGCTGCATTTCAGTTTCTGTGTATATAAAATGATGGAGAAGGGTATTGTTTGACCAGAAGGACATTGCTTCATGCTTCACAAGAAGAACCACGATCACGGGTGACTCCTGAGCATCAGGGGTTTCTACCAATTCCAGTTTTCTCAGTGGTACTTCGGCATGTCTGCAAAGCACGAGATGGGATCGGCCTTGGAATTACTGGGTGTAAATATTAGAGCCCCTTCGAGGCTGGCAGGAAAACTGACGTTAATCAAGTTCTAGATGTACTCTCAGGTCCCTCACCAAGAGTACACACGAGCAGCTTCCAGGTGAGGCGCCTGCTGCAGCTCCACGTCTCCTCATTAGGAAGAAGCAAATCGGAAGTGACCGTGTTAATCCCAATTAATAACACTGCTGCCTTCCTCCCTTCTCTGTGCCAGGGAACGGGAACAAAATGGAAGCTTTCCTGGTTTGCTGCTGCCTCCCCTTGCACCCCATGGCCCTGGGGTGGCAGAAAGCCAGCGCTGCCCTTCAGGAGGCAGGGAGAAAGAAAAGAGTGTGGGCTGGGGGAAGGGGAGGACAAACTGGTGCCAGGACAGTCCCCAGACCCTGGGACTGTGCCAACCGGTCCTGGCTGTCTGCTCATTCTCAGCACCAGCCCGTCACCAGTGCAGCGCCGCGTGTTCGGTGGGAGCCCGAGCTGCTGCCGTGGGGTACCAGCCGGCGTGGCGGTGGGCTGGGGAGGTGACGTCCCAGTTCTGCCACCGGCCCCTTCCCTCTCGGCCGTGCTGGGCAGCGGGGATGTGCGACCGGCCGCGGGCACGGTCTCGCTCGTGCCTCGGTCGTTACGACGCTATCTGTTTATTTTGTAAGGGATGAGAAATGAAGTGAAAAGCATCCCTCCTGGCATAAAACTCCGCGATGTTTGGGCATGGTGTAAATTCCTGCTAGGTTGTTTTACAGCTTCCACCCCCGCTCCTTTTTCCTTAAGCCTAAAATTAGACACTTTGGCCTGAGCCTGCTGTGCGTTGTCCTTTTAAAGTCAAGATCTCCTCTCCTGAGGAGCTGGGTGTCTCGGACAATGACCTGGTTTGTATGGAAGGTGTTTCTCCTGGAAGCCGTATTTTCTTCAGCATCACCAGCCCCATCCCTCGCCCTCCGGGAGCGATGCTTCGTGCTGAGGCTCCGGCGGAATCGCAGCGGTTCCTCTGTAGGTGCCCTTGGCGCGGGAAGGGCGAGCGCTGCAGCCGCAGATGGGGACAGCGACGGTTAAAATTGTGGGGTTAAAGCATCTCGCTGCCTTCCTGAGGACCGTAAATTACGACGAGACTGTGGGCTGGCAAAGAGAGGGAAGCGAGCCCTCGTTTGGGAAGACGGGAAGCAGCCCTCTCTTCAGGGTTTATTTTGCTGTAAAATCACTCCCCCCCCCTCGCCGCCTCTCTTTTAAGCAGCTTACCCAAGCACTCTGTCTGCGAGACAGTGACAGCTTAACTGTTAAATGTTGGCAGATGAGCGTGTCTCGTCCAAGCACGCCGTGTCTCACGCTGGGGGAAGCCAACAGCTTGAGCAGTTGTTTCATTTTTTTCCCAGCGAGGCAGTGGAAGGACTGGAGGGGGGAGCTTGGCTGGAGCCAGCCCCGCGCTCAGAGATGCTCCTGGGGTGGAGCAGCCCCGCTCCGCTCCTGGGCGGACATTCTCGCGCATGTCGGGGCTCTTGGGGTCTCCAAACTCTATACCGTGTCTTGGGATACCGGGGCTCGGTGGGAAATTAGTGCTTTTGGTTCTACTCACTTGGGTAGAACCGTTGGTCTCGGGATCGGAGCCGCGGCTGGAGACGGGCTCCGCTGTGCGAGGGTGCCTGCGCATCCCAGGGCGACCCCAGGGCTGTTGGGGTCGGGTGTGCTCCCTCCTCCCCAGCCGAGCCCGGGACTGCGGGTGCTCCGGGATGTGCCAGGCCGGGGAGCGGGGCTGTCTCCGTGGAAGGAAGCTTTGCCGAGCGGTGCCCTTCAAAACATACCGCGTGAAGCTGCGCGGGATCCGTGAGCGACCGCGTGCCCGTTCCAGGTGCTAACGATTCGCTTTAGGAAAGGCAGAGGCATTCCTGGAGCCGTGGGGGGCACTTCAGAGCAAAATCCAAGTGGGAGCTTCCAAAACGGGCGCAGTGCGTCCGGACACCTGGGTCAGAAGGTGCCTGTGCCCCTCCTGAGAGCTCCTGGGATCGCGGGCTTTAAGCACACATTTAAGATTGACCGTGGACTGAAATACTGTGGAAGCTCAGGGAGAGTGGGAAGTCTGGACGCTGAAGAATGGCTTGTTCGTCCAAGAGCTCCTCTGCTGCTTTTCCAAACTGTCTCAGCTGATGGAGTAAAATACATTGTCCTTTTTCTTGAGGTTTTCCTTTCTGTAACCTCAGGCCATCACAGAGGAACCACAGATCGATATATACCCAAAAAACTAGTCAATTGTGAGCCATGAAAAGCCACGCAGTGAATATTGGAAGCTTTTAAGTGTCCCAGTGGTTGGCAACAAGCGTGTTTGTGTTGTCCGAAGTACGAGGGCAGATGATAGATTGTCTCTAAGGAGGGGGGCTGCAACGCTGAAAACTTTGCCATGATATTGTTCATATGCACAAAATCTTCATTGCTTCCTTTCCCCGTCACTGGGCCTTTGTGAACGGAGGCTTGGTGCCCCAGAAGACCTTATCATCTATCACAGTGTTTTATTTTAGATTATTTGAGATTAAATGAGTGTTCTAAGGAAAAAAGTGGAAGTAATTCTATTATCGTTTGTTTTAATTCGCTTTATTCTCCAAAGGCTTTCACCTTTGTCTCCTTGACTGATGGTGGATCTACCAAGTGCACCTGAAATGGTGTGATAGAACCTCTTCTTTCTGGAGCTTTTCTGAGATTGTTGCTATTTATCTTTCTTAACTCACTAGATGGTTTTGCAGCCAAATTCTTCTCTAAATTAAGGCTGCTTTGCCTTTCGACAAGGTATACGTACTGAGTTGGTGCTATCACGTGGGTAGATCATCTGCTGATGCAGCCAAGGGCTTCTGCCACCCTCTGTGCTTCGTTCGGAGGAGCAGAGGGTCAGCAGTGTCCTGCGGTCATCTGCACACCCAAATGCTGTGTGACTTTTGAGATAGTTGGTCTCACTTATTTGCTGCTTAATTTCTCAGGAGCAAGTTACAGGTTCTGTTGTGACACGCAGAGACTCATCTGACTCCTTAAGGGGAAAAAAAAAGGCGGGGGGGGGAAGCGCCGAGAGGACAAGTTTTCAATCTGTGTCTGTTTAAAATTCTTGGCAGGTGAAAAGCTCGACAAACTCAGCAACCCCCGAAACATCAAGTCCCCGGTGTCAAAGCTTGGGGGTGCCATGTCCGGGCTGCAGATGCTCCCCGAGTGCACCCGCTGCGGGAACGGCATCGTGTAAGTGTCGCGTCTCGCCGGAGCCTCGCGGGGTACCTTGAAGCCCTTTCTGGTTTTCGCTAACTGTAAATAAACCTGGAATTGAGGAATACGGCTTGGATTGCCCCTTTTAAGGGAATCGTGTGGCAAAACGGGGATGATTCTTGGGATGGTTTCTGCCCTGCTTATCAAAGTAACTGCCCAGGGACTGTGAGTAGCGCCGGCGGTGCTGGCACTCTTTGGCTGCCCCGCGGAGGGAGAAACTCTCTGAGGGTCGAGTGGAAGGGGTCTGCCCATTATTTTGGTTTGTTTGTTGAGGAGTTAGTCTCCGACAGATGGATGTCGGGTCTGATTTCAGAGAACATAGGCGGTTTGCCGCTCCGTTGCGTCGTAATTTGTGTTGTCTTGGAATTTACGTTCTGCTCCAGCCCGACGTGCTGGCGGAGGGTCTGCCCTGCCGACGCCTGTAACCGCCAGCTGGGGGTCTGCGCCCCAAAAGCCGCGGCGCCAGCGTTCGCGCAGCCCCGGCCCCGCCGGCAGCGCTTGGAAGATGCCGGGTCCTGGTGTTCAGACCCAGGCTGGGCGTAGAGATCCGAGGCTCCGTTCTGCATCGAGCCGCGGGGCGATGCCGCAGGGGGTGGGAACGGAGCGTCCCTCCCCGCAGGAATAAGGTGGAGCCGGGTGGCAGCGTTGGGTGGGCTGAGCTGTTGAGGTGGGAACCCACGAGAACGCCCTCGCGTGCCCCTACGTGCCGCTTCCCTTCGCTTATTCCGTCTGAGGGGGGGCAGCGGGACAAGCCGTCGGCGCGCGCCGTTTCCGCGCCTCGCCCCAGTTCTCCCCGTCTCTCCCCAGGGGCACCATCGTCAAAGCTCGGGACAAGCTCTACCACCCCGAGTGCTTCATGTGCGACGACTGCGGCCTCAACCTGAAGCAGCGAGGGTATTTCTTCATCGAAGAGCAGCTGTACTGCGAGACGCACGCCAAGGAGAGGGTTAAGCCCCCCGAGGGATATGACGTGGTGGCTGTTTATCCCAACGCCAAAGTTGAACTTGTCTAGACCCAGGCCGTGCTCTGGAGAGGCCGGGCGGCCGCGCGCCCACCCACGTCCTCCCCGCCGGCTGCGCGACGTGGCTGTAATCAACCCCGATTACCAGAGCCCAAGTTAAAATGCCTTTTCCTAGATAAAACCGTTTACACTTGGGATCTCCGGGGGATGGTGTTGAAAGCATACGAACAGGTTTTTCCCTTCTTTTTGACACTCTGCTTTTTGGGTTGCTGTGTTGGGTTATTAGTCTGTGCCATAACCTTATCCAAGATCTGTGTAAATATTGATTAATTCTCTGCTCTGTTTCATATAAAACCAGTATTCCTTTTTTTGGCCCCCTCTTCTGAAAAAGCGAGGAAGATGTTTTAAAAGCTCGAAGAAAATAAGGCACTTTAACAAAAGAAGCTGACTCCTATATCCTGACCTTAATCTCCTGCCCTCCGGCTGCCCCGGTGATTAAAAACCAGCCCCCTGAGGAGTCTGGGACGCGGTACCGGTGGGTTGGGGTCCCCAGCTCAGCCCCATCCCAGCAGATGTGCCAAGGAAGGGCGGTCTCTTAAAACAGTATTTGCTGTGAAATTCCCTGGGTCAGGGCCCTGCAGTTGGAGGCTGACGCAGACCGATCCAAGTTCCCCGAGAGATCTCCACACTGAGCCTGCGATGAGGCTTTTTTCTTCCTTCTTCCACTCTTATTCAGTTGCTCTCTGTCGTCTAATCGTCCGAACACACCTTTAAAGGACACCGAAATAGCACAGAGCCCACCTCGGCTATTCCCACCTCCCATGCTCCTGCCCCCAGCTGTCCTTGCTTTGGCTGTTCTGGTTCTCCTTCCCCAGCTTTTGCTATATTTTTGTAGTCCTTTCTTTCTTGATCCCCAGATTGCTGCCATCTGGGTCTGCCTCCCAGCAGGGAGGCGGTGATGAAATCCCTCCAGGCACTGAGGAGGTAACTGGAGTGGGGGGGAGTCCCGAGTCCAGAGGCAGTGGGTTTGGATTTATACCCATATCCCAAGGCTGCGCCTTCAGCCGGGTCCATCATCCACTTTATTTGATGGGGAAGAGGTTTTGAGGATCTTGGGATGTCGCTTTGTTGGAGAAGTGGGGGGGTTCCCGTTAGTGTTTGGAGGGGAGAGAGACAGAGTTTGCTGACGCAGCTGCTGGGTGCCACCGCGTGTTGGGTGCCACGAGGTTACTTCTGCTTTTGACAGCCTCCTTCCTCCTCCTCACCTGAGAGAGGGAGGACACGGGGGAGAAAAACAAATGTCTCTGCTTGCTTCCCTTCCGTGGAGAAGGAGAATAAGAGATGGGGTGATGGCCAAAGCACTCCTTCCCCTTCGGGCTCTCCATAACAGGGGTCTGAGAAATCCGGGACTGGAGGAGGGTCAGGAACGTCATCCTGGTTGGGGCTGAGCATGCAATTTCTTCCTACAGGTTCGGCACCCCAAAAGGGTTTTAGGGTGTTACTGGGCTACATCTAGACCTCTTCATGCAGTGCCTTACAGGGACTGGAGCAGCTCCTGCCCTGTGCTGGGCAGGACTGGGCTGCCCGAGCCTGCAGCTCCCTCCGGCTGGGTACCGCCTGGCAGCCGCAGGGATGCTGACCCTGCGCGTTCCTGCTAGGAGCAGAACATCCACCCCCGCTCCTTCACCATCAGGATTTGTAATTATTAAAGTACAAGTAACACGGGGAAACTTTTATTGCAGCGCTGAGCTTCGTTTTTCTTGTATTTGCATAGCCTTGCTCGGTAGGTTGGACCATCTGAAGGGAAATACTTGGGACAACCATAAATGATGACGAGACTAACAACGATCAGGTGGGAAGCGTTACTGCCCCTGTTTGCAAGCCTCTGCTTGGAGCTCCTTAATTTTCCCTCATCAGAAACATTTGTTCTGAATTCCTCCATTAACTTCAGGTGTTGCTGCGCCGAGCTCTGGTGCCCGTAGCTTTAAAGTTCAGCCTTCACCCAGCCCCAGGGCTGAAGCCAGCTCGGCTGAGCAATGGAAAACTCATGACACGAATGGCGCGGGGGGCTTTTCCCATTTTCCGCAGCAGCAGACGGCCGGAGCTGCCAGCTGGGGCTGTGTCACGCTCCGCGGCTCTTGTCCCCTCTTCGGCTCCGTCTGCGTGGCGGCTGTGTCCTGCAGCGATGCCAGGCGTCCTGCAGCCTTGGCCCAGGGAACACCTTAGGAATTAATGAATTGTTCCGTTGCCCTCGTTTTGCACACCTGAGAGGGCTGCCACTGGGGCATCCTTGCTGGTCTTGCCCGGCTGCTGCACCAGTACAGCACTGGGAGTGCTGGGCATGGAGCTTTGCTTTTCATTTGAACCCAAGTTCCCACAAATCAGTTTTTCCACGCGGTTGTCTCGCGATACCCTTTCTTAGGAGTAATCAACTCATTTGATCCCCCCACGGAGCCTGAAGCTGGAGTGGCCTCGCACAACCCCACGTTCACGTTACGGGGTTTGCAGGACCTCGCGAGTGAGCCTCCCGGGTCACCAGGTAACGCTGTTTAACTCTGTGAAACGTGGGGAGGGTGCCGTTTGTATGAAATACGAAATAAAACTGTATTGTGGGTTTATGTCTTGCATTACTTGGCTTGGCCTTTGCCTGGTCCCCGGCTGGGTCTGCCCCGCGGCAGTACCCCTACGTGTGGGGGTCCCCAGCATCCAGGTAAGGAGGATGCTGGATAAACTTCAAAAACGGTCTCGGAGGGGGAGAGCTGCGCTTCTCGCAGCACTGTGCGTTGAGAGCCCCGTCGGAGGTTTGGCCTGTGTTTTGGCGGGGTGCCGGTTGGTTTTTTTTCTTAACTCGCGAGACCCTCCTGGGACCTCACGTCCCATCAGGCGCAGAGACGGGAAGGGCCGTCGTGTCTCTGCCCGTTACGTGAATGCCCACGGGTGCCCGGGTCCTCCCCACCAGCGTGACCCACCTCATCCTGCGTCTGCCCCTGCGCAAGGCTGATAAATCAGGTTTACGAGCAGCGTTTAACCAGCCGGGGTGCTGCTCCGAGGGTACCTTCTCCCACCTGATGGCCCAGGCTCTCGCTGGACCGGGAGCCGCAGCTCTTTGGGATTGGGGATATCACCTGCCCCGTCGTGATGGGCACGATCCGGGCAGCACCCAGGCTGGCAAGCGCCCTTCTCCCCAAGGATGATGTAAACCACGGTACAGCCGTAAGCAAACGGCATTCCTGAAAATCCCCTTGCAGGGTGCCGGCTGCAGCGCTGCTCAGGCTCGTTCCCTGTGAGCCAGCACAGGGAGCCTGGAGCTGCGGCATCGGCACGGCGGGGACAAAAGCGGTCCCAGAAGTCCTGTCCCAGCCCGTCGTGGCTGACCCCCGAGCCACAGAAACCCGCTGGGTGGTCGGAGCACGGGGGGCCGGGGGGGTGAGGGCAGGCTGCTGGGGTTCAGCGGCTGTATCCTAGAGGGATGCTTACGTGGCTGGATCTCGACAGGTCTGGGTTTAGTAGTTGGTCGCTGTTGGAGTCACCGGTACGTGGGAAAGTGAGAAGTAATGTGAGTTAAGTGCCTCCAGTAGATATTTAATCTAAGAGGTTTTATTTGGAAAGTGTTCATATGTGGAAATTGTTGCTTGTGTGTGCCTAAAATATTTAAGAAGACAAAGCCTCTGAGGATCCCCATGCGGCACAAAAGATTTCGGTGCAGTTTGGGTCTGTGTAACTCCGTGTCTAATTAGTGCACATATTCAGATAATTAACATGCTTGTGACTCTCCAATTAGTGATTTTTTCTGGTCACCCTTGAACGCCTGCGGATGTCGGATGCATTTATACGTTATAGCCCCCGCCATCCCTGGCCCCGCGGCTGAGCTCCGCAGGGCGATCCCGGGCGCGAGGCCGAAGAGGGGGACGCGGGGTGCCTGGGCAGCCCCGGGACCCCTCCGAGACCCCCC
>JANVCT010000036.1:20083126-20096051 GCA_026770115.1 Aviceda subcristata
GCATTTATTTGCCGGAGTAAGGGGTAACAGACCTTAAAATCCCTTTGTTCTGATTGTTGTGCATCTGTGGAGTCTGTAATTAACTGGTGTTGCACAACCAAGGTAGTTTTCCCTTGGAAATTTGATATTGAAGTTCACTTTGGTGCCTGGTTCAAGTGATCTTCAGCGTAACAGCTCCTAGCATTGCTTTAATAGAGCGGACAGAAAAACAAGCTGGTAATCATTGCCACATTATAAGGACTGATAGTTTCCACCTGCCAATGCAAGAAGCTTTTGGCAGAGGAGCGCAAGACATTTTAATACCATGAACTTTTCCAAGCAACATCTCTACCTCGGTGATCTGAAGAAAATGTTTGTTCCTAGGCACAAGCATGCCAGTGTCTGGAAAGCCAAGTGTTGCGCAGCCTTGTGCCAAAGTACAGGGTGTAAAATAGATGAAAGGAGACAGCTAACTCAAAAGCACAGGGTGATCAGCTGGAAAATAATGACTTATTTAGTAATGGTAGACTGTAAATCACCGAGCTAGATGTTTGGCTAGTTAGATTTTATTTCTGTTATTGAAGATGTCTGGCTCCAGTAGCTGATAGGAAGATGATTCTTTGTGCGTAAGCAAATCTTTATTAATGCAGGATTTGTATGTGTGGTATTTGTTTTCCTGATAAGTGTCATCATATGAAGGCGTATGATAACCACTGAAACCTTTGGCCTGTATAAATTTTATAACAATCATTTGCTGCATATTTCCAAGTTGCCAGATGTATTTTGCTGAAGCTTCCTGGGTGGATTAGCCTCTGTGGTTGTCACAGAATTGCTCAAACTTTCTTTAATCTATAACAAAGTACAGCTTTTCTTGAGTAAATACAGATTTAATTAAAAATTTTAATTACAGTTTTTAATCCAAAAAATGATGGCGTGGTAGGATTTATTGGAGCATTGCATTGCGTGCTGGTGCCTGTGCTTCAGGTGGTGTCAGGCTGGAAAGACCATAAAGGGGTGTAAGTGCAAGAATAACCTTGAAGGTTATGAAGTTTGACATGAGGAGAGATGTTTCAGACATAAAACCACAACCAGATTTACCAAAGGAGAGGTTAAGAAATTACTTGAATACAGTTACAAATTGGGAAAACGTGCACTTCTTTTGCTCCCATGAGCTTAAAAAAATAGTAATGATGAGCTGAATTCATAAGGTAGCATAAGTGTTGGCAGCTAAAGTTACATAAACGCCGATGAGAGTGCAGCCTGTATGAATAAGCATCATTCACCTCTAGAAGTTCCAGTTCTAATTCAAAACTGGATGCTCTTCCGTGAAATAAGCGGTGGCTCAGTTGAGTTTTGCCACGGGCATCTGGGAGTGGAAGACCATTGCTGGTGTTGTTCATTCAGTGCATGGTTTTTTGTGATCCTCCAACCTTAAAACGTACACTAGGATGTAGCTGTAGTGTGAACTGGTAAAAGACTGAGGGCGGTGAGATTGCTGGAGTCAAAGGCTTCACGCTACGGAGAGGCGGCTGGCAGACGAAGCAGGGCGCTGGCGTTCCCGGGTGTGGGACCACGGACGAGGCGGATGGGGAGCTGGGATGTGCAGCAGCTGCAGGGGCAGATCTTACAGGGTGTTCCAGTACAAATGTAAAAAAAAAAACTAAGAGGAAAACACTGTATACTTAATTATTTGTCACTGGGGGGCAAGGGGATTAATTATTGGGGTCAGGGTGAATATTTTCATTTCATTTCAACCTCTTTAATACAGATGAAAAACTAAAAGTTTCCATCCCTGAAACATCAGAAGGGCCCTGTGGGAGGAATAACTGAGCTCAGGAGGGTTTGGCCTCATATCAGAAGCGTTGGTTGCCTCCAAATTCCTCTCCCATGGGGCCGCAGCACCTCCTGCCCTCTGCCAGCAGCTTGCTGGGTAGCGCGGCGGGACGGGGAGAGCTCTGGGAACTGCTCCAGTCGCAACATAGCAGTGAGGTGAGGGACGAGGCGTCCCTGCTGGGTTTTGTCCTTTCTTCTAATATTTACACGCTTTTTTTCCCCACCAATAATCAAAATAAAATTAAGACTCTTTCAATAATAGCTGTTGGTACAGATACAAAAATAACACGAATGTTATTTTAAAAACATCGGACTGAAATGGGTAGGATATTGGAAACTGCTGCAGTCTAGATTTAGTAATTATCTTGTTTTCGTCCTCTCTTTTGTTTTCATTTTGGAAATCTTGGTTTGCTTGGTATATATTTCAATTGGTATTCCAAAGATTATAATTGACGTTAGTTAGGTTCCTAGTGAGGAGTGAGCAGTCTCCAGTCTCTCTCAAAACCATATTAAGATGTAATAAAGGAAGAGGCTTTTTTTTTTTATATATTCTTGTTTCTGTGGTTCAATTTCTCTTAAATTAGAAATGTCAGTTTTTAATGACAAACTTTGCCATATGCAGGGAAATCAAGTTTGGAGTCTATTCTCACCCCTTCGAAAACCAGCAGAACTGGAGCAGTTTAAGGGGCTGCAGAGCCTTCGCAAGGGAGCTGAAGCAAGCGCATTATGAAATTATTAGTTACTGTCACTCATATATGTGTAGGAGAAGCCCCACAGCCGTCACCTCTGTAAAGAAAGGCACACAGGTCACAGCTGAAGGTGTGAGGCATTGGGGCCTCAGCTGGATGGCTGCCGAGATGGCTCAGGGTCGGGGGCCTTTGCCCTCTGCTGCCCAGCATCCCTTCCCATTATTTTCATGGAGCTGCATCTGTGCAGTAGGTTAGTTACTCCTTTATCTCGTGGAGGTTTTCTGTGCAAAGGGTACATTTTCATCTGGGCTGAGCCAAGACGTTTAGGAGGGAGGGGAAGTCCTGTTTAGTAGAAGACTTTCATGTTCTCTCTCCCTGCAGTGGAATCTCGTATGTGATGACGACTGGAAAGGACCCCTGAGCACCTCCCTGTTCTTTGTGGGCGTCCTGCTCGGATCTTTCTTATCAGGACAGCTCTCAGACAAGTAAAGTATATACACCAGAGCTGCTGGCTCTTTGATGCTGTTTTGTAAGCAATTCTTGTATGTGAATTTTCCTATAAGTGTCTTTCTGCAACTACTGACATGTCTTTGTTCTGTGACTGTCTAATCTGAATGTACACGGAGGGTATAGAGTAAATGTCCTGAACTAGAACAGAATGTTACAAAGATTGTTAGTGGGTTTTACCTTTATTGGTTTATTTTTTCAGCTAAATCACTTCTGGAGCAAACTTTTTATGCCAGAAAATAGGTGCAGGAGATAAGTTTCATCTGGAAAAATCAAATCAATGACATTTTCTTCTAATTACTTTGGACTATGTTCAGAGAGAGCCCTGAGGCTTGTTTTCCTTTTTTTGAGGTCAAATTTAAAATATTCTTTTTATAAACACCCATAGCTTCTCTTCCTCATCATCAAATGCAGCATCTAAGTCCAATGATCTGCATTTGTGGAAGCTGCAAAGCATGAATGCTGTTCAGCTGTACTCCAGAGAAACAAGGCTTTCTTGTTTATCGGTACAAACATTAAAAAAAAAAAAAAAAAAAGGAAAACACCATTAATTTTTGTAATGTTGACAGTTGTTTGGTTTTTTTAAAGCTTAGTTTTTCTGATTCTCTTCCTGGGATTTGCTGTACAATGCATTTTATGCTGTCTTCTTGATTCCCAGAGAACAGTATGTGGTCCTTTAATTTGCGAATTTACTTGTAGAGTTTCTATTTCTTTGAAAGATAATCCCTATGCCACAAATCTTTTAGCATTGTTCAGGCCCTTTGCTTGGTTTCCTGCTTATCAGGTTGGACCAGTTTTGAGCTTGGAGGCAGTGATTCTTGAAAATCAACCAGCTCTCCTGGACTTCTCTCCAGAGCCATATGCCATGGGATTTTTCCAAGCAGATCCCTGATCAGGCCAGTGTTTGCACTCCCGGTGATCCCGCCTTCTGCCTTGTTCCTCCCCTCACAGTCCTGCACTTCACCATCGTGCAGCCAGAGTCATGGCTGCTGCTGACCTTCACGTCCCAAAACAGTTCTCCCTTGTTTGCGAGCTCGAGGTCCACCAGTGTCTCCCTTTGTTGGCTCCTCAGTCATCCACCTTAGGAAGTTGTCACTGATGCACCTCAGAAACCTCCTGGGTCTTGGCCTTCCAACAGGTATTGGGGTGGTTGAAGTCCCCCGTGATGGCCAGCGCCTTCGGACGCAGGGCTTCCGGGGGTTGTCTGAAGAAGGCCTCGTTTGCTTCTCTCTGATCAGGTGGTCCGCAGTGGACACCCACAGCGGTGACAGCGTTGGTCCGCCTGCTAATCCCTAAGCTCTGAGCTGGCTCGTCATCCATCCCAGGCAGAGCTCCATGCCTTCCAGCTGCCCTCCCATGTGAGGGGCGATTTCCCCGCTTTGCCGTGGGGAGTCTCCCACCACTTCATCCTGGTGCTGCTGCAGATCTCAGGTGGTTTGTTCAAAACAGCTCCCAGCCCCTCGTCTGCTCCAAGGATGCCAAGTGCCTTCCATGGCGACTAACCAGCAGGTGAAGCAGGAGCTGTTCTGGTGCCAGAAGCTACGAGCTTCCCACCTTCGCAACCACGGGAGCCTCCTCCTACAGCTCCTTCACTTGGTGACGCAGATCCTCACCAAATGTGATCGAGGAGGCCATGAGTGCAGCTCATCCAGTTTTCCTTGGATCCACTGAATGGCAGCTCGCTCCTGGTCAAGAGACCCAGTGCCTCCAGCAGCCCCGCGAGGAGATTGCCCCAGCAAGGCTGCCTACGGCATTCTGCCATCGCCGTCTGCCCGTTGGGTACAGAAAGTCCTGCAGCGAGCCTGAGCCCCGTGCCTGGCCAGGCGCCGCGCTGATTGACGGAATATTTTGCAGTTCAAGTCACGACCTGTTCTTAACGTGTCGTGATCTACCTGAGGCTCGTGGCACCAGCTGCAGACCTCCCGGTCAAGTCTAACGGCGCGGCGCGGTCGTGTGAACCTGCGCCCAGCAGATGTCCTGTCACAGGCTGCCGAGCCTGCTGGTGGTCTGGGGCTGCCCAGGCCAGGACATCGGCACTGGCTCTTGTAACAGCTTGATGGGTTGGGTTTAGTTTAAATTCCTTTTCTTTTATTTTTTTAATACTTCATCAACAGAATTGCTAGAATCCCTTAAATTGGTTCTTTTTTTTTTTTTTTTTTTTTTTTTACCAAGTAGAATGAAGATTGCAGCGTGGGATCACTTACTGATAATAGCATCTTACAAACTTGAGTTTTACCACTCTTTCAGAAGCTTTCCTTCTTTTCTTTTTTTTTAACATGCTGATCAATGTCATGAACTGTGTGCTCTTTAGAGGAGAATGAGCATCTAATACTCTTGCGTTTTAAATAATTTGCTCCCGACGATTTGTCTCCCTGTTCATCCTATCAGTAAGAAAGGAGTAGTGTTCCAGCACATACTAAAAGGCAACTTAACTAGCAGACCTTGGCATATTGTTTTCTCTTCACCAGTGGATTTTTTTAATGTATTTAGAATAGTTCTGCCTGTGTCACATTTCCTGAACCTCTGCTTTTTGCGGATGTTTTGTATCTTCCTAAGTATGGACATGAGTAATCTTATTTTTCTGTTTCTGAAGATGTAACTCATGGTGTTGTATAATCTTTTTCTTTTTTTTTTTTTTTTTCTCCTCCTTCTTTAATCTGTCCATGGAAGGTTTGGCAGGAAGAATGTGCTGTTTGCAACTCTGGCAATGCAGACTGGCTTCAGCTTCGTACAGGTCTTCTCCACCAGCTGGGAGATGTTTTCAGTGTTCTTTGTGCTGGTCGGCATGGGACAAATATCTAACTACGTGGCAGCATTTGTTCTTGGTATGAAAGTCCTACTGGGCACAGTGTGTGTTCAGTCTTGTGCTTTTCCTGCTCCTTTTCAGTACTGGCTTAGGGTTGCTTTGTTTTGCCAAGCAACAATTTGTTTTGTCCTCGTTACACATGGATAACTTGTCCTCTCCTTGGAAGTTTCCAGTTGATAGAGGTGCAATCTGAATTAATTCTGTGGCTTACAATCCTAAAAAGGCAAAAAACTAGAAATCAATTATTCGAAACGAAGTCCATCTTCTAGTTGGAGAGTTAAGACATGGTTTTTCAGGGATTTCTGTTGTCCATTTTGGGGCCTAAATGCCTATTTGATTTAAAAACCTGCAAATTTGATATAAAAACTTGCAGAAGAAAAACAAATAGAGTAAGCTTTATAAAGTCTGCTTTAAACAGCCTACAGTAAAAATTTAAATGGCATAATGATTCTTGCTTTGTATACTTTATATTTAACTAAGACCATATTTGATCATGGGAATGTGGATTGCCTTATGAATCTGAGATTATCTAAAAATCATTAATGTTATTTACAATGATCTCACTGTCCAAAGTACCACATGTTGGCAAGAAGTTCCTTTTGGGCCAAAGAAGGCCAGTGCAGCTGTGAAAGCAGTGTTTAGCTAACCTCACTGCAGGCATCCTGCTGCAATCTTCTTTGATTTCTGTGGAAACGAGGAAGATTCTATTTCTTTTTCTGTCTCTTAATTTGCAGGTCCCAAAGCATTTCAAAGGGAAACGTTGACCCTGTTGGTGCGTTTAATTCCACTGCCAATAGCCTGGCCTTTGTTAGTGGCCCAACAGGAACTCCACATGTGCACATCGAAAGGCAGCGAGGTTTTTTGGCTAACAGCAAAATAATCTTTTAGAAGGTGATACTGGTCAGAAACCTAATTTAGGCATCTCTGAATTATCCTTTAAAGAAGCTGGTCGCCATAAGCTGGAGAGGACCTTGTAGAGATCAAGCTGAGGTTAACTGTTGTGAATGTTTTGTAGTATGTCAGGTGGTTTTAGCTCATCAAGTGAAATGTGAGATTCTAAGATAAAATTATAGAAGTATTAGCTACTTCGAGCTACAGAAATACTGTATGGCCTGGTTCTCTTCATTTTATACATATAGTTAGCTTGGTTGGTGCAGGGTCACTGCATGAAGCAGAACTGTGGTGCCTCTCAAACTGGCTGACAGCGCGCACTATATACTGTAACTATCCAGTGTAGTATATTTCCAAGCCAACTGTTAGAGGTAATTTCGGTAAGTTACTTGGTTGCTATTAAGTTAAAATACTAATCTTCACTCTGCTGTTTTGAACAGGCACAGAAATTCTTGGCAAATCAATCCGTGTGCTATTCTGCACGCTAGGCGTTTGCATATTTTACGCATTTGGCTACATGTTGCTGCCGCTGTTTGCTTACTTCATCAGAGACTGGCGGATGCTGCTGCTGGCGCTCACTTTACCTGGGCTCCTCTGCATCCCGCTCTGGTGGTGAGTATAACTAAGTTAAAAGACTTTAGTCTTTAGAAGGTCCTGTCTGCAGATTTTTAAGATCCGGACTGCAAGCCAGTCAGCCTTTACCAATGAAATTCAGGAATGGGCAGGTGAAGAATGGACGTTGTGTCCTTTACTCTGCCCAGCTGTTTAGCTGCAAGTCCGTGGCTTTGTGGGTGAACTGACTCATGCCTGAAAAGCCTATTCTTCATTTTCTGTAGGCTTCTATAAAATTAAGTGATGCGCATGCAAAGAAAAAAAAAGTATATCAGTAAAACTCATCCTTCTGCACTCAGCTGAAATCCATGAACTTTTAAGAGTAGGCCTGAACTAAGGGCAGAATGAGAAAACAGTTGTTTTGGAAAGCTGCGCAATGCTACGGCAACATAGATATGACAAGCTACAAAACAGTACTTGCACATCTGTGAGAGTCTTGTTTTCTTCCATAATGAAATACTACTTGGCATGTAAAGTTTAAATAGTCCACATGGTGGTGGTATTTCTTCACTTAGACTAGCATTTATGTTTGTGATTCCATCCAGTGTCTTACAAAGCTGAATGACTCAGGCAAATTCTACTTTCTGACTTGCCTTTATATGACATTATTTACAATTACTAATTTTATATGTGTTATTTTCTAAGGATATGCCTCTTAATGTACAGCATGCTGCTTATATGTTCACATTTCGGAATTTCTGAATTAAATTGTTTTCCCATATTTTGAAGGTTTTGGGTTACTCTTTTTTTCTGAGTCATAGCTTGCTTCTTTAGTACTTCTTTAGTCTGTTCTTGTTCAGTATGCTAGTCTGCTCTTGTAAATCTGATTTCTGTAGTCACTGCTCTAATTTCTGCAAGATATGGCAAGTTTTGAGCTCTTCGTGCCTGGAACAATGTGTATTGGTGCCTGCAGCACTGCTTTCTGTGGAAGTGCAGGCTCGCTGTTCTGAATTTTTTCTGCAGGGTCATTCCAGAATCTCCACGATGGCTGATCTCCCAGGGAAGATTTCAAGAGGCAGAAGACATCATCCGAAAGGCTGCAAAAACTAATGGCATTACAGCCCCAGATGTAATACTTGACCCTAGTGAGGTAGGATTCATTTAGCAGTCCAGTTGTTTGCTGGACCTGTTAATGGCCATGTAAAGTGGTTGATTTCCAGATACATGAATTATGCCTGCAGTGTATTATGTACTTCTCAAATGGGTAAAAGGTCCTTTTCCTGAGAAGCAGAATATCCTTTCTCTGCTTCATTAAGATTTGCAAAGCCCTTGCTCTCCCATTCCCATGGGAATGCCAACATGCATTCTAATGCAAACGGTTTTTTGATCCAGTTTGCAGCCACCTTTTTCCTCATACACTCCAGTTTTGGGGGGAAGATAATGAATTTGAGGTACCTATTGCTTTGTGATCTCAATGCTTGCACAGTCTAATATGGTTCTATAAAAGCCTAACACGGGACTAATCCTGGCCAGTGGCACTGGAAATAATGTTATTCTAGTTCAACTCCACATTCAACTCCAACTTCTGCTCCATGTTAAGGAAAATAAAACTTGAGTCCCTTTAGGGTGGAGTACCTATCAGTATCTTTTCTTCCCCATCTATTTCTTCCAACGAGTTCTTGTTGCCTCTTGGTATCTCACCTTTGTCTGAGCTGTTTGGTGACCTTAAGGTGGAGCAGCAGTTCCACACTCATTCAAACATGACCTCCAAAAGTCAGACAAACTGTTTGCATAATCCAGGAGAATGGGCACCTCTTTAGGCAGATCTATAGAATCTGTCTGGGCAGTTGCCCCATTGTGTTCTTGTAGACAGTTGGCATTGTCTTGTCATTTATACGAAAATCGCTGGGGTACTTGCTTGCTTTACAAGGCCTCTGTAGGAGGCTAAGGAAAATGGTTAGCCATTAAACTATAGTGTTTGCTGTTGGGGTTGAAACAGCTTCATTTGGGTTGGAGTTAGTTGAAGTGCAAACCAACCTGTTTGCCCAGACTTATTTGTAGATAGTACAACATCCTGGTCTTGCTGGAACTGAGTGAGAATGCCAGGAAAACCCAGACCTGCTTATGATAGCTTTTTCCCTGGATTTTCTTTTTTTTTTTTTTTTTAATCCTTCCTTCTCATGCTCTAGGCATGAAGACTCACCCATTGCCAGCACTGCAGCAGGAGAGCAGAAAATAGGCTCTGGCTCCGACATCTGCTTAAGGTCACTGTCCCTGGAATCCTCTATGTCCCGTTCTTAGAAAGAAATATTGATGTTTGCCATCTCTGAATGGGGCTGGATTATGAAGCAGTGGAAAGCAGGGGCAGGAGTAGGGATGTTGCCCCAGGGAACACTGGACAAGGGGAAATGCTGACTTCTGCAGCAGGGTGGGCTGGAGTACGCAGCGTTTATTTACAGATAAATCATTGCATGTCAGCTTTCAGAAACTCAGATTAACATTCTGACACTCAAAATAAAATGAGCTCAGTGAACAGGCACTGTATAAATGCAGAACTCCTGTCTATCTTTTTACTGTTTAAAGTAATGCTGTGACCAAAAAACCTGTGCAAAACTTTTCTTCATCAGTGGTCTGTTTATGCTGTTCTTTTGTCTGCTTTCTGAAGAGCTATAAAGCAAAGGCTCCCAGCCGCTCTTGAGTTTTTAGGAAGCATGTTTACACTGCAGAGAAGTTCTCAGAAATCCGGCTGGCCCTTAGCCATCCTGCATTTGGAATGTGAGTTCTGGATGGACGAGCACCCTGAGCTCACATTTGGAGTATTCCTCAAACCTGTGCAGGTGGAGAGCAGCACCTGCAATGTTTAGGCTTCAGAGATTTCAAAACCAGTTAGGATCCAGCAGGTGACTAGTCGCAAACAAAGCTGCAGAGCACACATAGGGCCTGGTTGGCTGAATTATCCCATGTGGGAGGGATAGAAATGTTTGGATGCTGGGTTTAATTTCAAATCATCGTTTTACCCTCCCTGCCCTTCTCATAGCTTCTTGTTCTAGCCTGTCCTGTTAAGGATTATGTTGTCTGCTTATCTAGCTCCTAAAAGTCAGGGTCCTTTTTTCTCATCAGCTGTGACTTTGAATTTTACTGTTCCTGGTTTTGTTTTGTGGTTTGTTTGATTTTTCTCCTTTTTTTTGTTTCCTGTTTGCTGGTTTCTTGGCAACAAATAGTGGCAAAACTGGAGAGTACTTAGGAAAGATCATGTGATTTATGAGAAAGGGCTGTGAGCTGTAGAGTTGACTGCAGTTTGTCTGGTGGGAGGTTTGGCTTCAGGCAGAGTGAAAGCTATCAAATGTAAAGAACTGTTTGCTTTCATAAATCTTTATTTTCTACAAAAGGCAAATACACTGAAGTTTGCACAAGCATCAGACCACTCTTTTATCCTCCAGGTCTTCAGAACAAAATATCACTCAAAGAATTTTCACCTGACTGCAGGGGTTACATAAACTCCATGTTCCTATTAGCTCTGATACAGTTTACAAGACATGGAGGAGATAATGTGTAATTTGAGTTGAGGAACAAGAGTTAAGGGCCCAAATCAGTGTCCATCAACTAGCTCGCCAAAAGAAATATTACTAACTGAATAGGAAGAGAGGTTAATGAGGAATTAAGTTAAACTAGTGGTTGCTTTTGTCTTTTTATTGATATATTGTGTCCTGCAAAACATCCAACTACTTCTGCTGGACCAGCCTGATGTTTTAGGGGAAAATAAAGTATTGTAAGTTGAACTACTATAGAGTAGAGGATGGTATATTAGACCAGGTGGAAAGGGGTCAGAAAAGCTTATAGTACTGAGTAACTGCACTATTTTGAAGCTACAGTCAAAGTTTTCTTTTATTGATAACCATTTGCACATACCATGAAGGAGTACGCGGTGCCAACAAAAGGCGTTCAGTCTTTAAGCATACTAAAATTTAATTTGACATTCTCAGGTCACGCTGACCTTAAAAAATCAAGGGAAGAAGTAATCTTTGTATACAGCTTATTTTGCTTGCACGTGATTTAGGTCTGTCAGGCAAGAGTGATTCTTCTACTTGTGGAAAGAGTAGCCTTCACTTAAATATTGTGAAGTTGTCTTGGCAGCTTACAATTCAAAAAGTGTCAAAATTAAAAATATTTCAGTATTTCTTTTTTTCATTTGATAATTTTGAGCTGCTAAGGTGTATGCTTATTTGTTTCTTGGTTAGATTTCTAACTGTTCATAGAGTCACAAATTCAGACAGATATGAAATGTCCTAACAGAAAAAAAGACTCTCTGTGGAAGATTGTAAGATCAAAGTCTTGTTCATGTTCTTACTGTAAGACTACTAAAATACCATTAAATTGATGAATAAGTAACCTGTGATAAATCCTGAAAACATACCATCTTTTGCAATAACAAAAATAAGACGTGTCTAGAAAACTATGGTTCTTCGGCCATGTAGTGTTGCTTTATCAGAATTGATAGTTTTAATCAATGGAACTTGTCCTCTTAAATCACCTTTTACATATTTCAAAAAGTGTCTCCCTTGTTACTTCTTGCTAGGGGTCTAAATTAAAGTCCTAAATTTAAAAAAACCCACCTTAAATTCTTTCCTTTTTTATGATTTTACCAAGCACAAAACTTGCTTGCATGCTTCAAGGATAAGTATCTTTGCATTGTTTACATGGAAGTGGTTTTATTTTGAGGAGCTGGAAAGTTTCATGGGGAAGGAAGTTTGTTGTCTTTTTGCTGATATTATTAGCAGATCTCAAAAACATAATGATGGGGACTCTTCAGCTCATTCGCCAGTTTGTCTCAATTTAAATTCATATACCGTTAGGTCCAGCTTGAGGAGTCATTTACTAAATCTGCCCTGCTGCAGTTTAATCTTGTTACTTCTTGCCTTGTCTGCAGTGGACGTAGAGGACAGTTTATCACTTTTTGTGCTGGTCTTTGGAGACCATTCTTGGTTTTTTAAGATGCCCTTAAAAATCTGCCCTGGTCTTCTGTCCCTTAGGCTAAATAAACCTTCTACTTTTGCAGATGGCTTTTCAAATGTCTCATCATCCTTGGTGCTCTCTCCTGGGCGCAGTCGACGTACATGATCCTCAAGGTGTACTGCTCAAAACTGGACATAAGAACTCTGGCAGTAGTGACATACAAATCGTGAATTAATGCTGTCACTTTATAATTCAAGTATAAAAGTAACAATAAGCAGTTGCTTTTTGAAGCTTCGGGGCAAAGAAAATGATTACTAGTTTCAGCCTAAATTTTAAGTGACTTTAAATTAGGGAGGAGCAACTACTTTCTCAGGTAGCTGGCTCTTCTGGCTTATATGTGTTTGGGTAAAAGTGAGGCAACTGTTTCAGCTCTGCAGCGTATCAAAATACTGATGTATAAGTTGGGGGGGACTTATTTTCACAATAATTCTGCTTGCAGGAAGTTAATGTTCACATGGTTGGTTGATTTGTTTGTTTCCAGCTGCAAGATTTGAATTCCCAGAAGCAACAGACGTACACCATTTTGGATCTAATGAAAACCCGAAATATCCTAACTATCACAATTATGTCGGTGATTCTTTGGTAAGCAAGCGTGGCTCAGGAGTGTGTAAGCACAAAAGCAGCAAAACAGTTAAAAACTGTTCTTTGAACACTA
>JANVCT010000036.1:20096151-20109252 GCA_026770115.1 Aviceda subcristata
AGGTATTCTGAAGAGATAGGACAAAACCAGCTCAAAACCATGACCTGCTGGCTGAAGCAACAAAATTCTGGTTGTGTGGGTTCTTAATTTCAGTAATGGTCTAGAAGCACATCTGGATTGTTATTTCTTTCTGAAACAGTCAGGCATACCCTGAAGTGAGCAAGAATCAGATCAGCTGGCAGTGATGCGTGGGAATCCTGCCTGATACTGGGCCTTGGGGAATCCTCATCTGACTGTAACAAAGTCTTTTAAGGGGAATGAGTCGTGCCCTGTCTCCTAGTCAGAGGACTGCTGCCCGGGGGTCTGAACACAGTGGGCTTGACTTAGGGGGAGACTCTTCTCATCCCTTTTGTATTGTCTCTGAAAGGGATAAAGCTGCCTTTGAAGTTGTAACCTGAGATTTCCCTAGGCTTTCCTGCTAGCTACTGTCTACCTGCCATCTTCAGCTTGGTTTTGCACTAGCTGAAGCCATACTTTATGCTCAATTTGATTAAATGGTTGTCATTTTCCTTTACTGGAAATCTCAATGAGGCTGTAGTGGCTCAGAAGAGAGAAAATGTAGAGAGTAACTTAGAGCCTGCCAGAGGCTACAAAAGTGAGGTTTATTTAGTGCATGTACCTACAGTGTCCTAACCAAGAAGGTTCCTCAAGTGCTTTGGAGCTAACTAAGTCTGTTTGCTGCCTTTTTGAACAATGTTCCTGTGCTTTAGTGAGGCAAAGCCTTGGAGTTGAGTCCACTGAGCTGCCAGTGCATACAAGCTGGTGTGGCTTTTTGAGTCAAGGGATGACTTGGCTAAGCTTTGAGCCAGATTCCTTTGCCCGTCACCAACCACAACACTACAAATACACTGAGAAAGGAACTTGAGCAGAAAACAGCTCAAAAAAGAAAAGTAATATTGGTTCTTTGCAAAATTTCAGTACAGTTTCCATATACTGCTGTCTTACCTCCAAGTCCAGTTGCTGACTCTCAGCTTTAATTGGAAGTGAGCTAGAGAATTGAGACTGCCCTACCTCTAATCTGCATGGAGTAGATCAGTAGTGAGTTCCTAGGCACAGCCAATTTTGCATGTGGTTGTAGAAATCAAATGCAAAACCTGTTTGAACAGCGTTTCTGGTACGACAAAGCATCTGAGAGAAACAGAGTGATGTGGCAGTATGTAATCCATTCCATATGCTGAAGGGCTGCTGAAGGGCTTTTTGCCCCATGATAAATGAAGTTTTACAATAGACAAGAAGAGTCAAACATGTGCAACTGACTTATACAATCTTACCTCCTCTTGCAGGAAAGTAATCAGTTGATAAGGGCAATTTTTCCACTATTTTTACCTTGTATGTCAGTTGCCTAAACTCCTTTTAATTTCCCAAAATGTAAAGTATTCTGTGCTGACTCACAGCAGTGTTTTCCAACTCATAGTATGCTGATGGCATATTCTGCATTATGAATTGAAAGATCTCCTAAAAGAAGCTCTTTAAAAGAGGATGGTTGCAGATAGCAATATATCACTTTTACATATTCTTGACTGTTCTGTTAATTTTGAGTAAGTTTCAGGACTTTAAACTAATCCCTTTGCTGGGTTTGCATCAGGGAGGAGGAAGTTGGGCTTCTTATTACCCTGGGATGTGTGAATACCCCTAAAGTTTTCCTAGAAAATGTGTAACTGTATCAAGGTTTGACAATGAGATAAGCTAAGGCAAACTGCTACTGAAAGTGAGTTCCAGCAAGCACCGTTTATTGTATATAAAAATAACTCCTAGGAGCACAGGGCTGGGCGCATTGCACGGTATTGCAGAAGACACTGCATTACTACTTTTGAGAAGAACAGCTTTAGCTGGCAGGGCACACACAGCAGCGGGGGGGGGGGGTTACCCCCAGCTGTGTGAGTTCATACCTCCTCAGGTGCACTAGGTAACTTATTTTAAGCAATTGGACGGTGAAGGCTCCTCCCATGTGAGGTGAGGAGGAGGAAGAGCCAATCTTTTGTCAGTGATCCACTTTGTCCTGGGCAGCGATTTTGCTCCAGGTTCTGTTCTAACGTAGATGCTGGAGGAGACGAAGTGCTGAGTGCTCAGTGCCTCGCTGTTGCACCTGGACACATCCTGATCCAATGCCCCTTATTTCCTTGTTTACCATGTGTTAGTTGTTGGTGAAGCATAACCTTGTCTTCCCAGCATCTCCCAAGACACGACAGGATTTGTCTCTGAGGCCAGTTGTGTGTTCCCCTTGGTGGTGTGGAAGCCGGCTCTCGTCTGGCAGCCACACAATTAAGATGGCAGTGTTCCCAGCCACCGAGCTCTGTCCTGCTGCACTGACCAACCCAGGCACCCAGCCACGCAGGTGTGACTTGGATGCTGCCCAGCCAGCTTGGGCCATGGCAGAGAAAATCCCGGATTGTTTGGGTCTGCCAGGATGCCATATTCCTCCTCTCTGACTTTATACGCAAAGCACGGAGGGTGATGACTCAGAAACAACGTTCTCCACCCTTTCAGGCTAAGGCTGTAACTGCTGGTGATAGGGGCTGCTGTGTCACTGCCTTGTGGGTGATCATCCCTTACCTCCCAGGGGTGACCTGAAATATGGAGGCGTGCTTGAGAAGTAGTCCGTCCCTCTCCATCCCCACGACTAGCAGAGAGAAATGAGTTGTCTAGAAGTGACAAAGACTTGGAGCTTTCTTGCAAGGTCTGGACAAGAGTGGGATGGACAGTTGCAAAGTTATGCAATGGCATCAGAAAAGTAGGATGAAGTCTATAGCTGCAGGACCATCCAGCACCTATGACCATGGGCTCGTAGACCTGTGCTTCAGCAAGGCTAGATACAGCTCTGGAGTTACCTAATTGTGTTAATGCTGCATAGGATACTATTAATTTTTTTTTTTTTTTTAATTCAAGAGCAACTTGAAAGATAAAAAGCATCAGCACTGTTAATTGTTATCTTGCTGTTTCTGAAGTCAGCACTTCAGCCGCTTCAGAAGTGCACGAATCTGGCAGATGCTGAATTTGCCTTACATAGTGATTTCTGTGCTTAACAGAGATGTAAAAGAGGTTTGTTGCAACCTCAGGAAGAAGAGAAATTTGTCTGATCCTGTTATTCTGCTTCTTTCAGGATGATAATCTCTGTTGGTTATTTTGGACTTTCTCTTGACACGCCTAACTTGCACGGAGACGTCTACGTGAACTGCTTCCTCTCGGCAGTGATTGAAGTTCCAGCCTACGTTATTTCCTGGCTGCTGCTTCGAAATCTCCCTCGACGGTATTCAATGGCTGCTGCGTTATTCTTGGGAGGCTGTGTTCTTCTCTTCATTCAGCTGGTGCCTTCACGTATGGAATCGTTAGTTGATCTCAAATATGTATGATTAGGTGAAGTGCAGTACTATGCACTGGGCAGATGTGGAGGAAAAGTGTCATGAGGGGACTAAATACAGATATTCATTTCCGATCTTTCCCCCTCTTCCTTGGTTCTCCGTGCCGCTGCACAAGGAGCTCACGCAGCATGTCAATTCAGATACATTTTTAAAGGTGGATCATTGGCTTTGTGATCTTTTGGGATTAGCGTTGTAGTCCAGTTTTGCCTTTAATGTACATCCCTGACAAGGTGCCCTTGTAAGGGCCAAGTGAAAAACGAGGACTAGACCAACCGGAATTCGGTAAGTGGAGCTTACTAAGAGGCTGCAGAACTTACGTCCCAAATGGCTGTCGGTGACTGTCTCTTTATGGCTTGTTTAAACAGTTATATTCAAGGGAGTCATTGTGGAAGCGTTTTTGATAAGCAAAGATGCTTGTACTGAGTTAGTGCTGACAGTTAAAATAATGTTTGGCAACTGGAAAAGAGGACAAAATAACACTTATTGGCTATCAAACCAAACGTATCTTTAGGCCAGTTAGATTAATAGGGTTATGCATTCGTTACTGAATATGATGGGGGGGGTTGCTTAGCACTTGTTTACAAATCAAAGAATAAACAAAAGAGAATGCGCAAGAGCTGCCTTGCATATTTTATACAGATAATATATGTTGCATTCTCTTTTTTTTTTTTTTCTCCTGTCCTTTGCGTCTATTGGACACTGATACAATCTGTTCTGATTTTCACATCTAACTGTCCCAGTTAAAGTCAATCCAGGTTCCTACAAATAAATTATTGACTTTTAGCTAGGAATGTTAATGAGAAACCAGAGCAGGAAACCAAAAATAACTTGTTTCAAATGTTTAACTTTGTTCGCTTTATTAAAAAGGGATATATGGCATCGTTTGCAATAGCAGAGACCTGGCTGCTGAAATCTGAGAGGACCTCTTCAGTTCTTGTTCTGTTCTCCTTGGTTTTTGCTTGACAGGATGCCCCATGCTCAAGAGGAAATGAAAATGTTGAGTCCTAGTAATTAAAAAAAAAAATAGACATGCACAGGTCAAAAAGACACCAGATATTGGAATTAATTAGGCAGGATTTACATGAACACAATGGAATTAAGAAATACCATGAATTGACAGAGCTTTACTGAAGTCTTCACTGTGTTTTGATTTCAG
Source organism: Aviceda subcristata (assembly GCA_026770115.1). NCBI lineage: Eukaryota > Metazoa > Chordata > Aves > Accipitriformes > Accipitridae > Aviceda > Aviceda subcristata. The sequence goes on from JANVCT010000036.1 coordinate 20,100,667, forward strand.
ATATTCGTGCACTATCTGTCCTGCTGGTGATGTTGGGGAAATTCGGGATCACATCTGCCTTTTCAATGGTTTATGTTTACACAGCTGAGCTCTACCCAACAGTAGTGAGAAATATGGGCGTTGGAGCCAGTTCCATGGCCTCTAGACTGGGCAGTATCCTCTCCCCTTACTTCGTTTACCTCGGTAAGTTAACTGGTCTGTGCGTGTGCGGGGAGATGCTGGTGGTTGGAAAGCAATGCTTTTTACCCAGATCAGTGTCCTGCCTCTGTGGGTTGTTGGGCTTTTCTACTGGTCTCCTTTTCCGTGTCCAGGTGTCTTGTGAAGCTGCAGGTAAAAATGGGATCTCGAGATCTCTGCGGAGTGGTCATAACGTAGAGAAATTGTGTTTTGTGCCCAGCTGAAGAGTGCTCTGAAGCCTCACAATCTTACAGACTCAGTAGGGACAGCTCTTACAGCTATTGTTTCCCAGTCTCTTGAGTTCCTAAAACCACATTTATAACAACATACGTTTTCAATGCCAGGCAGTGAGTGGTTTGGTTTTTACTGCAAGCATAATCTTGCACAGATAAAGCCCTGTACCTAGGAGCAAACATTATCAGAGACTTAGAGATGATGCCACCTTTTTTTTTTTTTTTTTTTTTTTTTTTTTTTTTTTTTTTTTTTTTTTTAATTTTTCTAGGTGCCTATGATCGATTCCTGCCTTACATCCTGATGGGGAGCCTGACTGTGCTATCAGGAATTCTGACTTTATTTCTGCCAGAAAGCTATGGTATGCCTCTTCCGGACACAATTGAGCAAATGCTGTTGGTGAAAGGGTAAGTGTCACCTTCTGGTCTTCACGCATCTGTTCTCTCTTCTGAGAAGAGGAGTGGACTTGCCTAGGTATTGCCAGACAGAGGGGCTGGTTTCAGTAGCATGGTTAGTGCTCTGTATAAGTTAGAAGAGCTTGGCTCGAATCTGGTCCCTCTTCCCAAGTGTATATGTTCTTATGTACATCTCTGGGCTCCACATTTATCATTTTACTCTGAGGACTGAATACAAGTACATATGAGGAATGCATTTGTAAAAGTGTATTGCTTTATAAGGGTATAGGGACACCTTTGTGGGTTATAATCTATCTTTCTAGGTTCTGAAAGTCATATATGTACTGGTGAAGGGATGAACTCTTCCAATTTAGTTCAGCTGACCTAAAAAGGCGTTGAGAGAGTTAGGCATTTGCCACAGCTCTGACTGAAGATGGCCCATAAGCATACACCTGGTGTAAGAAAGGGACCTATCCAACTGAAGTCAACACGATACTAAAATTAGGAGGCTGTAATGTCAAGTAGGGCTCAGGATATCAAAGATTTTTTTTTTTCTCTGTTCTCTCATCTATTTTTTTTTTTAAGTTACTTTCTTTTTTATTTCTTTCCTTTTCCTTTTTTTTCTCCCCCAGATTAGAATACAGGCCTCCATCTAGTAGCACAAAGGATTCCAAGGAGGAAGAAGAAAATCCAGAGATTTTTAAAAGCACAGCTTTTTGATGGAACTCCTCTGTACTTCCCGGTGGACTGAAACTTAAATGGATTTTTCTTCTAAAATTCATTCTAGAAAGGGCTAGTGGCAGCACTTTGTTTCCTGTAATTTTAACCTTATTTATTAATTTAACCACTGTGTTCCATACATTCTCTTTTTATATGAACATAAATACTGTATAGCCTTCAATGAGACTTTTCAGCCACAGTTATTTTAATGCAGTAGTACCATGGAACAGTATCTGATCAATCCTTTGTAACTTTAAGTGTATGGTTCAGCTGAAAGATACTTGAAAATGAGTTCAGGGGCTGGCAGGGGTACCTGGATTCCTCAGTGAACCTTCTCCAGAGCTAATGCACATCAAGTAAAAATTGCCAGAAAAAGCTGCTAATTGGTTTTGATTCCTTGACTCCTGTCTCTGGACAGGGAACTTATTTATTATAGTGAAGGCTATAAGAACGTGCCTCTCTGTGATCTTACTCAAATGACTTTGCACATGCTGAATTTGGTACCAAATTCAGAAAGATGCAAAGAAAGATTTTGAGAATTAATTCTAACTTGATACGTTTAAACTCAACGTAGATTGAAAGGGTTATTTGCACAAAGTGTTCGTGGCACTGAAATTTTGCTCACAAAATTCACTTGATTCCAATGCTGCCTGTACCTGTATGGTAAAGCTGTTTACACCTGACCCTGGATGTGGCCTGCTCCCAGGCCATATTTATTTGAAATGATGCAAAAGTTTTCATCTGTGTGTGGAGGGAGCTTATTAGTTTGGGGTTCTTCCCTTTTGACGTGTGGTGCAAGTTTTATGTCTAAACTGTTTTAATGTCTTTTGTGCAATTTGGAGGACAGAAACAATTCTCCTGTCTTTGTTCTGTGCTTTTCATGCACGTGCACATACACAAGTACACAGTTAATGTGTTTTAGAGACAAATTTTTGTGTTAATCTATGCCACTGCATTGACCTCATGGTGGAATGTACTGGGAACAAAATTCAGAAGGTATTTTTGATCACTGGTTCTCGATTTCTCAAGTGCCAACTGTACGATTGCTGTGAGGTCTGTTATTTCACTTAACTTATGTAATCAGTGAATTGTTTTCAAATTGTTTGGAAAAAAAAAAAACAACCCACAAAATCTTGTTGACGATCTGCCAAGAAATTGTTCCTTGGGACATGGAAGGACCCTTGGCATTACCTGTGTTTCTTTAAATATATACAGTATATCCATACACGCAGTCTCATTTGTGCTATTCTGATTATACCTTGACAGATGTGAGTGGTGAAAGATTTCTCTCTTGTGGCACTTGTTTGTGTTTTGTTCTGTCTTGCAGAGATTTAATAAGCAGAACCTAAACCTTCGTAGACAAAGCTGTCAGGGGCTTTACTCTCTGCTGCGGCAGCTGGTCGTAGAAGTTTTGCATTTTCCTACCGGATTTAAATACATGGGCGGCATCGGCTGATTCCAGTCTTTCGTTAACCAGTATATTCTGACCTCGGTAACTGGCTCCAGCAGTCAAACTGATGGGCGCCCTCCAGACTGCTTGTCCTAGAAACAAGTAGAAAACCCTGTACAGGCTGTAGTGGTTTGGTTTGTTCAAACTCTTCCTACCAGTGTCTTGAGCTTTAGGGTTCGCTCCGCTCTCCCTGCATTTTCTCACCTACTTGTTTAGTGTTTTAATTTCTCCATGCAGCAGGAAGTTAGCTAATATTACCGGGTCGGAGAATGATACCGAGAAACATAGTTTTGTTGTACCACCAGTTCTTCCGAGGAGAGAGATCCCAACGTTTGGGCAGGTTCCGTGTCGCTCCTGTTAATAGGTTGACGGGCCCTCGGTAGGCAGGTTTAAAACGCAGTGTGTGATTTGAAGCTAGTGCAGAAATTGAGAATCTGGATTTTGCAAGCCTCGCTGCACATCATGTAATAGCCTTGAAATGAGCAAATACGTGTCGGGAGAGTGCATGTAACAGCCAGTCTCCCTTGCCCAAAAGACATGATACAATTTGTCAGGCTTACCACCTTTTTTGAAATATTCACTGCAAACATAAGAGTATGTTCTAAAACTTGGTATAGATATTTTTCTTTGTCGACCTTATTTCTAGGCACTGGAACATGTAGAAGCAGCTGCTTTTCTGTGTGTTGTAGAAGAATTATCTGATAACCGCAGGAATCTGAGGCAAAACACATTTAGCTGCAACTTCCTTGTAATGAATTTGCCAATGTAAACAACTGTGTCCCATAAGTCTCTTCCTGTAAAATGTTTCAGAAAATATCCTGAAATGTAAGATAACGTGCTTGCCTGATACATGAACTAGTATGGAAATTCCTGTCCTGAAGTGCAGAGTTCATTTAACGTCTGATTTGGCTGTAATTTCTTAGCCATTGTTTTATCCAGGTATGTGCCTTGACATTGAGACTTTTGTTCTTGAGTATCTAAATACTCTGATGTTTACTAAAGTTTTTTTTGTGGGGCTTTTTGTTGTTGTTCTTCTTTAGGGGTTTTTTTAATCCAGACAAATTGGGGAATTCCCTGGTTATGACTACTACTACAAAATGCAATGGCAATCTCTTTGTGTCAGAAAAATACTTTTTTTTTTTCTTGCTTATGTTTTTAAAAACAGAAAGGATGTGTCAGAAATGTAGAATATATTTAATATAGCATACTGGGTTAACTTGTGTTTACTTTTTTTACCCTACTCTTCTCAAGTTTGTCTCCTNNNAAGGAGCTTGTTCTAGTGGGTAGGCAGAATCCAGCTAATAGGCATTTCCAAAAGAAATTGAGGGACTATTTTAATATAGGTAGCTGATCTGATCTCTGCAAATGAGGATGAAAGGACCTGATCCAGTCGTTGGCAGATCTTAAGAGTGGCATCAGTAAGACTTTCAGCAGTAAGTGTGGCTGCGGCTGCAGAACAAAGCACTGGTGCTGCGCTGGCTTTGAAGGGTGTCTGCCGAGTGCCACGTTTTCTGGCGTGGCCGATCCTGGATAATGTGTGGTTTCATAATAGACATGTTGGCACCTCACTCTGCGTTATGCTGATGCAAGGCAGGATTGGGACTGACTTTCTGAGACTCTGAACAGACCGCTTTATAACTTGCATTTTTGAGACACATTTCGCTCACCTCTGCGGAGCTGTTGTGCGAGTGTCGTGAAATGAGTCAAGGTCCACGTGGGAGATGCTTCTCTTGGCCTCGTGGTGGAGAGGTGAAGTCACCCACAGATTGTCCCTGCTGGAAAGAGTTGATGGTTTTTAGTACCAGTATTGGAGTGCACCTAAACACTGGTCTTGCCTAGTGTGCCGGCTCCCGGGGAAGGACCTGTTCGGCTGCTCTCTGGGAAAGCCAGTGCTTTTGCTCCTGTTATCCTCGAATTAGTAAGTGACACTTTGTAAGGGGGAAGAGACAGAGTTTGCCTTTGAAAGAGGGGTTGTGGTAAACCCATGAGCTCCTTGTACTGCGGAGGAAGATAATAGAGACTTTGACAGTCAGGCTAACCTTAACCTGGGAAATACTGAATGGTTTTGGTGCCCATAACCTGTATTACAGCAGCAATACAGGTTATAGAAAATCATGTGGTCAGGCAAAATTCTCTGTTGCTAGAGAACAATGCACACTACAGTATGGAGGGAAAACAGCATATGGCCTTGAGCTGGGAACTAGGATCCCTTCCTTTCCAGCTCTTAGACTGACTTCTTTCATCGTCTTGGGCATGTTGCATGATCCTGTGACTTCAGTTTCTTTGCTTTCAAGTGGAAATAGCATTAACTCAAAAGGTACCCAAATTTCTTGGGATGTTCATGCTCCACAGTCCGTATTTGTTAGATTCTCTGTTCGACTCTCCTGATGGCTAATGTAATGCTTGCATGAGCATCATGTAGTATGTCCTCTTTCAGAAGCAGGCAACTTCAGATGACTTCTGACACTATTTTTGTAAGGAGGTGTGAACACCTCCTGCCCTGTTTCCAAGTTACAGTGTGGAAGAAGAAAGCACAGGGAGGTGGTGCGTTGCCCAGGGAATTGCACTGCAGTAAGTCAAGCCAAGGACTGGGTTTTGAATGCTTAATCATATTATTTTAATTGCACAGCCCCTTCGTAGTTCTACAAGAAACTGCCTGCAGCGTGCCACCTGTGAGGGCGGGCATTATTGAATATTTTCACCGTGCACCTAACTACATTGTAAAAATACAGTTCGTTTCAGAGGACTTTCATTTTGCGCTATGACGATGTTCATAATGTATTGCTGATCTCATGGAATTCAAGATTAACGTGAGTTATACCCATCTCTGCTTTACAGCCAGTTCTGTTAGTCTCTTTTTATAGGGCTCTTCTTTTTAACACTCTCCAGGGACCTACGCATCTGAGCACAGCAAGCGCGCAAGGAAACTGATGGGACTGTCTCTGCGAATAAATACCTATTTCAGTGTTTGTAGAATAGAACCTTAACCCTGGCATTTGTAAACGGTTTTCTTAAAGCATAGAATTGGCTCAGGCACCATAATGCCTGCCTTACAAATGCCTTTGGGGGCACTTTAAACTAGTAATGGCCACAGCCTTGTATACAGAAAGATACAGAAACTTCTTCTAAGAATGTAAATATTCCTACCTGTAACTAAATCAATTCTTATCCTAGGTTTTTATAGAAAAATTCTGTTCTTTGTAAAATTCAGAATAAAATCGTATCTGGAATTATCTTTAAAATGGAGTATTCTCAGAATGTTTTTACATCTTTATGTTTTAAGGTGTTTTGTATAACACAGCTACTTTCTTTGTGTGTCTGTGTGTGTGATCTTGTAGGCTTTACCTTGATTAATCTTGTATTATATATAATGACTTTTTTCACGTAAAATTTTTTTTTTTAATATTTGTTCTAAGCAAAGAGGTGGTCTTCATAACTTGGCTGCTGTCCATGGGAGAGGTGGATGGGAGGTGGGTGCTGGAGCAGCAGCGTGGGCACTTGCTTCCTCTCCTCCCTGCGGAGAGGCTGCGGAGAACAATCTGTTGAAAGGTCAACTTATGGGTCCTGTTCTCATGGAGCGTTTTCCAAATGTCAGCAGCACAGAGAACCAGTAATTCAACATTTATTTAGAAATAGCACGTTATTGAAAAATTGCGAGGAGTTTCTCTAAGGTGCTGCTTAAATGTTTGTGGCAAAACTGTGTGGGAGTCTTCACGTGGCCTGAGACGACAAGCAGTGCAAACGTCGTCGCTAGCTTCAGTCCCTGGGTTTTGTGGGGTTCCCCCAGACGTGCTACGTTAAGCCGTGTGCTTGTAGATAAGCAGAAGTACCACCGGCAAGCTGAGTTGGATATACTTGGAGGTTTAAGAAACAATTTAGGGACTCTGCCCCATCACTGCCTGTTTTTTCTTACTCAATAATTGGCATTTAGCCCATCTCATACATGGTACATGCAGGTCTGGTTTACCTGTAAAATCTTCACCCATCTTGTGAAGAAGTAGCTCCTCTGAGTTTGGACCAACCTCCACAAACTGTTGTTAAAACCTGGGTCACTTCTATTCTAGTACATTTTCTTACTTCCTTTTAAATAAATGCAGTGAAACAGTAAGGAAGTATGAGATGAGGTAATAGGGCAGCAGGAATTTACTTAAGATGTTTACAGAACTAAATACTTGGCTGACTGTCTACAAGTAAACCCCTGTTGTCCCTAGCCTGAATCGCTAAATTTAATCCTCCAGGGAAGGGTGGAGACAAGACCAGCAGAAAGGGAGAAGAACGCCTTCCCCAGCAGAAGGTGGGTTGGAGAGCTGCTTCCCAGTTTGCTGTCAAGAAACCCACCCTTGTCTGGAAGGACGACCAGGCAGGCATTCCTCTCCTGGACGGGCGCAGGGCGCAGCAGGGTTTGCCCCAGGCAGCGCAGGGGATGCGATTCCCCCTCTGGCAGGCAATGTCTGAAAGCTTGGTTGTGGATCGTTTTATTTCTTGGTTTTGTTCTTTTTTTTTCTTTAAAATCAACGCAGCAGTGCAGGAACCTTGAGATGTGAAGAGAGATGGACACCTTTAAGACAAAGCTCCTACACTGTAGAAGAGATGTGACTTTTATTTCAGAGGGGTCACAAGCGTCTTTGCGTGATGAGATCTGTGTTCAGGGCTGTCTGCCTCTCCTGTGGGGAAAAGCACTGTCCCGAGTAGCTGTGATAGCAGAGGGAATGGTATGTTTTGCTCTCATACATTTGGAGAAGTCCAGGACTGTGACCTGGGTAAAGCAGGACTCCAGGATTTTTGAGGATTGAATACATCATGAAATACACTTTCTTCTCTCTGCATCCGTAAATCTAAATGAGTCTTCCCAAGTTGCCTATTTTCCCCTTCAGTTCTGTCAAGGATAAAAGTTACAACAGTCTCTGAAACTTTACAAAGGGCGAGTGCCAGGACTAAACACAGCCCCGAGGCGTGCACTTCCCGGTATTGCAGAGGCGATCAGCAGCCTGAGTAACTGGGTGACTGGTTCCCATGACCCACATTTCAAATACGATTTAGGTAACCGCAGTTCTGCAGTAAGGCTCCCCAGTAGCTAGGAGTCAGGTAACAAGTCACCTTTGAATCAGTGCCTCGGATTCCCAGATCACTTAAGCACTTCTTGGAAACCTGTGTAGGCTATGGGACGCTGTACTGGGCATAGGGGCTCTGGGGCTGGTTCCGTGGGAAGTTCCTCTCTTTTCCCACAGCTCAGTTTTTCCACCTGCAAAACACAAGGATCGTGATTCTGCCAGTTTATAAAACATTTGAGGAGGGCAAGGTACTGCTTCTTCACCAAATACTAACCTTCTTCCTTTATTTAACCTGGTTGTGATAGATTTTAGAAATGTATCCTAGAATCTATTTGAAACGCCATTAACATGAGGTTTTGTTGTTGTCCTGGTTCTGGCTGGGATAGAGTTAATTTTCTTTCCAGTAGCTGGTACAGTGTTATGTTTTGGGTTCAGTATGAGAAGAATGTTGATAACACGCTGATGGTTTCAGTTGTTGCTCAGCAGTGTTTATACCAAGTCCAGGATTTTTCAGCTTCTCCTGCCCAGCCAGCAAGAAGGCTGGAGGGGCACAAGGAGTTGG
>JANVCT010000036.1:20135704-20146501 GCA_026770115.1 Aviceda subcristata
CGTTAGGGGACAGAATCATTCCAGCAACAACTTAGATCTGTTTGCTTGGGGAGAAAATGAGAATTATTGCCCAGGAGGGACCACGTCTTTTGGGTTTTGCCACGGTAAAGGTGCATTCCCGGGCACGGTGGGTTCCCCCGATGGACCTTTATCATCCCCTGGCTGCCTGGACCGCCGCCGGCTCGGGGATGAAGTGGGAAGAGCAGAAACCGCGCGCGGTGAGCCCGAGCGTGGGGAGATGCCGCGTTTTCCCCGCTCCAAATCACCCCGGCTCTAGGGGAACGTCAGGCTTCGGAGGAGGATTTTGTCAAAGCGAGGAGGATTTTGTTCCCCCAGGGGAACCAGCGTGTGGGAAAGGTAGGAACTGGAGAAATGAGCGGTGCCTCAACGAAGCTGCGGCAGGAGGGGGCTCGCTGAAGGGGGGACGTCCCGAGATGGAACCGCGCGAAACCGCAGGAGCCGCCGTGCAGAAAAGCCGCAGCTCCTGGGGGGGGACGTGAGGTTGGGGAGGCACCGTCTGTGGCCTTCGCCTCTGACACCCTGGCCCGTGTTTTTATTTAAACGCGCGTCTGGGTGCCGCACCTTGTTTAGCAGCGAATCTGGGCAATGATCAGCCAGAGGCTGGAGCTTATCCCCGTGCCAGAGCCGTCTCGCGGGTCTTCAGCGGCGCAGAACTCCCCGTCTGGGTGCGTATTTCTCGTTATACGCAACTTGCTTGAGTTGCCTTGCTTCGGTAGCCGTGGACTCCAGAGCTTCAGGTACCTGCCCGCTCTGTTTCCAGTCGCTCGGTGATGCTCCAGGCCGCGGCACCGGGAAGGCTGCGAGTCCCGGCGCGGTCGGGCCCCTCGGCTGGTTCTGGTCCCCAGCTGGACGGTGCGCGCGCCCTGTCCCCTCCAGGCATTAAACAGTGTCTCGGGTCGCAGGGAAAGTGGATCTTAGACAGCGCAGGAGGTGAGGAGCAGGGGAGATTATTTTTCGTGGTAAGCTGAGTGGGGCGGAATGGATGAACTTTTAGGAAGCAGAGACTGTGCCAAGGAATCCCACAGATGTTGGTGGAGGGCTACAAAAATTTTAGGCTCCCCGATCTAAGTTTTCGTCTGCCAGCTGGACGGCAAGGAGAGAATTTTTTGCCTGGGAAATGACTTCAGGGTGTTAGAAAAATGCAGTTCTCCATCTTTACATCTTGCCATGCCGAAGCCTTCCACAGGGCAGACCCTGCTGTCCGCCTCACGTGGGATGGTTTCTAGCGTGAGGAAGAGGAGGGTGCTGTCCCACTGTAAGGGAATATAACCAGAATAAGGCTGAGACGGGAGAGTGGTGGGCAGGGTGTGGGCAGAGATGCCAGCGGCTGCTTCAGTGATGGTGTTTGGAGAAAAGCTTTATAAACTATACCAAAGGTAACATGCTGTCAGCTATCTTGGTGCCAGTGTTGTAAAAACTTATATATAAAGTTATATATATACATATATATATATATATACACACACACACCCCCCACTTGCAGGGAGAGTGGAAATCAGCACGTGAAGAAATGAATACACTTTGGCAAAAAAGGAATACTTTCTATCAGCTGACCTAGAAATACAGCAATATGCAATATATTAACATTGTCCCTTTCCTTACAGCGCTCGATACATGGTTTATAGCCAGGGGATGAAGGCAAGGCTGGGACGCCTCCCCCTTCGGAAGCAGGGATGCGGATTCTCACGGAGCAGCAGATGATGGTCGGCTCACCCAGCACGTACCCCGCGGCGCTGGGCCCAGCAGCGGTCGGGCGTCTGGCGTGACAAGGGGACACCGCGGGGAAAAGTGGAAGAAAGTCGGTCGAGTTAGTCCTGAAGCTGAGTTCAGGTTCACAGCCACGCGCTTCGCAAAAAGACGGAGATCTGAATTTTGGCATTTCTTGTGCCTTCTGCAGGCTGAACGCGGCCCGTGCCTGCTCTGCGTACGAGCCACGGGAACGCTGGCGTGCCGCCTGTGTGGTTTTAGGTCGTTTCTTCCAGAGAAGTGGATTCGTCTCGATGGAACCAGCCGACCGCCCGGGCACTCAGCCGTGTTGCGATGGGGATGAGGGCAGGTTCCACCTTACGCAGCCTTGCTGTCGGAGGGTTTGACCTCGCTCTCACGTCTGTTACTGCTCGATTCGCTTCACTCACGTTCAGACTCGGACCCTACCAAGATCCGTATCAGACCGTCGCTGGATTTCAGCGGCCAAGCACTCGAAAGCAGGGGCCCCCAGCAAGGGCTTCCTCTGCCTACCACAGAATAAAGACCAACTTCTGCTGGACTAATTCATCCCACTTTAATCCCTCTCTTCAGGAGGTCTCTTTGCCTTCCGGGAACCACCTGGTTCACTATAAATCGGGTTTTGAATGTATTAGAAATGTAGAGCTCATGTTCCCACAGGCACGTGGGGACGTGGTGGAATGAATGTGTATATGGTGTCTTAATAATCTAGTCTTCTGGGGTTGTCAGACTTTTTGAAGGAGGTTTGAGACAGGGACCAGTTTAACTTCACACGAGGCATTGCGTCCTCACTTTTAACCAACTGTGCAACTCCATATAGATTTCCTGACCTCAAATATAGTGCTATACACTAATCCGATACTATTTAGAAAGTATTTGGTGAGGAACATCTGCTGCACTGAAAATTAAATTAGGGGTGTTAAATAGGAGTTTAAAGAAAACAGGGTTTGGGAAAAAAAATTTTTGAAGATACCTATTTTAGTTCAGATTTCAAATTTAAATTTCCTCAGAGATGTGGCAGGATTAATTTTGCCTTGGTACGTGCAACATGTTTGTTCATCTATGCCATTATACAGCTCCTTTCAAGCGGAATATTATACTGGGATACAGCAAAAGCCACATTTAAGATATGAAACTGGAGGAGACCATATTTCATACTGCATAAAATGCACCTCTGGAATTTTCAGTTCTTCTTTTCTCTGCAGTATTACAAATGCCTTTATAAAGTATCGTGGCTCATGAGCTAAAAAAAAAAGAAAAAAAAAAAAAGAACGAACCCTGTGGCTTTGGATATATACACTTCAAGTTTGTGGTTAATATTTCCCAGGCTGCTTAGAGGTGAGCGTAAGTTCAGTTGTTGCACTGCTGCTTCACCAGCCTCTGCCGGCGTTTCTAGATGACTCTGATAAAAGATGGTGAAAAATGGACCTGCGGTAAATCGCATCATCCTTGTTACACGTTGTAGGATGGGGACACAAGGCAAGCTGGGGGCCTGGGTCACGCCAGCCTTCCCCTGCCCTCCTCCTCCTCCTCCTCCTCCATCCCCGCGGCAGCCACCGGCACCGTTCAGCCGGCACAAACCCCCCGCGTATCCCTTGCGTAACGCTGCGTTTCCAGCCGTGCCGTTTTCCTCCTTTGCACTAGAAATTTTGCATTAGCGAGCGGTCGTGGAGACACCAGATTTCTCTTTGGTGGGAGATTAAAAAAAAAGCTTTGACGGGCACCGAGCCCAGAGGCTGCTCTGGGGGGAAGTCCCCAGCCACAGGTCCCCCCTCAGCTACAGGGGTTCAAGTGGTGTGAGACTGGTCTGCACCGAGAAATCCTGGAGCAGCACTTCACTTTCTCACTGCCCCGAACTGCGCAACCGCTCTTTAAACCCCCTTCTTTCCAAAAACACAAATCGCTTTTTCCTTCTTAATCTTCAAGAGGTTTTATTTTAACCTCATTAAACGCCGTTGCCAAAATCCGAAGCAGATTGAGATGAAGCAGCTGATAGGTGAGAATATGAGTGAGTTACAAACTGGTGCTGAAGAGATGCTCGCAATAAAACAGCCTCTCTAGATGTGTCTTTAAACAATGTGAGTTACACGGGGAAGAAGTGGGGAGTCCCCGTTTGGCAGAGTTCAGTTCGAAATTAAACCAAGGCTGGTCTCTCCGGGTGCAGCCAGGGCTGTCGGCTGCTGGCTCCTTGCACGCTGGGCTATATTTGTGTGGTTTATTTGTATGTAAATATAAGAAAGCAGAAACATAAGCCCTCCGGTGTACTTGGCTATTCCAAAATAAACCCGCACAACCACGTGTTCTGAGGGAGGTAACGCAGATGCTACAACCCTGACAAGTGCCAGTGTCCCTGCTGCGCCGGCCCGAGCTCTCCCCGTGGGGTTGCCTTATTCTGGGGGTGTCCCGTCACCCCCCACGTGCAAACCCGGTATGCATCCCTATCCCAAAGCAGCTCCCGGTGCTTTAGGTGTACGCCGGGTTCCTCAGCCGGGGGGCTGCGCTGCGGGGTGAGTTCGGTGCTAGTCTGCGCCAGCACTTCGGCATCTCCTGGCATCCATCCGTGTTTGGGCACCGAACTGCAATGTGTCGCCGGGACCTGCAACGCTCTTGGCTCTGCCTCCTGCTTACTATGCCAAAATAGTCCCTAAAACCTAGCACGAGTAACAGATCCTTCTGGGTTTAGTATTTTCTCGCCAGTCTTTGCAACGGAGAGGTTACTTGCCCAAGCGTGGTGTTTGCACAAGAGGGAAAACGCAATCTTAAGCGAGCGCCCCGTGACTCAGTTTCCCCAGGACGGTGTGTTCCCACTGCCACCCCGGGACCCTCGGCAGTCGGAGTCCGGCTCGCACCCCTTGCTCTCCCACTCATTGTACGGTGGGAGTGATTGTGCGTGAAAGGAGGTGCCTGGATGTGAAACCAGCTGAGAAATATCCCGGCCACTTCTCTTTTCCCATTAGTAGATGTTGCTTCAGTTCCCATTTCCCAACACTGCCTCTTCATCGGCTTCAGGCCCTTCTCACCACTTGCCTGCCAAGGATTCTGAGCCTTGGACCAAGATGTTCTTCAGTTGTTTTAAATGAAATCATTGATATTCCTATTGCATTTTGTCTTCAAATGGGCATTTATCATTCTTTCCACAAAATTTTTCCCGCTTTTCTAGCAATACAAACTACAAACTAGAGTAAGATACTTACACCATGCTTTCTGCAAGGCTCCGGCCACAGAAATAATCTCTGTCCTCCTCTCTTCCTGCCTGCACCTGACTTTTCCCCACTTTTCCTTTTAGTTAGACCCTTCTGCCAGCTTTCTCTTTTATCAGACCTCGTGCCACTTCCCTGTCCTTTAATATTAAAGTGAAATGGACACCAACCTGCATCTCAAACACCCTGTAAAGTTTGTGAGTCTCAGACCATTAGAAGATTGCTCGGGTACTTGCAGTGAATCAGACTGGGGCTGACGGAGGGGTACCTGCAGTCACCCCCCCTCACCTCCCCGCTATACTGCTGCTTCTGCAAGTTTGTAGCTTTGGGGGTATTTAATTAGTGCTGGTTCCACCACAGCGCCCGGGGCGTTTTCCAGTGCGGATGGTGCTGCTGTTCTGGGATCACAGAGCACAGCAGTGAGGAGGAGGAGGAGGAGGAAAGCGGTTCTCCTGATGGTGGAAGACTCACCGAAGGTCTGGGTGTTAATTCTTGCTCCGAAGGTGCCTGTGCTTTCTCTCCCCCGGGCTCTTAGACCAAACACACCTCCCATCTGTGGAGAAGAAGCTAACGCAATTCAATGCTGGTTTTGGCCAGGAAACGCTCTTCTACATAAAAATTCAGTAAGAATTCGCTTTTTTCCCAGAGGCTCTTCGCGAGGCACCACCAGCACGGGGCGGGTTGGGACCCCAGCCGCCTTCGGGCTCGGACAGCCCCACGCCGCGTCTCCGCGCTGGTCGCTCCCCCCCAGCCAGGGGCTGCACGCCGCTGCTTTGCGCCCCGATGCTAAACCAGGTAGGAAACGGGCAGGAAAGCTCGGGCTGGACGTGGGGGGCAGTTTGGGACCCTGGGTGTGCTCGGCTGGCCCCGCAGCCTGCTTGCCAGCCGCTCTCCCCCAAGCCCTGACCTTTGGGGCTATTTTTTTCCGAGCTGTAAGGAAAAGGCAATGGGAAGTCATGGCAATGCCGTGATGCATTTTTCTACACGGCTGGGTTGCGGCGTGCTCAGGTGCGTTGCTCTTTACCTTGCAGGTGTTTTGTGTTTCCATGTGCCTTTGAGTGCTGTCAGCAGCAGCTGTAGCTCCTCACCGGAGCTCAGCACCCAGCCGTGCTCCCGGGTTTCTCCGGGCCGGTTTAGCCAGGGACGTGTCTCGGTGGCTGCGTCCTGCTGCCAGCAAGGGCTTTCCAGGGAGGTTATTTAGCCCAGGGAGGAGGGAGCGGAGCCAGCGGGTCCATCTATCTGAAAGGAGGGCTCCGGGGCAGCAGGGCCAGCTCCCCGAAGCCCTGGCTGTCGGCTGAGCAGGATTTGTGCGGCAGAGCCGGGCTGGCAGCCCGCGGCGCGGGGGCTCCTCTCCGTACCAGGTACTCCGATACCGTTGGAAACTTCTGGCGCTTGGTTCCCGAGGACAGGAGTGGTTGAGAGAAACTAGGAGTGCGGTCCTGGTGGTGGGCGTGGGCTGGTTTGCTGATATCCTGGGGTTAGAGAGGAGACCCCGAGCTCATTTACTGGGGCGCTGGGCTGAAAAATAAGGGCAGGTAAACTACAGGGTCTGGGTTTTAGTAATTCTGTTGATCTGGGGTTTCTAATGCCTGTTTTAGAAACATATTTAAGGAATTTTGCATCTTGTTTGAACTACATGTGGTTTAAAAATGCTGCAGTCATTCTTGCATTCTGCAGTCATAATTCCATTTTACCCTCAGAAGATTAGTAAATAAATATAATTATTTCCATGCAGTGGGTACTGTGAGCTAACATTGATTGGTGTGAATCAAAGTGATTGAAGAGCATTACTGGGTGCCCTGAAAAGGAGAGGAAAACATTACTGGAGCCGCCTGCATGGATGTGTCTCTAGTACATTGAGAGTGTTGCATTTTAAGATAAAATGAAACTGTTTCATTTGGTTGTTTTTTGTTGTTAGATTTTGTTGTTGTTGTTCATTCATAGCAGAAGCCAAACTCTACTGGCTCTAGGTTTTCCTTTTCTCTTTTTTTCCCCTCACTATTTCTGGGTTTTCCTCTCTCTTTCACTGCACCTATGCTTTTCTTTGTTTCCACTGTCTAGGACAATTCTGCATATTTCTCCTGTCCTCCTGTTGTGATGCTCTGGATGGGGCCAAGCCTCTGCCCCTGTGTGAATGGGAATTTCATGCAAACAAGGAAAGAACCTCCAAGGCACTGAATGCCTCTTCCTGACCTGTCGGTGCCAATTGCCATCTGCTTCTGTATACTTCAGTAGGAAATGAGGAATTGTCTGCTGTGGCTTATTGTGGTTATAATGCACATTAAAAGTGCCTTCTGAGAAGCTTTCCCCATTGTACAGAGGGCAAGGGATCCCTTGTGCTTTAGTTTTGTGCACCTAGATTATTTTGTTTGAGAGGTTTCCTGAGAAAATAAAACCACTTGTGAGCGCAGCTGCAATACAGCCAAAGCCCAGGGTAGGCAGGGCTTCCCAGGACTTGGTGGATTTGCTGGTAGTATTCCTATATTCTCAGCAGTATTCCTCTGGAAACAAACGGGGTGAGCAGATGGATCTCTGTGTCCGCCAGCAGCACCAGCCTGGGAAGGTTATTCCCCCCTTCCACTTCGGTGAAAGTTTTTGGTCTGATATTTCTTGGTTCGGGGGGGTTCTTGTTACTGATGATTCAGCTTCCCTCAGTAAGCTGAGAGTCTCTTTTTTTTTTTTTTTTTTATTTTTGAGTTTGATGAAGCAAATACAAAGGCAGCACCTCAGTGCATAGAATGCCACAGCTAGTGTGAAAGACTCTGTAAGAGAGGCCATGTAAAGTCTGGTAGGGATTCACCTCTGCTTTTGAAGCTGATATAGATGCTTTCACCTGGGAGCTTTATGCTGTTGCCCTTCTGTGCAGCAGAAAACCTCACACAAGTGAGGGAACAGCCACCGATAGCTGTACTTCTGTAGCTGGGAGGTGTGGAAGAACGGGAGACTTTCTACCAGACCTTAACTGAAACAAAATCAAAACTTAATGAGAAAAGAGCTCTCCTGAAAGCATGGTCTGGGAGCCCACTGCTGATTAAATAAAGGTGATAAACAGGTGATAAATCAGGGCACTAAGCAGGAGGAGAAGGCAAAGAGCTTCTTATGAGCTGTACCACCTGCAGGGACCTGCTTGCTGTTGGAGGAACACAGCAGAGCAGCCTTGTAGGATGATTCCCGTGGGCAGGGACTTTGGGAGGACTTTAGTCCAACCTCCTGCTCAAGCAGGGTCAGTCACAAAGTCCTGCCGAGTTGTCCTGGGCTGTTTCCAGTCTTGGATGGAAACCTCCCGGGGTGACCTTGCCCGCTGCTGGGCTGTCCTTGCAGGAAAAAACATCCCCTGATATCCAGGCTGAACCTCTCATTTCGGCTTTTTCCCCTTGTCTCTCGGGCTCTTACCGCGCACCCTCGGAAGAGCCTGGCTCCACTTGCTCAGTGAGCCCCCCCCCAGCCTCTCCTCCAGCAAAACAAGCCCCCCCGTCTCCCACCAAGGGCTCTCTGCCCCAGCCGTGCTGGTGGCTTCAAGCTTTTGGGGCTTATTGCTCTAGTTTGTCTATGTCTTTCTTGTACTGGGGGGGGACTCAAAACCGAACGTGGTATTCTAGGTGTGGTCTACCGAGTGCTGGGCAGAGGGGAGAATCCCCTCCCTCCACCCGAGGGCTCTGCTTCTGGTTGTGTGTAGCGACGGGGGGGGGGCTGAACAGACGAGCCCGCGTGGGTTGGAGACCCGAGCAGGATGTGACCTGCTGCTCGGAGGTGGAGAGAAAAGCGGGGAAGCGCTGACCTGGGGCACGACCCGCGGACGCGCTGAGTTCGGCGTTCCCGCGGCTGCGGCAGACGGGGCCGGAGCTGCCCCGGCGCCCCCGCGGCACGAACCCTCCCGTGCTGACGACCGACGCCGGCAGACCAGCCTTTCCCCTGTGCTGCTTGCGAGCAACGTTGGTGAAGCATGTTTTTAAGTGACAATATATAACGTGTGGCTTTTGCACAGGAGACCTCCCAGGAGCTCCTGTGGGCAGGGGGTTTCATGCAAAGCCGAGCGTGGGGGTCTGGCGTCTTGTCTCTGCTGCGCGTGGCCTGGTGCCCCCAGGCAACGCTGGGTGCTTGTTGGGTATGGACTTGGTGGGATAATTGGGTGCCTGCAGGGCTAAGAGTGAAAATAAAGGCTTATGCAGTGATCAGCCTGCCAGACCCGTGGGGTCACGAGTAATGGTCGAGTCATTTCTCACCCGGCTGGTGAGATGCGGAGCAGAAGGAAAGGATAAATCCATGTTAGCTGTAGGGAAAAGAGGATATCCAAGGAAGCAAATTCTTGGTTCTTCAGGTACGGCCTTACCTGGTGCCCACAGGCACTTCTGGCAACACTCCTGCTGCAGTAGCACTAGACTGCACACTCCAGTGAGGCATGCTATAGAGGCACCTCGATGGAAAGTGGTTTAGGCTAAATCTACGCCGGCTATACAAGCATTTTTACTGCCACCTCCCCAAGCAAGATGGGGAGTTTTCAATTACAGAATCGCAAACAGCCACACAGGACGCACCCTGATTTATGCATTAAATACCAGGAAAGGCTTAAGTTCTGTTTGTCGCTTAGCAGATGGTGACGGTTGCTCCGGCATGTGAAATATTTCATGCCTGACACCTCAATTCAGGAAATAGTGGTTTGCTCAGCAGAGGTGCAGGAGGCAGCAACTTGTTATCGAGTATAACATTAGCCTTTCTCATAGTTTTTCTCGATTTACCGAGTTTGTTTTCCAGAGCAGAAAGCTGTACCAGACTCTGCACGAAGGGCAGCGGTGTAGCCCAAGTGGCACGTGCCGGCTGGGGACACGTCCCAAGCGCCAAGTTCGCGAGTGTTTTGTTGGGTTTTTGACACCGTAGCAAGTTCGTTTTCCTGCAGGGCTGGGCTTGCGTCCTGCAGACCTCGGCCGCCGAGTTCCTGTTCCTCAGAGGCGAGGCGCCTGAGGTTTGCTGAGCCGCAGCGAGTTCAATGTGAAACTGTGCCACCGGAGTGGCTCCAGCCGCCCCCGCGTTGTTGTTCTGTACAGTGGGGCCAAGTCGAGCCCTTCCAGGCCCTTAGCGAGAAGTCGGGAGGGAGCGCGGGGCTGTGCTGAGTGGATGCTTTGGGAGGGGGTCTCCTGCACCATTCCTCCTGATTTCCAGGAGAGAGCCGTGGTAAGGACAACACCTGGCTCACAACTTGCCCCATCCTGCACCGAAAGCAAAAAGAAACAAGCTGGAAGACCGGCGTCTTCCTCCTCACCTTTACAAGAGCCATGTGAGAAGGTCATGGAGATGTTGGAGCGGCTCCTTCCAGACAAGGGTCCGGGGGCGGCCGGAGCGCAGGCCCCCCCCCGTTGTCTGCCGGCACGGCTGCTCCCACTGCTTCTGCGGCCACAGGGACCTAGTGGGTGATCGCTTGGCGCGGGTCTGGCGAGCGCCGAGGACCCAGGGAGAGCCGTGGAGCGGGGGCTCTGCGCAGGTGCCCCTCAGGCAGCCCCTCTGAGAGGGCCAGGGGTGCCAAACCCCCGCACCAGCCGAGCAGGGAAAAGGAGCCGGTTCCCAAAAGGGGCGCATAGCCCACCCGTGCCTCTCCCGCGGGGTACGGGGCGGCGGTCGGCAGTTCCCGGCACGGCGGGGAAACGCCTCTGCTGCAGAGTGAGCCCCACAGCCTTTAAACGGGGGGCTCGGGGTGTAAGTTACTCTCTTCGTGGCACGAACCTTCCCCGGGGCAGTTAGCCGGCTTCCCGGAATTTTTGCCTGGCTGCGGGGTACCACGCAGCGCGCTCGCACAGTCGAGCGTCAGCCGTGGGGTGCTGCGTGCGGCTCCCCCCGGCCCAGGCAGGGTCCGGCCGCC
>JANVCT010000036.1:20178467-20190094 GCA_026770115.1 Aviceda subcristata
CTGCAGAGCTGAAGGAGGATGACTGTGCCAAAGATTCCCCCAATTTCAGGTTTTCTGTAAAGCCCGTTTTGATGTTTAAAGTTCTCCAACCAACTGTGCCTTCTAGGAGCTGACGCTCCTGATACTAGTATCAGAAACATTTCTTTTATCTGTTTGTGCCCAAACTTTTGCAGGTGGTCAGGAAGGTGTTTGACAACATGTATTTTGAAGTCATTATGCAAGTGCTTGTCTAGCATAATATCTTGTGAAAATGTGAAAGAAATCCAGCAATGGGAGCTCGGGCCCCAGACTGGACAGAGCCCAAAATGAAGGAAATAAATGCAGATCCTTGCACTATGGGCATCCCAGCCGTAACGCTGGCGAGCACAGGGAGCCTGTGGTGCTGGCTGCCTCCTCCGGGGAGGGGGCAAAGGGGGGGAGCCAGAAGGGGGGCACAGAAAGTGCTAGAATGCTGATGGAGGGCCCGCTCGGGTCTGGTGGGATTTGTCGTGCAGGAGAGTGGAGCTCAGCCTGCAAGGCAAGCTGCTGGCCCTTTGAATCGGATCTTTCCTTAGTTTTCATGCATGTACAATATTTAGAGATTTTGTCTTATCCTGGTTCAGACTGAAATGCTGGAAAATATCTTCTGGTTCTTCCTACCCCCCCACCCCAATAATTTCTAATTGGCATTATTTTTCCCTCCCTGCTTGGAGCGCTGATCGTAGCCGGGTGTCTAAGCCCCCGGCAGGGTTTGGGAGGTTCTGCCCAGGTTCTGGATGACGCACGCGTGGCACAGGAGGAGCCTTCGGCCAGCATCCCGCTTCTGCACCCTCTGCTTTGCTGCACGTTCTTCGTTACAACGTCCTACTTCCAGTGGTTTTAGTAGGCAGGCTGCAAAGTGCAGGGCTGACATCTGGGGGTTATGCAGACTGGGATTTCGTTTTGAGCTATGGGAGCGATAGAGGTCACCTGCGGCGTTTTGGTCTTTGGGGGGGTTCTGCTTAGCCGGGGGCTGCAGAGGTGGGGACCAGGACAACTCCGGGTGCTCCCGTCGTGGCAGCCTCCAGCTTCCAGGAGGGGGAAAACGTTTGCCACCAAAGGCACTTTCTCTGCAAATGTTTCTTTGTGAATGCCAAGGGCTGTTATTTCTCTTGCTTATTTATTTTGAAGGTGTTTAGTTTAGATTAGGAATGTCCCCAGCTGTTTTCTCCTTTGTTTGCAGCATGTTTATCCCCATTGCTTGGAGTTACTCAGGCTAAGTCAGACAATCGGTTCATAGGATGCTTGTTCAGGTGCTGGTAGGTGTCTGCAGAGAATAAGCACTAAAAAACTGTTCAGCTTCGAGCCTCAGACGTTGCCACCGCCTGGAGCAGGTTGTACAGTCAGACTGTCACTTGGATTCTCTCCTTTTCTGTTTTAATTGTTGAAAAGGAGTGAGAGAGACCACTAAGCTTTGCTATGACCAGCCACTGGGGTCTCGGGGGCCCAGCAGTCCGTGTTCTGTCCAGGGCTCCTCAATAGCTCCGTTAAAGTAAAACCAAACATGAAAGCTCAGCTCTGTCAGAGGTGCACACCTTAATGGTCTCTCTGGTTTTTAATTCGTGCATCGTTAGAAACAGCTTCTAGCAACACACTTGCTCACTCACCTCAAGGATCTAGTTCCCTTGACAATGAGAGATTTTTAACTAGATTTGCTCAAGTGTGAAAATGGCTTGGAAGAAATTTGTGGGAAACAAAAGGCAGAGACAAATATTTACTCACTTTATTAAAAGTAGTAAAAATACAGAATAAATATTTTCTCCAAAATACATATATCTATAAAATGTAATATAATTTAATTGACACCATAGAAATAAATTCATACAGATCTAAACACTCCTATCACCACCATTAGCTTTAGAAAAAACATTAATTCTCCAAGTGGCATATGCCCAGAGCCTTACAAATCTTTAGTTGCTAAGTTTCCACTGATGAACCAAAGCTGCAGGTAGAGGAGAACCTCAGGGGGTGTTTCTCAGAGCTTGGGAGGGATTCTGGGGGGAGCGCTAAGCGTACTAAATCAAGACAATCCTGTATGCACGAGCGCAACGTTCCTGTGCTCCTTGCTGATAAGCGAGATACATCTATATATAGCAAAGCTCAGGCAGAGCTTAAGGGGTGGAATATTGTGTGAATATGACTTTTGCAGTTCATACTCATCTGGCTTCGAAGCAGTGGCAAAGCTAGCTCTGTGCTTGGGAAGTTTTGCTGGTATAATTATGTTAAATAATCCTCTTTACTGTAGATGGGTATCACGACATTGAGATTTTCCCAGTATAGCCATACCAGTTCCCTGAGTAAAACTACCTATTTCAGCAGCAGCAGTTGTGTACTGGTTTAATGGTCTATACACGGGTTCTTGTGCTTCTAGGCATGTTTTTGAGAATAATACCCACTCTGCTGAGGTTACGTGACACCAGCAAAGCTTTCCAGCCGAAAGTTGACGTTAAACCTGAAGAGTTACAAGATTCCCAGCAGGTATTGCTAGAGCGCATGCTGTGACCCCCAACACGGGTCCACCCCGGTCCTAAAGAAAGGCAGAAGAAATACATTGATAGCAGATATCGCTAGATGGGCCAGTGCCTATAGCCCAGCCCGCGACACCCGCGGGGACGGCCGGGTAAGGCGCGTAACTGGGGACCAGCCGCTTTTGGCCGCATCCGTCTGTGTTAAGGCTCGCTGTGACCGTTCAGAAACGGACTTGACCTTCTCATGAGAAACCCAAAAGTTTTATGCCTAGTCGTGTCCTCCCACAATCCCCTGCACAATTTGCTTTATCGAGCATTTAAATGTTCATCTAGAGCTGCGAATGGCATTTCGCCATCAGTACTTTCAGAGATTACGTGCCAAACGCGAGCCAGGACAGTACAACTGAAACTGGAGGTGTGTCCTGCCAGGTTTTAACACAAAGGAGGAGTATTTTTAAAACAAATAAACATTTTACTGCTCGTTTAAATTTACAGCCATTCTAGAAACTTACAACTCTATGCACTTGCAGTTCTTGATACTTTTCGGATGAACGTCATCAGTTTTTCTAGAAATATTGTTGCATTCTTTCTTTCTGTGTCACATTTCCCCTGAAAAGGTAATTAAGAAAATGAAATTATGTAATACTTAACCATTATGTAGAGCTTTTTCATCTTGAAATTATTTTATAAATGATACGGTTTTCCTTAAATCTTAAATATGCTGACGCACATGAATCCTCATTTTAGAGGCGGGTCAAGCCAAAGACTAGTACAAGGGAAGGGTAGACATGTGAAATAATGCCAGGATTTCTTCTTCCGTGTACTCAACACAAGGGAGTACAAAAATTCTTCTCTCTCTTGTAGACATAAGGGCTTAGTTATGAATTATGGATCACGTTTTATCACATCTCTGCTGTATGATCTCTGTTAGACAGGAAATAAATTCCTACCTCTTTTGCCAGGCTTGGTGTGAGTAATTGCTTCAGCCTTTCAAATTTTTGGAAAAAAACACTGAATTTTTTCATAGCTGGATTAGTTTTCAGCTGTTCCGTTCCTTCAAAGATCGTGCTGACACAATTCACATCCTAAGATGGAAGAAATAGCAAAACCAAGATACATGAATTTGTAGCCATGAACTACAAGAAGTTTATTAAAAAATCATCTTGAGGTACATCCAGCTGCCTGGGTGGCAAATAATCGTTACTGACTTTTGGGCTTGTATTTGCAAATGACTTAGGCAGACACGCTTAACTGATGTGCACGTTTATTTACTCTGCAGGCAGAAAGCTGGCAGATGATAGTTTCTGCTAGCGTATGTTTTGTAATGTCCAGATAACCATGTAATTATCTAAAGACTTAGTCCTGTCTCTTCTGCAGCTATCTCAAGACCAGCTTGATTTCTTCCATCTGCTCGCGACAGCTGGTAATTCTGGTTTACGTCTTCGCTTTGGATGCGAGATGCTTTTGGCCCCAGAAGTTACAGCTCTCCCAACGCGGGACAAAGCAAACAAACGAACTTGAAACTGCTCCAAACATCAACCTCTGCCGCAGCGGACATCTGCGCGCCGGGAGAGGTGGGGGCAGCCGCGGCCCTCCCCCCTCACAGCCCCCTTTGCCTTGTCCCGTCCCCAGGGCGGCCGCGCGCTGGGCGCGCTGGGCGCACTGGTCCTCCCCCACAAAGCCGTAGACCCGACGGTCTGGGTTGGAGGGGACGGGCCGTGACCGTCGCGCTTGCCAGCGCGGGGTTGTTTTGGAAGAGATCGGCTAAACGTACGGAGAAGGGAGGAAGGAAAGGACGTGACCGCCAGCAGCAGGAACAGATTGAAGAGTTATGGGAGGAGAAAGTGATGAAAAAATGAAGCGAAAACAAATCAGGGAAGATCAGAGCGAATGCGGACAGCTGTCGAAGAGCAGCATCGCGCCCGTGGTGTTCTGGACCAACGCGAGTCTCCCGTTAGTCATTCCTGGATGCTGTACGACAAGGAAGATCATTTTTTCCACGACCTTGCTTGGGAAGCTGCTCGCTCCTGCCGCTGACGAACGACAAACGTGG
The DNA here is from genome assembly GCA_026770115.1 of Aviceda subcristata. Taxonomy (NCBI): domain Eukaryota; kingdom Metazoa; phylum Chordata; class Aves; order Accipitriformes; family Accipitridae; genus Aviceda; species Aviceda subcristata. The sequence goes on from JANVCT010000036.1 coordinate 20,183,007, forward strand.
AGGCGCTGGGAAATTCTGCCTCCTCTCTGCCCGAAGCACAGGTGAAAGCGAAGCAGCTCTTCCCCCCGCCGCTGGGCTGGCGTCTGGCACCGCTGATTCCGGGTCTGTTTTCCTTACTAAAGCCTCAGGGTTAAACCCAGCCCGGGAAGAGAGCTCTTCCAGGCAGGATCCAGAGGGAAGTGACAGCGCTGGAAACTTCGCACCTGATTTACAAGGAATGGGTTGGATTTGCCACCGGAGCAACCCCACCGTCCTGCAGCTAGCTTCTGGCACAAACGTGAATCCTTCCGCTCCTTCGATAAACTGATGACTCCAGATCGCATTTTGCACAAATAGCCATCTGGCCGTGATGTTATCTAACGAGCTCCGTGCTGGGCTGCGATCTCATGTTGAAACCCAGTTTCCAGTTGATGCACAGCAGAAAAAAAAAGCAGCGTCCGCATCAGGAGGAAGTTCTTTAAAGTCAGCTCGCAAAGAAAAGAGCCTTTAGGCTGAGAGGGGACGGCAGAGATTTATTTGAGGTGCGAAAGAAGACGGCAGAGGCGCGCAGGGGAGTTTGAGCGACGACAGACCTCGTTCACGGGGACACGGTAGCCGGTGTCCGTTCCCCGGGGCATCGACACCATCCTTCAGACAAGATGTGGCAGTACAACTGTTTAATCCCCTTATGATGGTAAAGGTATAAAAAGCCATTTCTAAAAGTAGACTAAAAAGAAGCGGTTTTGCAGATGGACAAGCAGGGAACGTGGACGAGTTTGTTCTTCCCTTTTTAACTGTCCCTCGTTTAAAAAGCTGATTCAGAAAATCGCTCTGCGTGTGTGTGTTCTGCAGTTGTTTTACAAAAACATAGAACAAGAATAATTGCTGTCCTTGGCTACTTTTCTATCATAGCATATTTTTCTTTGACTCAACATTTGATTGTTTTTAGTAACATTTTATATCTTACAATAACATTTTGTATCTTTAATGACGTTTTATATATTACAATAGCTACATTTAAAGTACTTGTTTGCTCTTAAGTACAAATGCAGTATTTTAGGAGCTAACAATTTTAAAACTATCTCAATTTCCAATGACTAAATTTATGAAAAAGTTAATTTTCTTTTAAAGAAAGGAGTTTTACTTACATCTATATTGTCTGGAGTTTCAATCCTCAGATTCTGAAAAATAATAATATATTAAGTCTTTCAAATATCATCTGCATTAACACTAGTAAAAAGTCACATAAATAGATTGTTTGACTTTCAAAAAAGTTAAATATTCAAGAACAAGAGGATTCAGTATATCAAATTTTAGATTAGAAAAGTGGAAATCGAACTTACCCAAATGTCCTTTGCCATCGACTCACGCATTTGGTGTAATAATATCTGTAATTCAGCCATGTTGCTCATCTGGGGAGCAGCAGAGATGCTTGCAGCCAGCAAAAAAATGCAGAGATGGATCTTCATCCTCCTGATGTGCTCGGAGAACCTGTAAGTGCTTCTGGACCAGTCCTCTACCATTTTATGGTCTCTCTACAAGGAAATAACAGGTCAGGTTGACTTTTGAAACTGATAGAAAAAAGGCCATTTGTTGAGAATTTCTGGAAGAGAAAGGTTCCAGTAAATTTGTTTAACCTTGGGGCACACTCCTTACCCAATCAGCATTTCCACAGAAGTAGGTAATAAACATGTAAGGATGTGGCCTTTCAATTTTAAAATCAGTAAAACACAAAATGACCAAAAGCATGACCAAGCAGTTGCTGTCTCCACGGCACTTCTCTAGAAATCGGAGCTCCTCTGATAACAGCATGCAATCTCCTGATAGGCAATAGGAAAAAGGCTGCGGTGCGAGGAAAAAAAAAAACCCCAACCCAACAAAACCCACAGCAGATATGGGGGCTGCTGCCTAGAAAGAGAAAACGGCAGCGTTTGCACAACCCTTGCGGAAAAGTTTTGTCAACGTGCAGGTATTCCGTAAGAATCACCCAGCTGACAGCAGGGGAAGCCGCTGCCCTGGAGCACTTGGCAGCCGGCGGGATGGGCACAGCCAAGCGGCTCTTTTTGGGTGGGAAGGAGGGGTGCAGGACGCCCCGAGCGCCTCGGCCCCGGCCCTGCGGGCACGGCCAGGCCCGGGGAGACGATTCCGGGCGCGAGCCGGCCGGGAGCCGGCACGGGGAACGCCCGCCGGGTTTGCGCCGGTTGCGCCCGAGGTCTTAATTCGTTGAAGGCATTTCGCTTGTTAGCTGGCCAAATTAGCCGACTCGGTGAGTTGTGTTTCCGTCTTTCCTGGAAGCTGGAAAAAGCCCTTTTTGACTCCCTTTCGAAGAGGGTGGGTGTCTTCTTTCAAGAAGCGCTCTCGTTGCTTGCGGGTTCCGGCGAGGGCGGCGGGAGCGGATCTGCTGGTCCCATTCTGCGCGGCCCGGCGGCCCGCAGCCCCGCGCCGCAGCGGTTATGAGTAAGCACCTCGGTATCTCAATACTTTGAACTGGGGAAGTCAAAAGTCAGCAGTGGTTGTGTGGCTCAGCTCGTGCTGACCTGCAAGCTGATTGCTACCCACTTCACTGTACCCAGTTTGCCATCTCTACCAGGAATAGCTTTGGGTTTTTTTCACGCTGTGTGCTTATCTGTAGAGATTTCGCATCACGCAGCTCCAAGGACCGTATCCTTGCGGGAACACGGACCCTGCACCAGCGCACCGCTGGGAGCTCTGTGGAGAACATGCCCGGCACTACCAGTTGCCCTCGGGCTGAATTTGTAAGTCATGCACCTGAAAATATTAAGCCCTGTTCTTGGTCTGCTGCGGCTTTGGCATTTTACAGCTTGTCTCTTTTGGTCTCCCACAAACTCATACTGGTTTTTTGGGCAAAGCCTCCTCTCCCCTTTGGCTGGCACCTGGGCTGTCCCTGCCAGCCAGGCTGAGGTTCGGCCCCACCACTGGGGACCTCCCTGGGCAACTCGGTATTGAATTGCTGCGGTGTTGGTAATGGGAAATCTCTCTTTTTTTTACCTTTTCCTCGGCCAACAGTTGGTCCATCCCGTACCGCGGCGATTCCCATCACCGCCGCGGGGGATCGCCCCCGGAGCCGTCCGCCGCTGCCGCCGTCGCTCCCACCTCAGGTCTCCCTGCGCCGGGGCCGCTCGTGGCAGAGAGCACATCTGTCTCCACTTCTGTTCCTGGCCGGCACAACTGCCGACAGATTTTATGCCTCGTGGCCTTTCCTTTTCCCCCCTCTCTTGCATTTGGGATTTTCGATCACTTCTGCAGAATCCTAGCGCTGCCCCAGAACCTTGTGTGAACTGTATGTTTTTGGTGGTTTTTTCCCTTGGCAAATTTTGATTTTTTTGTTGTCAGGAGATAATTCTCAGTTCCCAAGAATTATAGGGTTTTTTTGTTGCAACGTTATCGGTACCACAAGCTGGTCTTTCAGCAGGGCTTTGGCTAGTTCCCAAAGGACCAAGATTGGTTCTTCACCAGTGCCTGACCACTGGGGCTTCTTGTGACAGACTCCAAAATCTTTAGACTTTACAATGCAAGGGTTTTCTTCTCTTCCTCCCCTCCCCCTTTTTTTTTTCTTTTCTGTTTGAGATAACAGAACTGCTAAAGTGCTTGTTTTTCTCTCTAAGTTGGCTCTGTGTCCCTACACAAACTGTAGTCACATCTTCCAGCCTCGTTTTCTTTATTGTTCAGATGGTTTGGGGATTTTTAAAGTGTGACTGCAGGGTTAAGAAGCTGAAGGACAATATAAGAACAAAATAAGGCAACATAAGCAACAGGTCCTGACCTTGATGCTGTACACCTTTGGTCCCTATAGCTCTGCAATTTGTCTGATCTGTGAGTACGGGCAGAGCAAAGGCACCACGAACACTGGTAGAATTGGTAGGAATAGGAATAAGAATAAGAATAAGCAAGGAAAATATTTCTGAAGAAACTCTGGAGGCTGGAGGAAAAGTAAGTGTAAATCCAAACTGTTTGATTAATCCAAAGTGACTCAGTTTGAATTTGGAATGATCAGGAGTATGGACGTGAATAAATAATGTAATTAATTAGTGAATTCATGAATTCTGATACTAATGAAATAGGTATTTCAGTAGGAGTCAGCCTGTGATAACCAATGTTCATGTTACGTCCGATTTAGGAATATAATTGAAAAAAAAACCGGGTGACGCTGCGAACGTGAAAACAAAGCTATCCTAAAAGCTGCGCGAGGTGCTGCCGATGCCAGAGCTGCGAGCCGGGATCATCACCCGGGACAAGGGCTTCTCTGCAGCCAGAAATGGCCATTCCCGCCGGTGCATCCCTGCGGCAACAGGCCGGGAAGACCCGGCGAACGCCTGGGAAGAGCTGAGCGAGTGGGTCTGCCACCGCAGACCGAGCCCGTGACAGCCGAGACTCCCGCTGAGCTCGCTTACGCACGACTTCTCTGAACCCACTTGTTCACATCTTTGTTCACAGGCTCAGTTGCATCGCCGGCGCCTGGACAGCCGTGGGGGCTGCTCAGCACTCGTCGTCTGGTCCCCGGCGCAGGATTGGTCCCCCCTGGCTGTAGCAGCGCCACGAAGCCCCTGCAAAAACCGTGGCAGCTTGAAGCGCTGCGGTTCCCCCGGGGAGGTGGACCCGAAGCGGCACACAGGAGCCAGCGAGCTGCCGTGTGCGGCTGTCACCTTCGTGTCGCTTTGCCAGCGTCGTTAGCTGGAAGCTGCAACTCTTTGCAGTAGCTGATTTTGCTCCTTCGTCTAGATAAGCGTTAAGTTACGATGCTCAGATAAGGTTGCTTTAGTGGTGCGAGTACGTAATGCGGCACGGCTATGGTGCGGTAGCTTGTGCCTCTCTAGCCTGCCAGGCTCGAGAAAATGGAAATTTCTGAAAATCGGGGATCAGACCCCATTTCCTAGACCGCCTTTCCCCTGAAGACGGCAACGGCTGCTGGAAGCCGCCTGCGCTCCTCTGCGGGGGCAGGTCCCGGGGGAGGCGGAGGAGTCGGTCGGAGCGGCACTGCGGGGCGCAGGTAATGCCGGGGGGGTTCGGGGTCCTCTGCCATTCCCCCCCCCGCCCCCCTGTCCTGAGGTGTCAGGAGCGAGGGGTGTCCGAGGGATGTCCGAGGGTGCCCCAGCACCGCTGGCCAGGGCGTGCAGCCCACGGGCGCTGGCGAGGGGACACGGCTACAAAACGGTGTGGGGGTGTTTCGGTGGTAAATGGGACAAACGTGTGGTGGTAAGTGGAACCCTAGGGCAGAGTGGCATTTGTGAGAGACTCTGCGTTGTGTCCTTTTCCTCCCTTATCTGAAAGGGCAGGCTAGATGTAGGAGAAGATCGTGGGGCTTTGGAAACCATATCTCATTTTTTAAATCCTTCTTAATAAATGGGCAGCTTTTGACTAATGTAATCTCGCCCATGGAAATTACATTTCATCAGTTAACCTCATCAGTAAATGCTCCATCTCGTTTGTTAAAGGTAAGTGCTCCCCAGACATCTCTGAAGCGGCCGATGTCCCACCTAAGCAGATGCTCAGGGGCCCCACGTGGATTCCAGCTGAGCCAGCGCCCCGTATTTGGCCACATGAGAAGCTGCAACCGCGGTTTGTGGGGACCCCTCCGAGCGGCTCTTCGCCCCGGTCCCGGGAAAGCAGAGCCGCGCAGACCCGCAGGGTTTGCCTCCTCCCCAGCTGGATCCAGCCCGACGCCCAGAGACGAGCCGGTGCCTTGGTGGGGCCAGGAGGGCTCCCAGCACCTGCTGCTGTTTCTACTGGGGTGTGAATACGCATTTTCTAACCTGCGGCAGCGCTCTGAAACGCTTTTTCACAGTGGTTACGTTTCAATATTTTGTGCTGGGGGCTTAGTTTAAAGCCACCCAGCTGAAACGGAGTTTTCTCTTATGCTGGCAAATTTTCTGCCCCCCAGACTGACCTGTCTGCTGGGGTTGTAGAGACTGTTTTAACCTTTAGTTATACTGTCACATCTAACAGAGAGCAATAGAGAAAAGCCAGCTAAGTGCAAAAAGCAGGTCAGTAGCAGGGGGCCTTGACTCATATTCACAGTATTTAGGGAATGAATACATCGCGGTTTGCTGCCTTCCACCAGTACGTGCCCCTTGTTGGGGCGGCTGGTAAAGTGAGGTACACACGCACGTGCAAAACCAGCAGCGAGCAGAAATCCTGCTTCGTGCAGTGGAGATAAAAGATAAACCCCTGGACTTTGTGCTAGCAGAGCATCCCGTAGTGGTGCAGCTCCACCGCGCAGTCGCTGGGGCACCTCTGCTGCAGAAACTGCTCTGGTGCTTGTTCAAAGGCCGGTCCCAAGCCAGGGAAATTGAGAAATTTAGTGAAGACTGGTCTTGACCTAAATTACACAGAAGTAAAATCTTTTCTTAGGAAACAGGCTGTTAAGGGGAATGTTGTTTACAGTTCTGTAATAGCCTGTGGGAGTGAGTGCTTTCTGGAAACAACATGCAGAATATCTGACCTTTTTTTTCATGGGAGAAAGGTTTTAACTCTGCTTGGGGAGATTAGAGCCTGCCACACAGAGGTGAACTGGGTCAGGGGTACACTGGGGACGGTGCTCTCACTGGTTTTTAAAGTGTTAGTTCAGTATATAAGGCTTACTAAGTATGTACTAAATACTTAGTGTACATAACTTATTACGTATTACCAAAATCACCACAAAAGCATAAATTATTTTGAATACAAGGACTAACCAAGGCTTTTATTTTCATGGATTTTCCCTTTTTCCGGACAAAGTGACCCATAGCAAGAAATGCCTGGTTTTGCCAGGCTCCTTGGTGGTGTTAGAGACACCTGGAAGGAAAGAGAAACTGTGGGCCAGATGACATTGACTTCTTTATGTGCAGTCCACTGTTGATGCTTCTTAAAGGCGATGCCGGGTGCCCACCGAAGCCGTTCTGTCGCTGCCCCCCTCAGCTGGACAGGGAGAGAAAATATAACAAAGGGCTCGTGGGTCGAGATAAGGACAGGAGAGATCACTCACCAATTACTGTCACGGGCGAAACAGACTCAGCTTGGGAAAATGAACTTGAATTATTACAAATCAACCAGAGTAGGGTAATGAGAAATAAAACCAAATCTCAGAACACCTTCCCTCCACCCCTCCCTTC
>JANVCT010000036.1:20223437-20233496 GCA_026770115.1 Aviceda subcristata
CCGAGGGCTTTCTTTGAGACAGGAGAACTGCATGAGTTCATTCCTTCAATTTTGGAAAAATTTATTTCAAAGAGGTATCTATTAGTGGGAGTTCTGAAGAGAATTTTTGATGGTTACTGCATATTATACCTCTCAGCTCTGTTTAATCCTATGATATCTGTAAAGATTTTTGATAATGTAAAAACTGTCTCCTTCCCATTTTCAGATATTGAATATATAGAAATCCGTTCTGATGCAGATGAGAATGTCTCAGCCTCTGATAAAAGAAGAAGTTACAATTATAGGGTAGTAATGATAAAGGGAGATACAGCACTGGATATGCGAGGAAGATGTAGTGCTGGGCAAAAGGTAATAGCATTTTTTAGTACGCAGTAAAGAGGATTCTGAAAACTGACTCAGGTGAATGCAAAAGAGTAGTGCGTTCTGAAGTGACCCTGAAGAACAGGTGGCTCCAACTCTGATTTACAGTTCTGTACAACTTCCCTTCACTGTATCTGGTGCTGACAGTATGCAATGCATGATTCTGAAAATCTGAAACCTATTTTGCCAAAATCCATTGTTTCAGTTGGGGACCGATCTGAGTTCCTGCAGGAGAGAAGGGTTCAACTTCCCTCCCTCCTCAAGTTGAAATCCTCCCAGTCTGTCTCTTGCTAGTTACCACTAAGGTTTCCATCACTTTGGGTCTATTGATTTGCTCCCATATTTTTGCCTTCCTGAGGACTGGCCTTTGGTCTTCTTTTCGCAACCGCATCTACCTCTAAGTGTGATGAGACCTCTTTTTCTCCAAGTTATACTACTCTCCCCTGCTGCTGAATATAACCTTTCAGTTCATGTCACCAAATATCATACCGTGCCACATTTTCAGGCATTGCATTTCATTCTGTCTGGTCTGTGTCAGCCAGCAGCTCTGCAGTCTGGCCATTCAGCTGTCTCAGTACTTTAATAATGCACACTGGCCAAATGGCCTGATATCACACCTGCCCTGAAGGTTCCCGTGATCAGAGGTTCGTCATAGTTAACTACATCTCTTTCACATGTTGGGGCTTGAGAGTTGTTTCCACCTCTCTGTTAAGTTATGACAGAGCATGTAAAATATTCCTGAGCAAGAGAAAAGAACCGGCCTTGTTCATCAGCCTCCAAAATCACCATCTGTACTTTTTTTGTGTTTTGTTTATTTTTTTAAAGAGCTGAAGTATAGAAAAAAAACCATAATACTTGTAGCCATCTGACACGATGTATTGGTTATGCAGCTTGGGCAACCAAACCTACCTGCAGTATTACATCAGGAAACTCTGCTTCTTCCTTAGATGAACCATTTCCACCAGAACAAGTGATCTTCCTAAATGTAGAGAGAGTAGAAAAGGACAAAAATACAGCTAAGGCTGCTCTTATTTCTTCCCTGCTGGAACACTTTCTGACTGTCCTCTGTGCCTGCTACACTTTAAATAGGAGACCTGGAGAGCTCTCCCTGACACTGAAGTCTGTGCAAGATGCCAGTGACAACCTAGCCCAAGGACACCGCAGTTTCATGAGGGAGATACGTTCTCCTTCCTCTTCTGCAGTGGGAGATGAAGCTTTCTGGCTCCCTTTCTTCTGCAGTAGCTGAAAGGGTTATGATGGCAACAGATTTAGATCTCTTTGATGTTGAGGAAGAATTGCCATTATCTGAAGGAACAAACTGCCTACTTCCTTGCCTCCAGAGTAGCAGTTCCCACTTTGTTGCTTACTCCAGCAGAGTTTCATTGGCAGCCAGGCCTTTTCCACAACCAGATGTTACAGACAATAGTAGAAAACAACATCAAGGAATGGAACAAAATTATACACAATATTTTTAAGTGCATACAGCAATAGAATCATGAAAGGGTATTTTGTGAGAAGATAAATACTGGATTGTTGCTTGAGTATGAAAAATGCTGTCAAATTAATTCCCACCTGAGTGTAGATGTGTACTTGGTTTTGAAAATTCCATACTAATTCGGGGGGAAATCCAAATCTTCTTATAAAACAGCAGTATAGGCAAAAAATGTGTCCTCTCCTAAAGTACTCTAGGATGTTACGTTTGAGTCCTATGTAAATGAGAGTGAAACTTATTGACAGTTTCTTAGCTTATATTCTGAGAATTCTTTGATCATGAACTGCGATGCCAGCAGTCGTGGTAATTGGAAAGTATTTTTGGCAGCACAGTTTCCATCGAGTGTTCTGTAGTTTTCACTAGTTCAGGAGATCTAATAACAATAAGGTTAGGCATGTTAATACAAAACTAACATGTAAGGGCGTAAATCCTACTGTCTTCAGTTTCAGTAAGTAGTCAGGAGTTCAGTAACTCAAACTTAGTGGTACACGTACAAATTTCCACCATCCCTGCTGTAGTAGGGGTAATGCACATGGCAATGTCATAGCATCTTTACCGCAGAATGGAATCCTTACTTCCAATATCTCTCGAATTTCGAGTATTTGATTTCTCTGATGTTTTTCCAACAGTATTTTGTAGAATGGGTCTTTCAATTCAAGCTTGAAGTTTTAATGTAGTTTTTCAGTAACTAATTAGCTATTGTCATTTTGTGAACTATCAGCACATAGTTATGTAAACTTTAGTCATGGTTTGTAATGGCATTAAAAATAGCACATTACATGTAGTTCCTCTCTAAACACTTCAAAGAGTGAGATTTTGGTGTGGTTTTTTTTTTTCCCTTAGGTGCTTGCTTCTCTTATTATTCGTCTTGCTCTAGCAGAAACATTCTGTCTCAACTGTGGCATATTGGCACTAGATGAGCCTACTACCAATCTCGATCGAGAAAACATAGAGTCTCTTGCACATGCCCTGATGGAGTAAGTGATCTTTTCTTGTGAAGCTTAAAGATGGATTATTTTCAAATGTTAATAGTAGTCGGGAGAAGTGAATTATATTTTAAGCTGGCATATCTTTGTTGGCATCTGCAAATATACATGAAAAGTAATAGCTTTAGATGCCCTATCCTTTATCTGGAAGAGGAAAAATATTTCTTAAATAATTTGGGGATTTCTTTACATGGGTAAAGAGAGTTGCTAATCTGCATTAGAGTGCCTGACACTTCCTGTCATTTGTTATCAATAGTTAAATATTTTTGTACTGTGTATTTACTAGTTCTGTAAAACTAGAATGTGATTTTGATAAACATACACTAAGTAATATCTCTTTGTAGGATAATAAAAAGCCGCTCACAACAGCGTAACTTTCAGCTTCTGGTGATAACTCATGATGAAGATTTTGTTGAACTTCTGGGCCGTTCTGAATACGTGGAAACATTCTACCGGATAAAGAAGAACATTGACCAGTGCTCTGAGATCATGAAATGCAGCGTCAGCTCCCTAGGCTCATACATTCATTAGAATTTCAAGTAATTTACATATTATAGACTGGCTTAGCTGCCTAACTTGATAGAGCTCAAATGAAGGCATCTGAAAATAGAGTTCCTTCCTGTCATATACTACTGAAGATTTGTAATAATTTTAGCTAGAATCTGAAACTATTAGACTTTTAAACTTCCTATCTTTCTACGTATTTCTGTGCCTGGATTTAAGGATCACTATGATTTGGAAGAATTGAAATTAATACAACACAGTTAACTTTTACATGTAAATTTTATGCTTTAAAAGAGAAAATAAAGTTGCAATGTTCTTTGTGTATGTTCTGCTGGAATGGTCCAGATACAGGTTCTTTGGAACAGCTGCAGCTCTGTCAATAGAATAGGGCTTACTCTCCATCACTGCATTATGGCAAGTTCAGGACTGATTTTTGTCTCTAGTCAAGGCATGTTTGTAGCTACCCACGTCGTCTACACAAAATTCACAAGCTTCAAAGAGAACTTTTACTACTTTCTCTACAAGTTAACATTACTCTGGCTGTTCAAAGACAGAATCCTCACAAAGTATAAAAGCTTTCTTCAGAATAAGGGAAAGTCCCATCTCTAAGGAGATGAATGGGTGACAGAAGCATATTTTAACTGTATTCTTTTTGCTTATAACCTCTCTGCTGCTTTAAGATGATGACATTTTTGAGAGCTTTGTCATATTCTGATTCTCCATGAGATACAATCAAGTTCTGTGAAAATGATCCAAAAATGCCTTAGAGAGTTAACTTGTGTGGATGCTGAGCTTCACCTGCACCACTTGGAGTTCTTCCTGAAACTCTTCTTGGTACAGCGACACCCGATGGCCCTGCGGAACGCAGGCCAAAGGGAACCTGCCGCTTAGTTACAATGACAACGGAAAGCCAACAGGCATGGCATGCTTCAAAAGGCAAAGGGCCCAATCCTCGCAGCTCCTGAGAGTTCGGACAAGGATTCCTCAGCAACACCCCTCACTGCCTCTGAAGCCGTGCAAGCCCTGAGGGATGCGATTTCTGGGTCTCTGTTTCTTCGTAACCAAGTAAGGGGGCACCTCTTCTCCCTTGAACTCTGGCTACTGGCTACAAGTCCACAAGCAGAAGCTGGACTTACAGCTCTTTAAATCCTTGCAGACAGCAGTGATTGGCTGAACCTCCTTAGCAGCCAGCGTATGACCAAAGCTCAATTTCAGAGGATGACTCTTTAAACGACCATGAAAAAAAAGGTTAATCTGTAACTTCCAGACATTTGCCTTTAGCAAATACGGGAATGAGCCTAAGAATGCTGCAGGCTGCCTTCCCGGTGCTTCAGGATGTGGGAATTCCCTTTTCACTCATCTCCCAGGGACAAAGTGAGCCGGGACAGGGGCAGGAGTGGGAGCAAACTTGGCGGGTGCCGGCAGGGCCCGGGGCCGGTTAAGCACCACGGACAGAGGCAGCCCTGGCACCTGCCCCCAGGCCTTTGCCCGGGGGGGCCGGAGAAGCGGGGCCCTGCCTGCCCCCGCGGGCTGTGCCATGGCTCCTTCCTGGCTCTGCTGAGCCCCCCGGTTAAATCATACCACCGCCCACCCCACCTGCTAAAGCGTCTGGACATCTGCACCAAAACAGGCAAAATCCAGCAGTGCCCCAGGCCTGATTCTTCGTCTCGGTAGCTGATGTTCTGCCTTCTACGTGGCTGGAGAGTTAAGTGAACTTGGCAGAGGGTGCCTTGAAGGGTAATGCCAGAAACTGAGCACTTGAACTAAGGATAATTTCCACCTGAATTTTCTGCAACTGCAAGTCACTAGAGTCAGGTTGGCCCCAGTCATCGGGAAACCACTTAAAGATAAGCGAATGAATGGGACTTCCTAGCAATTACATTCTTTCACCAATCCCCTGAAAAAGCAATTAACACCAAACTGGGGAGGAGGGGGGAAGAGCAGGCAAAGGAAAATGCTACTAACATGCATTACGTTTGCAGTTTTAAATAGGAAGCTTCACTGACTCTAGTACTACTTCCTGAAGGGGAATTTTCTTAAAGATATAATCAACAGGAAAAAAAATGACTTTTAATTTTCAGATTTTCCTGTACTGCCTGTTTAGTTTAGCATGACACATACATCCCAGCTCACAAAGAATTACATTATCTTCAGAAGCAACACCCCAGCTTTTGTGAATTCTGTGCCTTTTATTTTGCCCCAAGTTAAAGCCATGGTTTGCAATTCCTGTATAAAGTAGTTTGGGCACAATTTTGCCTTAATCAGCCCTTCTGTGTTCCCCAGCTGCAAAGTCTATCTTCATGCACACTTTGGGGATTAAACTTGTTGCCAGAACTTGGAAAAAATACAGAAAATGTGGTGGGAAGCTAAGCCCTCCTGTGTCAAGTGTCAGTATTAAGACAACAAAAAACAATCCACATAATGAATAATCCATAGGTTCCTCTATAGCTAACAGCATGGAAGAGACTCCAGCCCTGTGGTTTTGATATGGACCAGGCAACAACAGCAACAAAAAAAAGTGCTCCTGTGAGGCGAGCGTAGGAGAAACTTTTCAACACTTCCATGATCTTCTGCTGTTCGCGGGCACCTCGGGGAAAGGGAGGACGGAAACGGGCCCCCGCTGCGACCGGCCGTGGAGCGGCCTTTGCGGCCGCCCGCCTCTCCTGCTGCACCCACAGGAAACAGGGCTGCTGCAGATGGGCGCAGTCAGCCGCCCCCAGCACCACGTCAAGGGGATCCCTGCTCCACCGCGGCTTCCTGCCTCGCCGCACGGGCGACGGCCGCTGCCTCTGCTCCCGGTCGGATGGCTCGGGGGTGGCTCGGCCTCCTGCAGGTGAGGGTGGCAAGGGGAGCGGGATATCGGGGGGAAGGGGTTGTCGCCCTTATGTCATACTACGCAAAGTTCAACGCTGTGTGGTGCAGAACCGAGCAGAGACGTTTTCAGGGAAGTGAGGCGCAGGTTTATTGCAGTAAGTCACTGGGCAGGTGACAAGGCGGTGAAGAAAACTCTCTCTGCTTGCCATTTTGGTTGGAGATGAGGTGGATTTCCAGCAGAGAAACACCAGCACAGGAGAGCAGCTCCACAGCACCCGTCCTGTGCACAGCGATGCACGCACACACCTTCACAAGGAAGGCACAGCCACAGGCAGACACTCAGATATGCCATGATTTAAGAGCCAAAAATGACAACATAATTCTAAATGCTTTCACAGAGCTATTGGTGAGTGTGATGGCAGTGGGCTCAGGAGCCAAGAATCAGGCAGTTGCCTGGGACAGGAATTTCATACCTGAGCAGGCACCCAGCACCCCTCCGAGAGCACTGAATGCCTCCCATGCCTGTACAGGCAAACGTTGGCAGGTCAGCTGGGGAAAGGGTTAGTTGGGTATAAACCTCTTCCGAGGGATTTGGGTCTGACTGCAGCCTCAGCCCCGGTGAATGCTTTTAGAGCCAGCAATCTGCACTAGATCGAGGGCTCCAGCGTGCACTGCTCAAATGACTTTTCCTCCCACCTCTATGCCACATCATTCAGTTCTTCAGTAACATAACTTATTTTTGGTTTATGTGCACATAGTAAGCAAGGTGGCAACTACTTTCACTAGGGAAAAAAAAGAAAAAAAGCGTTAAACACATCCCTGTCTGAACAGTCTTGTGTCTAAGTGGAATTTGTACTAGCAGTGGAAAACCAATACTTTGAGTTTCTGATGCTTCCTTCACTATTACTCAGTACGACACTGCTGTCTGCTTACAGACTGCTACAGCCACTTGGCCCAGTGCGCTTTGGGTGTTTAAAACTTCAGAGAAGATTAATTCATTGTTTTTTTCGTTTGGTTTTTTTTTTCAACCAAAACTGCTTTCTGACCTGCCTGAAGTAAAAAAGTGACTTAAGGACATGTATCTTGCTCCTTCCAGGAGCAACTTCTCCATAAACTTTATAATGGTGGAGGACCAGTCTTCCTGCTGCATACCATATTTAGGCAAAAAGCTTTTGCATGCCCTAAAGATTAAAAATAAAAACCCCAAAGATATGTGATTATCTACAAATAAACACCACAAACCAAACCAATAAATATAGATGATGCTTTCAAAAGCTTAATCATTTAGTGTCTCCATGTATCTTTGTTAGCATTTAAATGTCACACTAAATATCGTTTCTAATCTATTTCAGTATGACAGTTTGTTTACTAGTCCCCGGCGCAAGCTGCCAGGAGCCAACACTTATTTCTACTTACTGCAAGATTGACACCTTCGGGAAATGTGATGCAATTTGCAAATTCTCCTTCATCCGGCTTCATCCTATTCTGTGTAATTTGATTTATGCAGAAAAACTAAATTACTGTAGCTGTAGCACACCTGCCAGGCTGCAGTGTCATCCCAGCACAGGGTCTGAAACACAGTTTGTAAACTCAACCACTGATTCAAGAGATATTACATGTGCTGATGCTAGACATTACAGTGACCCACATTGGGGTTTGGTTTTTTTTTTTTCATATTACAAAATGTTTTATTTAACTTCTCCACCATCTTCTGAAAGTAAGGAACAGCACACAAGCAAACGGCCTGGAAAAGATGTGGCTTCTCAGTGCCGATTTCATAAAAAGCAAAGCTGGGATAGTATTGGAAACAAGAAAATGGTTAGTAAGGGTGTCCAAAATCAGGCCCTTAGAAATGATAGGAGAGACCTGAGTTGTTTATATCACCTCAATTAAAGTGTCTGCTGGACCTTATGAGTTCTGACATTTTCTTAATTGCATGATCCCATCCTGTCCCTCCACAAAACCTGCGACTCGGTGCCACTGGGACGGCCATAGGGCTGAACTCGGGGGGCTAGAGCAAGGGTGCGGAGGCGGCACGGCTGCCTCCCTTTGCTAAAACAGCCAGGAAGAGGGATGCTGAGGGCACTGGGAAGCTGCGGGAGGAGAAAAGGGAATCGCCGGGAATCACCTGGGAGAAGCGATGCCAGGGTCCTCTCCCCATCCTGAGCCAGGGATGGCCAAAGGCAGCTGGGTGGGAAACCTCCAGCTCCTCCCGACTGCCGCTGTGACGGCCCAGTACTGAGACAAAGCTACTGCCTGTTTAACTGGAAAGGCACAAATTCAACCCATCTAAAATTATGGACCATAGTCCCCTCATTTTCTGCAGAGCCGGGAAAGTGAAGGGGACACTGCCGCAGGGGGCTATAGCTCCTTAAATCTGACTTAGCCATTGGCCATATCTCCTTCTTTCCGTGGATTTCCATTGATTCCATCCATGTCCACCAATGCTGTCCTGTGCCGGTGGTGGCCACGACTCCAGCCTACCCACCCTGTGCTCTTCATTGTGTGTGATGCTTGTGGGCAACCAACCTTGGCTTCGCTGCTGGAAAAAAAAAAGATAAAAAGGCCATGGCTTTGGACACAGAAAAAAGCAAAATTTCTGGGTTTGGTTGCACTGAGGGTCTCTCCAGCTAGTTCCTCTGTTTTCTGGTGTCATCATCCAGAGATGCAGCTACGGAAAGGCCCGACCAGTGCCAGCCCAGTGTGCCTCCGCATGAGGGCAAGAGGAGCCTGATGGGGAAAATTGCGACACCAAAATTAACCACTTGGGTCATTTTTCCAAATTGGTTGAGGACCGACATGCTTAAATCAGGCATGAAGAGCAGGGGGGGAGGCAGGGTGGGTGCAGTCCCCCCCCCAGCTGCTGGACCTCTGGGACCTGCCTCTGGCCATGGCTGGAAGCATGAACCAGCTCTCACCCAACGAGAAGAGCCCCTCCAGGCTGGGTTCCCATGCCTGGGGTCCTGCGTCCCCCCCGGCCGGCAGCAGTGGGATGTGGTGTCCCAGCCCCACGTACCCCCATCCCTTAGAGAGGAGCAGCTTGGCCAGCAGCGCCCGTCTCACCGCCAGCACCGCAGGTGATGCACAGGCAGAAATTTCCCTTATTATTTCACAACGCTGAGTGCAGCTGAAGATGCTCCGAAGGACTATTTCGGTTCCCTTCGGGTCAGTGACGCCCCCGAAGGGCTGCGAGACCCTCTCCCGCGTCGCCTCTCACCCAAGCCCCTGGGTCGACGCTGTTTCTCAGAACTGGGCTCCACTTTCTAGCTATCGTTTTCCACCCACACGAGCCAAATTGATACATGTCAGCTTTTCCCATCATCACGTTCATGTTACCATATCAATAGTTTGGGGGGATGATTTTATCTGCTTTGAGGGAGGTGACACACGCTCTCCGCGCGAGGTTTACAGATGCGGGGTGTTCCCAGCCAAGGGGCTTCCACTCCTCGCAGCCCCCCGTGGCCCCGTGATCCCCCCGGGACCACCGCGCTGCTGCCGGACCCCACACCAGGGCACAGGGCACGGGACCGCAGAGGTCGTCTTCCTTGGGGCCATGGTGCATCCCGCTCCAGCATCCCGCTCCGGCAGCTTGGCTCAAGGGACCCAGGGACACTGGCTTTGGGACAGATGGACACACACCCCGTACTGTGCGGCCCTGGATATGTGCCAGCTCCTACACCTTCCCAGTGCCTGTGATGGGAAACTCCAGGCTCCCGTCTGGTTCTGACCCAGACTTTCCATTTTTGCAGGAAATTCAGTGATTGAGAATGGTCACCATCTTTTTTTCCAGGAGAACAATTTTTTTCAGGCTAATAAAAGCAATGAAATGGGAGTGCTACAGCCCAGTCCTGCCATTGTAATGTTAGGTCTTCCAATTCAAAAAGAATGCAGTGAAATGGGAAG
>JANVCT010000036.1:20239518-20250033 GCA_026770115.1 Aviceda subcristata
GGTACTGCGGCACCTCTGTCCGCGCCCCCGGGACGCTCCCCCGCGGCAGCGCCCAACCAGCCTCTGCCGGGGGAAGTTCCTGCGGGGCTGTGTTGCTAACGTAACGGGATGCTGCCAAACCGCCGGGGGTTTTAAAAAAAAAAAAAAAAGCACAAACGCTGCCCATCTGCGGAGAGACTGGGCACAGCTCTGAAGGGGTGGGCGTTGGGGAAGGAGTCTGTGTGTTGGTTTGGTGGCTGGCACGGCGAACGTAAAAGTATTTTTCGGGCTCTGGGGGTGTGAGGACGCCCCAGCCACGGGCAGAGGCTGCGGTCACCTCTTCGTGAGGAGTCTCTAAGGCGAAGCGTGCAACAGGAGCTTCTGGAGAGAGCCAGGAGAGCGGCGGCTCTCACAAACGCAGTGCAGGGTTTTTTTGTTGTTATTTGTTTCGGTACTTATTCGAAGCCCTTTCTTACTCCTGGCTGCAATTATTTTGTTGTTGTTGTTCTTGTACGGATCAGTCCGCCTCTACCGCCTTTGCTCCCGGTTCCCCGGTGCGACGGAGCCGCTTCTGCCGCTGCTCCCCAGGGCGCCGCTGCAGCGGCGGGGCGGGTCCTCGGCGGGAGGGGCCCGGGCCTGCCGGGGGGACCGACAGCGGCCGCCTCTGCCCGGGGTAAACTCCTTGACCGCTGTTACCGGCGTCGCGCCCGGCGGCCGCTGCGTTAACGGAGACCCCGGGGCTGAGGGGAGGGACGGGGCCGGCTCGTGGGATGAGTGTCTGCAGGCAGCAGCAGGTACACAGGTGGGAAATAAATAGGCGAAATGGCTGTTGGAAATTGTCATAAATGCAGGGAATTGCTATAAATGCATGTGACAGGGCGTTAACTGCAGCCTTTGGATTTGCTCTGGGTAAACCCCAGCGTTATTAGCACCAGCACCGGGCAACAGAAATGCACGAAACCTGCAGCGCATCCCGGCCACCGCCAGCCAAAATCTACCCCCGGCAAACCCTCGTGGCTCTTTCTCAGCGTTTGTCCTGGAATCGCCGCGATTTGGGCCAAGGAAAGGGGGGAAAGCCGAGCCGGTGGCCGCGGCTTTCAGCAGAGCCCCAGGCTCGGTGGCCGTGGGGACCCCAAGCAGGATCCTCGTGAGACGGGGAAATGCTTCGACCCCCAGCGCACGAGGGGGAGGATGGCAGCGGGGAAAAAACTGAAGACACCTTTCCGAACCGGGCACTTGGGCAGGGAAAATGGCAGCAGGTTCCTCCTCGCTGCCGGGGCTCTAGAAACGACCCTCCTGGGCGGAGGGGGGCAGAGACGGGGGCCGCGCCGGAGCTGGAGCTGCCATCGGCCGCGTCCCCCCCGCGGGAGAGGACGTGGGAATTTCTTCCTTCGCTGGTGACTTTCCCATCGCACAGTGATGCAGTTTTCCACCGTGATTCAGCCCGAGTAGCTCAAAGGTTACATTTTTCTGTTAATTTAGCGTTTTCTGTTCATTTACTCCAGTTTTAGAGCTTTCCACCGTGATCGCTGGGGAAACCACTGTGTCTGCGGGATGGGAACATCACCTCCATCCTCTTCTCCAGCATCACTTTTAGGCAGGGAGCCTCCCACTGCCACCTGTCCCAGACCAGCCGAGAGGCTCCGGGCATCCCGGCGAGGAGCCCGGCCCCACGGCCGCCATCGGCAGAGGCGATGCCGCAGAGCGGTGCCGCAGCCGGCGCGCGCTCGCTTATCTGCTCTCCATCGAGAGCGAGGCAGGTAGGAAACGGCGCAGCCCTCCGCTGGCAAATCCCTCGCAAAGGTCTTTCTGAGTCAGTGGCACGAACTTCATCTGGGGCATTTCG
The DNA here is from genome assembly GCA_026770115.1 of Aviceda subcristata. Taxonomy (NCBI): domain Eukaryota; kingdom Metazoa; phylum Chordata; class Aves; order Accipitriformes; family Accipitridae; genus Aviceda; species Aviceda subcristata. Next base: position 20,241,344 of record JANVCT010000036.1, read on the forward strand.
TAATTAGGCAAACAAAATTACTCTCAGTCTGGCTGCTCCCGGATTAATCGAGCACTCGCAAACTCTTATCAAGCATCTGATGGCAAGTTGCTATTTGAGTTAGAAAAATACCTATTAGTTATTACAAAACTCCGAAGTTTCCCAGCTCAGCGAATTTCTCAGCGCGATTTCCTGCGGCGGGGCTGGTCGGGGGGTCGGCCGAGCCCGTCACCCGAACCTCGCTCGGCCTTTTCCCCGAGCGGGGCAGGACGGGCCGGGGCAGCCTCCAGCTCGCCGAGACGCCGGAGCCGAGTCGCAAAACCCCATTTTCCCAGGCCAGCGCCGGCGCTCCCGGCATCAGCGCCCCGGGACCACCCCGTGCCAGCTCCCCGTCCCTCTTCCACGTCCCCGCAGGGTGCCCCGGGCAGCGTCACGCCGTTTCGGGTGTCCCCTTTGGCCAGGAGGGCCCCCAGGTCTCCACGAACCCCCCCCAGCCCCGGGAGGCGGGGATGCCCCGCTCCCAGCCGGAGGTTTTCGTCCCCCCTGGCCCCAGGCAGGGCTCTGCCCCGCTTTCTGTTCCTCCCCGGGCGCAGGTTAAGATAACCGTAGACAGAAAATGGTATGCAGATGAAGGATGCTTTGCATGATTTGGAGATATTCAAATGAAACACGAGATGGAAGAGCTCGCAGGATAGTTAGAGAAAAAAAAAAGCAAAGCTCCAGTATTTGAGCGCGGTCAGAGCTGTGGTCTCCCCCGTTTGGCCACTTTCACCTCAAGGTGCAGAGAAAGTCTTGGGATACGGAGAAACGAAGAATCTCCAAACCAGGCAGTTTACATACTTCTCTTTTGTACGTGACCTGACTCCTACCACCGTTATCTTACGGTGGAAATTTCCTACGTTGAAACGTAATGCAAGATCAGAAGAAAATCTTGACTTTTACAAAAAAGAGCTGTTGTCCTAATTGGATAGGAGCAACTTTGGAAAGTGCAGATAAGGGAAAAATAAGTTTTTCCTACAGGTTCAGCAATTTTACAGCCATAAATTGAGATGTTCCTTCCAGAAAAGCACACACAGGTATAGATCACCAAAATATCCAGAAACTGTGAGCTGAGGGGGTTCACTCTGAGCAGGCCATGAGCATCCCGGTCCCGGTCCTGCTCACCCTCCTGGTGCTGTCAGCCTGCCAGGGCCACATGGCGGCTCTGCTGCAGACCTCCAACCTCCTGAAGGAGAGCATCAGGCTGCTGACCGACCTGGAGATGACGGTAGGGCTCGTTAGCGCGGCTCAGCCTTTACCCGCTGATGGGAGGGACGGCTCGTTTCGCCCGGCTCAGCGAGAGCGGTGCTGAGTCAAAGAAAGGTGCTGAGCCGGCAGAGCGCAGGGTTCGCAGCGCTCTCGGGGTGGCCGAGAGCGGGCAGACAGACGGACGGGTGCGTGTCTGCCCGCGCCCGTGTCAGGATGGATCCGTGTTAGCGGTTCCTCTGATTGCTCCTCTCCTTTTGTGTCTCGATAAAGGTTTCCTGTGACAAGATGAACGTGACAAATATTTTTGCAGGCGATAAGGTAAGAGAGGAAAAAAAAAAAAAAAAAAAACCAAACCCTAACTTGTCCTTCTTCGAAAACAATCGTACGGCCCCCGTGGGCACTGGGAGAGGCTGCCGGGGCCGGAGGAGGGCACGAGGCAGCCGTGAAGCCCCGGGAATCCTGCCCGTCCCAGCGCGGTGCTGCACGGGAGCTGGGAGCCCCCGGCGAGCCCCCGGCGGTGATGCTGGGCTGGTCCTGCACGGCTGCCCTCGTCCACCTCCACCTCCAGCCGAAGCAGCGTCGGCTGCTCCCGGCCACCGCGGGGGCAAGGGGGAGGCCGGAGGGGCAGGCAGGAATGGGCGACGGGCGTTTGAGCAGCACGCAGGGGTTGTCAAACTTTTCAGAAAGGAAGAGAGGAACTTCTCCCTTTGCCTTGGAGCGGTGTGTCACCCTCTCGCAGACACCCACACGTGCCTATCGCACAGCATCTCGCGCTCCGGTTAGACATACTGTCCCTCTTTAGCCCCTTCTCTGGGGGAAGGCTCCTCAGTTAGCAGAAGATTTAATAGCAGATTATAAAGCCTATTTCTGCTCTGAAAATTGCTGCCTAAGCCAAGCTCCCCGGCACCAGAGTTCCTGTTTTCACAGAAAGCCGATGCCCTCACCTCGCGCCGCACGGGCGGGCGGCAGCCGAGGGGCACGGCGGCCTCCCTCGGGGGGGCTGGGGCTGAGCACCCCCCCGGGGGGGTCCCCGCACCCCTCCTGCCACAGGGACCAGCCCTGGGAGCGAGAAGAGACACCCGGGAGGCCGCAAGACCCGACACCCGCAGACCCGGCCGTGCTCACGGGGACCGGCCGGTCGCTCATTTGGGGATGCCATTCGGGTGGAAACTGGGGCGATTTGAGCAGGCAGAGCTCTCGGGGACCTGCCGGCACCGCTGCAGCGAGGGGGCACTGGGAAACATCCCCCAGGGAAGGCCGCTCAATAGTTTTTTTATATTACTGCCAGCACTTCGCTGATTAGCTCCTCATCTTCCACGTGCCTGCTATGGGGCTTCACCTACTCAAAGCACCTGACAGAGGCAACCTCTTCCCAAGGGATTGCGTTATTCCCGTAGAGCCCCTGCCCATCCAAACCAGCTTCGCTCCCACGGGACGCCGCAGGTTCCCGAGCACGGGGGCCCGCGTCTGCGCCCGCCCCGGGAGCACGAGGCTCTAAGCGCGTTGGGTGCTCGCTGCTGCGCCAAACCCCGCCACCACCTCGCCGGCGGCACCCTCCCGGCTGGGGGCAGACCCTGCGTGCACCCACGGGGCCGGGGGCTGCGGGGGAGGCTTCGACGTCCCCGCCGTGGTTTGCGCTGGTTTAATCTGCTGCGAACGAAGCCCTGGCCGTGCAAAAGGGTTCCTAAAAAAAAGCCGCGCGCGTCTTTTTTCCAGAAAGTTGACGACATGGAGATCTTGTGCAAAGCCACCGCGGTCACCTTGGAGGGCCAGAGCTGCCACAAGCACCTGAAGGGCGTTTACATCAACTTGGTCAAGCTGGTGCAAACGAAGAGCGCAGCCCACAAGGTAAGGCTCTGCCCGCGCAGCCCCCGGCCCCTGCGGCCCCGACCGCGCCGGGGCCGTGCAGCCCTCAGCCCGCAAGCTTTCTGCAGGTCCAGCTTCTCCCTCGGTCAGCGTTTGTGCTTTCACCCAGTCCTCTCCCACAGGACCACGCTGCAGAACCAGCTCCCTCCCCCAGCAACCCTCCTAACGGCCATTTTTTCCCTCTTACAGGCACCATGTCCCATAGCAGCAGGCAACACTACGTCACTGCGCGATTTCCTAGAGGACTTACACAGAGTCCTCCAACGATTAGTAAAAGACTATAGCGTTTGAGGTGGAAAAACACAGTTTGGTTTTTTTGTTTGTTTTTAAACTATAATGACACTGTATTTTTTCAAAGATTATTTATAATAATTCTTTAAATAAATGTATTTTTGGACTAAATCTGCTGGCATTGCTAAGATGCTTCTTGGCCAGAAACCGGAGAGGACAGGAACGTGTTTGAGAGCTCGAAGGTACCAGCTGGAGGACGGGGCACTGGGCTGCAGGACCCAGCTGGCAGCACCGAGGAGCCCCCAGCTCCTGGCGAGACCCGCTCAGCCCTCTCCCACCACCCCCAGCTGGGACAGAGCCCCAGGACCAGTCCAGAAGCAATGGGGACCAGGCTGATGGCAACAGAGGGAAACTGCAGAGCAGGGAAGGAAAGGATGGGTATTTTCTATCTACGTTGTTGGAAAGGGACAAGTTTATGACTGGATTGGAAAGCAGGCCACAGTGCTGGCTCCAGAGAGCTGAGACATGGACGGTTCCTAGATGGAACAGGGTCTTTAGAAATAATGGCGTTTAAAACCATGAAGTCAGAAGTAATTTTCTTTACTTTGCCATATAAGTTGCAAGAAATACACGGGGTTACGGTGAACAGTCCCGACTGAGTCCACTAGCACAAGGGTGGTGCTGGTAAGAGTTGCCAAAACAAAGAATGGGTCCTGCTATGGGGTTACGGCTTGCACTAACGTGAGGAAAGCAGGTCTAAGCAGAGGAAAAAGCCCAAGAGAAGCCAGACTGGAGAAGACCCGCCATGAGCAGGGGCTGCTTCTGAAAGCCGTGAACTCTGGTGCGTGCTGGAACTGCAAGGGGAGATGCCAGGTCTGCAGCTAAGCAGGCCCTTAGTTCTCCCCTCACTTTATAGGCTACCTATGGGCTACATTTATATTATAACCATATGTTTATATATATGCTATTTATATATGGCATAGCCCTTTGGGGCCCAGGAGTAAAGAGGCTCCAGCAGCAATGGCAGTGAAAGAAATAGCAACAGGGAGCTAAACTGCACTGTTGAGGGCATGATTCCAGCCCGCGGCAGACCGGGGTGGTGGTTAAAGCCTCTCTAGCAGCAGGGGACTGGAGTCTTGCAGGTATTTAGGTGTCTACCATTTCAGAAGTTAATTTGGCACAGCGTGGGAGAGCACTTTGGAAAGTCCCAGGACTGTGCAGGGTTTGGTTCGTGCATCAGCTGAGTCACAGTACTCAGGGGAGCTGCAAAGTGAGCAGACCAAAAAAAAACCTGTTGCCTACTGCATGAGCAGGCTGAAATGTCTTCCAGAAGAAATGCACTGCAGACCAATACCGTTTATGCAGCAAAGAGAGCTGAACATTTCCAATTACTGCAGGTAAATTCACATCATCTGCACACATACAGGGTGCGAGGGGCTTGCCGCGTAGAACAAAGAGCCAGAAGAGCGTGAAACGCCTTCGCCCCATCAGCTGTCCCACCTAGGCAGCGCACACACACAAGAAGAGGCGGAACACCGGCAGCTCCGACTGTTTCGGTGGCCGAGAAGCAGCTCTGGCTCAGCTGGGCTCTCCTCTTCCCCAGAGGCAGCTCAGGACAACCCCAGCAGAGGACCACCTTGAGCAGGGACTCAGCAGCTCCTTGGGGTACACCGCACGCCCTGCACACTGGCCTCAGCCCACGGATCTCCTCGGGAGTCTTGCAAAACATCCTCCGACTCTGCCCCCTCTACCTCTTCCAATGGAGCTTGCTGCCCACTGCCCTGAGGCTTGGCAAAGGGGACCCCCCCACTCCCCAAACTCACTTCTCCAGTTAGTGCTGTATATCACAGAGCTATACAAACTATTTCAGCTACCCCTCCTGATGTATCTTCTCACAACTGAGTAAGAAAGATGCTACACATATAAAGTTATTTGAAAAGCACACACAGAGGTGGAACTAGGAATCAAGAATTTTATTTCATGTTATGAACATGCTCCAGGGACACAATACTGATATATACAGTGTAATGAGTAAAGTTTAATCATAAAACAAAGAATAATCAGAAATAAACAGAGTTAGAAAACCAATAAATAGGAAGACAAATTATATAAACAGACTAGCGGGTTTTCCTATATACAGGACCAGCAAAGTAAACTGTTGAGAAAGGTGAAAGCTGGACATGTGCAGACAGTGTAGTTAGTGAAAGGCACTAAGGACCATTTTCCCCTTCTCTTAAAGAAAGGATCAGGAACAAGTTAAATATGAAATAATTCATTTACACAACGTTAAACAACATAAAGCATCAAGAACCTCAATGTTAAGGTTGATGTTCTGGAATGAGGGGAATCTTCTGGTAGCAAGATGCAAAGATGAACACACACAATATACATATTATGGTAATGTGATTTTTGATAAATAGTACAGAGCACATACTGACCTGGGATGAGAATGGCTCTATTAAGCTCTTAAAAAAACCCTTCCTCATTAAAACATGTTATGGACCCATTAGACATTCACAGATTGTCCAGGGCTACAGAGAAGGCCCATATGGTAAACCTGCAAGCCAGACTCCCTGGTTTTAAAAGAAAGTTCCCAGAACTTCAACAACACACACCAGTTAAGAGGTAAGCCAAGCTGATAGATCATTATGACCATGATAGCGTTCCATTTTATTTAAAGTCCTCTTGTAAGAGCAGATAATTTGTTCTCCAAGCCCCTGTAACAGGAGATTACGAGTTTCTCCAATGTGCCAATTACAAAGCTGTGCAAGCAATTATTTACTGTTTTCTCTGCCCCAAGGCTCACTTAAATATGTAGAGTAGTATTTTTTTCAGCAGCAGGACTTTAACATTAAGTTGTAAAGCATACACCTTTATAGTTAAGTTTTAAATATTTTAAATGCAGTGTCATGGTTCACAGTGGTATCTTTAAGCCACTGATGTCTGTCAGTTAAAAGACTTTTCGATGGTCTTTCTGGAAGAATAAACTTCCTTAAAAACATATCATTCAATAAATCTTAGCACAAGACATAACACAAGAGGAAAATACAACAGTTATCCCTGGTTCTGAGAACTAGCACAGGCCAAAACTACGTATCTATCTGCTTGGACTGAGAACTGACATAAGCCCCAAGACAAAACAGCATTTAAGCCATTTTCAATCTGTCTTGTTTGATGAGAAGCATGTAGCACAGGATAACCCAACTCTATCCAAGCACATTCAAAGTAAGGTCAGCTCTTCAAGAGCAAAACCAACTACAGCTTAGAGTGACAAAAATTCTGGTTCTTTACCTCTAAGCGCTAGGCTACAGAAAACAAATGCCAGTGTTTGTGTCTTGTATGAACTTAGGTGACACTCCCTCCCCCCCAAAATAGAGAGCAGTATATTCTTCTAGGTCATGATCCTGAAAAACACATTTTAAAAAAAAAGAACAAAACGGAGAAGCTTACAACTCATTTAGAATAGCACTGACTATATCTCCAGAGCAAAACATGCCCTTACAAGACCAGTTTTAAGTATCACAGATCTTCTTACAGACCTGTTAGAGAGACACAAGGTACATCCAGTTAAACATCATGACAGTAAGAAAGGGCTATTGACTTTTAAGTACTCTAAAATATTTCACAAGAACATTCTGGTAATTGCAAACATGGCTACTAGCAAGAACTCAGGACACCTAAGGAGCTGTCTTGTTCTTTCTGTCATGCTTAAGGACTCAATTTCTCCTATTAGTAATCACAGCTTTTTAAACCTCTAGATAACAGTAAGATTACATGGAAGTTACAGCTAATTACCACCACCCTGGCATGGGAGCTGTTAAGATGCCTGCAGCTGATGTGCTCCAGCATGAGTTATAAAGCACACACAATCCAAAGGAGATGCATTTTCTCTGTGACACGAAAGCAATGTATTAAAGTGATATGTGTCTATTAGCAGCATAAATATCAAAGAAAAAGAGCAGCTACCACAAATAAACGGTTATTATCAGAGACCAGAATTTTTTTCCTCTCAGAGCATAGGCAGAAACCCAAGATGATACAGTCTACACAGGAACACAAACAGCATCAGTTATTTCAGGGGATGTTACTGTTCTGGGAAAACTGGGAAATTCATGCCTGTTTTAACACAGGAGAATCAAATTCATCCTCAGTTTAGAGCACTGGTCCGGCACCCTTGTAGCCAGGGATGAGAAAACGGAGCCATAATTCTCACAGTCCCAAGGCTGAACTGACCTGGGGGTCACAAGTCCTAGTATTATAGCATTCCCCTTAAATAATCTCTGCTGTTCACATTACAAAACAATTCACATACATTTAAAAACTTCCAGCTCAGAAGCATAAAAAGCAGCCAAAGCAATGCTGCAACACAGCCTTAAAGGAGGAAAAAACCCAGCTCTTCAGCCTTTGCAAAGGCCTCATTCTCCATAGTGCCAGCAGGTCACACGGAAATAGACAAAAATAAAAGCATTACTTAAACACACTTGTTTTCTGTTGCACTCAAACAGAGCATGGCCCCTTCCCAGAAGTCTCAGACTTTTGTAGTTCACATTTCACCTACACAACTACTTTCTTTGTACAGCAAGACAGCAAATGAAGGGAAGAGGACTGTGTATTTGATACACAATACAATCAGGTTAACAGCCACAATGAGGAATATTTAAATAAAAGGGTTTGATGCTCTTAAAGGTTTGCAGCAACCACATTCAAACACATATCAGTGCAACAGAGGACAATAGTGAAAGCTGCCAGTTATGTGCAAAGCAGGGCATAAATCAGATTTACCAGCCGTAAATTTTATGATTTCATCAACCATTTTGAGCTAACATATCTAGCACTTAAACACACATCTAGAACCCTTATTTTCTATACATTTCAACAAGGATTGCCAACAATAGTTTCCCTGCACAACACGTTTAACACATGGAATTTCACAACCATCATATATACCAGTTTAATATTATGTTAATATAACATACAATATACAGGCAACTAAGGAAAAATACTTTTTTTTTTTTTTTAAAATAAAGCTCCATACCACCAAGGCATGGATTTTATAGCCATGTCAAACTGTGCCATCTCTTGAATTCCATATTCTGGCCAAACCTTATACACTCACTGATTTTTATGGCAATTCTGAACAGGTTGCACCTACTGCAGCAGAGAGTCAATGACGGCTCCTGGCTTTGCCGAACGTTTTCTGTTTTGAGAGCAGAAAGGAAAGGGAAAGATAACACCATACACACATCATTATGCTAAGAAAGACTGGGACCAGCCACATTTCAAGTCAAAACTACAGAATGTTACTCTTCCACAAGCATTTGTCAAAACTAACCAAACAAAAATAACCAAGAAAACCCACGCTGAAA
>JANVCT010000036.1:20256944-20268536 GCA_026770115.1 Aviceda subcristata
GATTTCTCCATTTAATTACACAGGGTGTTAGTAGGTTAATTTGCAGTAACTGATGCTTCCATAGAGGTATATAGCCAGTTTTGGTTATTCAAGCAAGTGCAGCAAAAAAGGCAGGACAGGAAAAGGATGATGAAAGACACCACATGCAAAAGGGTCACACTTGAGGACAGTTAATATCCCAAACCACATACAGCCACACTTATCCTAATCACCAAAAGCCCAGTCCAACTTCCACAACCAAGCTGTCTCCAAACTTGCAGGAGATGGACTCAATCCACCCACTGCCACATCAGCAGTTTGCTATTAACTGTCCTCATCCAAATAAAATATCCAGGTTTCAAGCAAGCTTTGAAAGACCAAGTTTGAAGCAAGCAGATTTCCAAGCCTACCATCATATGACCCACCAAAGGTCTCCTTTAGATTGTGATCCTTCTTAACCTGCAACCACACTTTCCCTGAGCTGATGCTTTCCACTAATATAACTAGTATAAATTTGATTGAAGTATAACTATATAGCAATACTTTGCAGGCTCTCTCCACACAGAGAGGAGAGTGGACTGCATCAACACAGGATAACCATAACAGTGGGTGAAGTCCCTACAAGCCAAGTCCTGAGATAAGATTTAGTTCTTCAGTCATTGCTAATTGACTGTAGGGGTTTTAAAGGGACAGAGCCCTCTCTCTGACCAGGAGCGGACCAGACTCCTCGCTGCTAGACCAATATCTAGATCCCTTCTTCTGAACTAAGTCCCACAGTGACCAAGAACTGAATGTCATAGGGCAGTTAAAAAAACCCAACCACCACTGAGGATTTTTTTTTAAGTATCTGCCAAAATAAAGCCAATTAACCAAGTATTCCCATGTTTTTCTTGCAAGCATAAACCTTGTGTTGCTTGATCATTGACTGCTCCGTTCATTTTCTCCAAAGTTAATTTTGAGAAGGCAGAGTCCAATATAAAATACCACAACCCATTTCATATGTCTGGCTATCCTTATTACGAACTCATATTGCAGCAGCTCCCATAAAGTTAGCTCAGACTTTTTCCTGATATTTTAGAGGGAGCATTTAACACAGAAGTTGCAAACTTTTTTTTAACCTATTATTTCTCAATTGTCTTTGAATCTTGCTCAAGCAGCATACCAAATTGCTTCCTATTCTCTCATGTATCTGTCTAACAATGTGCACATCGAACAACTGTTTTAAGCATGGAAGCAGCAAAGAAAGGAAAAGCATGCTTTAGCAAAGTTAAGAGTTCAGGTTTATCTTTCCAACGGACATAGCAGGGAAGAGTGCGACATTGCAAAATGGAGTGTACAGATTATGGAAAGGCCAAAGCTTAAAGGACTTAAGAGCTCCCACTCACTAGTGAAGGACTTATCCAGAGGTTTCTCTATGACAGAGCATGTGGAGTCTGAACTACTGCTGCTGCTACTGCCTGGAAAACAGAAATGCGTCCCACAGAAAAACCCAGAAAGGAAGAAACATGCAGATGGGAAGTTAGTTCTAAAAGAAAGAAACCCAGAAGGGCAAGAAACCTACTTCAGAAAGGCACAAGTTCCCATTAAGAAGCATTTGCTAGGATCCCTCCCAGACAGCTTGCAAAGCCACCATTTCCCAGCACAAAATAGCATGCTCAGAAAGACACTTCAGTTAAAACCCATCTTAACCAGCCTACAGCTTAAAACAACATGCCAAGGCAGCTTCCATTTCAAGCAACAACAGCACAGAAAACCAGATCATAGTGGAGAAGGCTGTGGATATCTGCAGCAGCAGAGGATTCAATGACCAAGAGTCCTTTCCAGTCTTATGTATACAGCAATGTGCACTTTTCCCTCTGGAAGGCAGAATCAGCTTACACAGGGACAGTTACTGTGCATACTTCTGCTGAGCAGCACCCTTACTTAACTAGAGTAGCTTGTTTGGAAGTTGAGTAAGTCAGAGTTATTTGCCCTCTACTCCTTTCAAGCAGCATTTTGAAGGTGGTCTCCTCTAGGGAGGAGATTTGGGCAGGACTTGGTTCTTGATGGAGATAGTGGTCAATCTTTTTGCTTCTAGAAATTATCAAAAGGTGAAAAATGGATTTGTTACCCCTCTCAAAGGTATGACAAAGGTCATTTACAACTCTACTTGGACAGATACCAAAATGAAGAGAGTGCATCTAAAGCAGGAATGCTTTAACAGGAATTTTTTAAAAAGATATGGGTGCTTCAGGACAGGAAAGCAGTTTGAATGTCAAAATTACTAGATAAGCTGGAAGTTGAGGTGTAGCACTGGGCTTGACTTCTCTACTCCCCATGAAGAAATATCAGAGGGGTTCTAGGGGCATAGCAAGCTCCCTGGAAGCCACAGCATCCCATGGTACACAGTGACCTGCAGTTCTAGGTTCAGCAACATCCCTTGGGCTTTAGATGCTATGCAGTAGTTTAACACTGGTGTAGAACAAAGCAAACTTCACCATGGGATTTCCAGAGTGCTCCCAAACAAGGGATATGCACAGCTCCCATTCAGCTTTTCAGCTCGCACAAAGACATCCAGAGGTCAAGTTTTTCCTTTATCAATATAAAACAGGACACCAGAAGAGTCAGTTCCTGAACACCCATAAGACGGATGAATCCTTTGCCTAAACCACAGCCAAAATTCCCCTCCAACCATTCCCATGGTTATGAAAACCTACATCTGCCTACCACTGATCTTTGGTGTCTTCTTCCTCCCACCTCTGTGAGCAGGGGAAGTTCCACACCACCAGTCACAAGCCATACACAGACACCTTGCAGCAACCAAGGAGCCACCACAAGCAGAACTACCCAAGTGGAAGCAGATACTACACAGGTTCAGACCTGTCCATCTATGCAGACGGCACCAAATAGCTTCGTTTCTAGGAGAGGCATGATAATTGCAGCGGCAGTAGGGCGGCTCTACAACTCCACTTTTCCCCACCTGGCTCTGGCTACAGTTTCTCACACCAGCTCCTGGATAAGAGGGGACTGGTGGCACTGACAGGAATCTCTACTGCCTTACCCCGCCGTTTCTTCCGCTTCTCCCCATCCTCTCCAATCTCCCCATCATCATCTTCATCCTCCTCTTCAGAATCACTGGTCTCAGAACCAGATATCTCTTCCCCTAGAACAGAAGAGCATGTTTTTTGATGCGCTTTCCTTCACCTCATATCAGCTTGTTACTGTGACAGCAGCACTTGTCCAAACCCAGCAGTGTCCGACATCAGCTTATGAGCACCTGCAGAAGTCATTGACTGTTGAGCAGACTGCTTGCCGTGGCTCAGGAAACTTAGGGAAAATCAAGATAAGCAATTTAATGCTGTGAAGACAGTGTGTATATGTTAAAGCTGAAGTGGGTGCTTTTCATGGCAAATAAAGCATCCTCGCACAGCTGAAGTGTTAAGCTACAAAGTCTTCCCAGCAGGATCTCCCCATACCTCCTCTTCCATCACAGATGGAAGAGAAAACAGTCAGATGAACAAAGTACACACAGACTTGCTACTTACTCGTACACCTATATACATGAAGCTAAATGGCTGTTAATTGAGAAAAATGTCCAGTTTCACAAATGTTTATCATTGTTGCCACTGCAGACACCATGCTCAGATGTTTCAGGCTGAGTTTGGAAACCAAACTGAATAGAATCCAATATTTAACATCTTGGCCTCCCAGTAATGTTAGCAAACATTAAGCTACAGAATAAATAAGCCTCAAGTCTAAAATTTAAGAAGCCACCCTCAGCCCACCAGGAATGAAACAGCTACACCCAGCTCCCAACCCTTGAAGAAAGCATTACTGACCATTTCCTGCTTCTCCTGAATGGGGCAGACTCCAAGCAGCAAGCCATGTTGGAGTTACTGCTACGGCTGTTCTGTGCTGTGAGCATCTCTCTGGAGAGAGATGTTTTGCCAAGGTCACTGTTTAGTAAGCATCCCTCTGGCAGGGTCCTTCGATGTTGATGGACTAATAGTGTCACATGGCCATGAAGTTACAGGGCTTGAAGAAGCTTCTTGCTTCTTCATGTGTTGTTTTAAAGTCAGCCCCAGATCTAGCTCCACAGATTTGGTTGACTTTTTCCTCCCAAAAAAATGCATCCCTCCTCCTCAAACAGGCAAAACATTTGACCTTTCATTACAGTACATTTTAACTCCCTGCACGGTGTCCAGCTGGGCTCCCACTCACCGGGCTTACCTCCCTCAGCCCAGAAGCCATCACTTATCCCTGTGCCAAGTGCCACCTAGTGGGCAAACCCGAGCCACCACTGGGCCACTGCCACACTTCCCTCAGGACACCTGTCCTGGAACCAAGCATGGCAAACAAAACCAGGACACCAGCCTGCGCCAACTACCAAACCCGTGTGACCATCTCCAAATAGCAAAGAATGTTCACACTCAAACAGAATGAGCGTTGGTATGGAAAGAAACACTAGGAGGAAGGGAAAAATCCCACCTTCTTCCAGTTTTTTCTTAAGCTCTTCAATTTCTTTTTGAAACTGGCGCAGCAGAGCATCCTTGGGATCTTCATTAATCCTGGCCTTGTTCTTTATGTTCTTGGCTCGGTTTGCATACCTGAGAGTGCTGATAGTCTCATCGTAGTTGTAGTCTGCTGGTCCAATGTTTGCACACTGTGACACACAGAGGACCCAGTTACTGGAGGACAGGGCATCAGAGCCCAGAACAAGTAATTTCAGGCACTCATCCCCAGCTCTGCCAGTCTCACACTGCTACTCTTTCCCAAGCTTTCCTGCTGCTTCTACACCAAAGCTGCTTTTGGCTACCCAAGCACAGCTTCCATTTGATCTTACACACAAATGTACATTTGCAGTGTGTTTAGAACCTCATCTGTACAGAGGCAAAGAAAAAAAGATAGAAAAAGATGCACATAGAAGGTTCTCTAAGCAGCAAACAGCTCTGAAATAAAGAGGTAAATGCCAGGCTGTTCTCATGGCAAAGTCACTATGCTATCCCTGTAAAAATGCAGCTCAATAGCTGGCGCTGGAAAGGGCACTTCTCAGCTTACCATCATGGTTTTGGAGTTGCCCCCCAGAGAATCCTGAAGGAGCCGTGTAAGTTTGGAGTTTCGGTAGGGCACATGGGTGCTCTTGCCATCCACCAGCGCAGAGATAACATTCCCCAGTGTGGAAAGAGAGAGGTTGATCTTAGTAGCTTCCTTCAGTCGCTGCCCCGTGGCTCCAGTTTTTGCCTGTCTCTCAGAACCCTGGAAAGGGAACAGGAAGCAGAAGCAGGAGTTACAAAAAGATCCTCTAATACATCTCCCTCCTCCAAACAGGATCAGCTACACCTGAAGTCTTGCCAGCAGCCATGTCACTAACCTCATCCATCATTAGAGAACCTGGATAAGTGCCTCAGACATTGTTAAAGAGACAAGTCAAACAGATCTTAACTGAAGCTTTCAGTGCTAGCAAATTCTGGATTGCTCAAAGTAATGCATCTGGGAAAATGGAGATTTTGTCCCCATGAACAAAAATGTTATGAAAAGCAAGTCAGCAGTTATGAGGCACCTGAGCTAGAGCTGCTAAGCACCATCTCCAGCCTTTCCTATCAGCAGATCAAGGGAGAAAAGCAACACTACAATTATTTTAGGGTTTGATAGAGCAACCTAAACATACATCATGTAAATAAAGTTAACATGCAGACACCGAATGCCTTCAGTCTCACATTTCCCACATCTCCTCCAAGGAAAGATACTCCGGTGTAGAGTTCGGGCTAAAGACATATTTTATCAGTACAATTACATTGGTTCAAAGTGAGGGACAGAGAGAGGGAACCTGCAAGTGATGAACTGCCCAGTCACAACCCTCAAAAAAAAACCCAACTCTTGCAAAGACCTAGTTCTGCTGTCCAGAGAGCTCTTTCCAATGTAGTTTATCCATTTAATTATTGATTTATAGAAGCAAGAAAGCCCTTTTACTGGGGCAGGGTCTAGCTACACTGAAGACTCTTCCTGGTACACCTCTAACACAAGGCCCCAGGTGAACACTTCCTAGAAGGCAAATGTCAAACAGAAGTCTGAGCTTTAGCTGTGAAACATGGCGCATGCCACTTACTGTGCCTTCAACAGTGCATACATGAGCAGCCATGCCCACCGTGCATTATGGCAGACCCAGCTGGTCCTACTTACAGCAAGATCAACGAGATGCAGTTTGCCCATGCGCACGTGCATATTTCCATCAACCCCCTTCTCACTGCACTCAATAGTGATAGTGAAGATGGCGTGCGAGCGAGAGCTGTGCTCATTCATGTTTGTGGCACCAACAGAACCTTTGAATAGAAAGAAAAAGCAATGATGTCTTCAGAAGGAATCACATGCTCCTGTAACACTCTTCCTGCTCTCAAAGACTTATCCCTGCCTCTTTAACCAACCCTGTTTTTCAGAAGATGGAAGAGGGATGCTCAGACTCAGCAGCAAACTGTATTCTTGTGCACTGAGATTGCAGCACATCTCCAGTCTGAACTAGCAGAAGCATTACAGCCTGCTGTAGCTCTAAGCCAACCACAGACTGCCATCCCAAGAGCAGCAGTAGTTCTCATTTGTTTCTTTAAGGCTACAAAGATCAGTAGCCTAAGGCATTCACAGCTGATCCCTGAAAACAGTTGTATTTTGAGAAATAAGAACACAGCAATTCATGCCAAGAGCAACAGCAATCAAAACTTTAGGTCATAAAAGGATCTGAGCTTAACTAAGTCTTCCAGAAAACAAACCACAGCACAGGGCTAGTTGTTGATACTGATCAGAACTGAAGAGGGGAAAGGACCAAGACACACACTAGTAGTTCCAACAATGCTGACTGCCCTCATTGCATCTGCCCTTTGCCGTTTCCCCCACTAGCACTGACTGATGTGGGAGGTCCAGCTTTCTTCACCTGCCCCTGCACAAAAGGGTTTGAGAGGAGATATCCTTTTTTGCTCTGCTCAGCTGAGCAATCTCTCCAGCATTAGGACTAGGATCTCTGTCATAGTTTAAGCCCAGCCGGCAACAAAGCACCACATAGCCGCTCACTCACTCCTCAGTGAGAGGACTTCTCAACTCTTCCCCTGCTCCAGCATGGGGTCCCTCCCATGGGAGGCAGTCCTCCACAAAATTCTCTAATGTGAGTCCTTCCCACATGCTGCAGTTCTTCATGAACTGTTCCAGCATGGGACCCTTCCACAGGGTGCAATCCTTCAGGAACAGACTGCTCCAGCGTGGGCTTTCCCACAGAGTCACAGCCTTCTTCAGGGTACTCCCCAGGCTGCAGGTGGGCATCTGCTCCCCAACTCACCTCCATGGGCTGCAGGGGGACAGCCTGCTGTCTCGCCACAGGCTGCGGGGGCATCCCCTCCTCCAGCGCACCTCCTCCCCTCCTTCACTGACCTTGGTATCTGCAGAGGTGTTCCTTTCACATTCCAATCTCCTCCCCTGCTGCAGGTTTCCCCTCTTAAATCTGTTCTCCCAGGGGCACTACCACCATTGCAGATGGGCTCAGCCTTGGCCAGAGGTGGGTCTGGCTTGGAGCCAGGGAAGCTTCTAGCAGCTTCTCACAGGAGCCACCACTACAGTCCCTCCCCCACTACCAAAACCCCACCACACAAACCCAATACAATCTCTTACTGTGGTCTCATAACCAGACCTTTGTTCTCTGAGCTATAAACCTGCCCACAGCAAGGCTACGTACGGTTCTTGTGGCCCAGAGTCATGATTCTGTCCATATCATCTGCATTGTTTACGACATAAGCTGAAAGGTCTTTGATATAAACTCCCACATCAGGTCTCTCTTTAACCTAAGAGAGAAACAGTTTAGACTGAGCATCCTTAGGAGATCCCCAATACCAATTTTCAGTGGTACTATAATAGTACAGTGATTTACCCCTCCAGGTTCTGGTTTGCACGTAAAACACTCCAACACTCAGAATCAGAGCAGCTAAGGAATAAAGACTCATGCAGGACAATATTCCCCTGGTTTTCCCCCGGTGGCAAATAGTGATTTCAAATCTCAGTCTCCAATTCCTAGAAAGAATGAGGGGCCTTTGGGGTAGAACTGCAGACACCAAACTGACCCAGATAGAACAGCCAGTTTCTCACTACGCAACTGACAGGTGGAAGATTCAGAGAAGTCAGTAGTGCTATCCAGCTACTGTATCTTAAAGAAAATACTACATGGGCTGAGAAGCCCAACCTCCCACTTCCTTTCTAGTGCTTCTCTGGTCATTAAAATACAGTATCACTCACCGATTCAAAACAAACATCACATTCAGAACAGCAGGCTCACCTCTAATCTCTGTGTCTGGTCTTTTCCTAGCAGGTCCCGCACTTCTTCATTGTAAATTTCCAGGTAAGACACACGAACTAAAAACCTGAAGACAAACAGCTGGGTAGCTTTCTTAGCAAGACATTTGTTGAAGTCCAACAGACACAGTCACAGAGTGCAAAGAAAATGCAGTGATATACTAACACAATCCTGCTACCCCATCAAGAACCACCTAAGTAGGAGTCTTTCAGCTAGGGCCAGGGGTACCACTTCAGTTGCCATTGTCATGGTCAGGCTCCTGCTACAGATGGACACACAAAAGACAGAAGCAGTGAAGAGAAGCTGTTTACCTTGTATCCCCCTCTGCCTTGGCAATGTGACCAAATATATGGGCAAAGGAATTGGGAATGATGCCTCTAAGCTCAGGAACTGCTCGGACCCCTTCCATGGTGAAAGTTTTGCCTGTTCCAGTCTGCCCATATGCAAAAATAGTACCTGAAGGATAAGAAGATAGATGAACAAACTCTAAGAAGTTGCTAACTGCAGTTTTACTTCATTCCCTCTTAGCCTGATGGCACTAAACCCCTGCTATTGTTACAGAGTTGACATTTTCCACCCACATCAGAAGATACTGTACAAGGCTAGGAGCAACAGAAATGCTGGACAACCACAGCAAACAGGGCTGAGCCACTGTTTCATCGAGCCTGCAAGATATCTAAGAAAAAGGCAGCTTGTTTTTAACTGTGCAGAGTGATTAAAGTATGGAGTGCTAGTACACTTGGGTCTCATGCATAAATAATTAAGGCAAGCCCAATTAATAACATGGTCAGGAAGATCATTATATACCAACTGCAAAACCAACTATCGCTAGTGCTCTAATCCGCAGCAGAAAGAAACAGTGTGAGGCTTCTACAACACAGGCCACAGCACAAGCCCAGTTCTGAACCTGCAGAAGCAGCTACAAGTTGGACTAGATAATCAGCCTGCACAGGAAGACATCCAGAAAATTTACTGAGAACCCAGACTGGTACTCCAGAAATATAGTGGTTCTTAAGTTTAGCGTAGCACTGCTGAAAACTCAAGTTTTGATTGTCAAGCCATTGACATTACAGTTCGGAAAAGCTGAATTATGATCAGCTAAAACCTGGGTGTGTTAGCACAAGAGCTCATTAGGCATTTTACAAACCTTTAAAAACTTTTGTTATCTGTCATTGTTTATAGCATACTGTTATGGAAAGCAGTAATTTGCTTCCTTACTAGCATCTGCTTTACTTTACATAATACATTTACATGCGTAACAGACACACATACAAATCACCGTCATACTCTTCTCAGCTGTAGGAAGCAACAGATTATCTGTGGGGTAGGGCAGATGTGTTTAACTAGTCATCTTAGTTTAAAACAGCAGAGGAGAAAATGCAGCAGTTATATGCACAAGTCTGGTATGCATACCTAGTTACTGCAGGACCGTGGCAGCTGCCTGGTTACTGAAATTGTACAGTGAAGAGCCGCTGAGAATTCTGATAATGAGATAAAGTGCATATCTTTTGCAAACAGAAGATACTGAATAAAAACATACAGCTAACTGACCTCAGCTGAGTCTTGTTCATCACCAATCTCCCACTGTTAATGATCATAGTAGGTACAACCACCAAGTACTCAGAACAGCAAGTACCTTCAGACTTTAAGTTAGAGGCCACAACAGAAATAATACAGGGCTATAGCCCTCAGAAGGTGAAACTTCCTTGAATAAGATGAGCAGGAACTCTAACAACGCAAATAATAGGAGATGGGATCCTTGACTTAAAAAACCAAGGGACTTACCATTGTATCCTTCTAGGACAGAGTCAATAATAGGTCTTGCAGTTAAATTATAGACATCCAGCTGTTTACTCTCTGGTCCAAACACTGTGTCAAACGTAAATGTCTTGGGAGGCTCATTAGACGAGTCTGTTTTATGAACAGTTATAGTTCCTCTCATTTCATCTACGTTAACTGCCATTTTGTAGCCCGTAGCTTTCTCTCGTTCATTAAGAGGCCGGCATCGAACAACAACCTTGACATTATCACAGCTCTCTGGCTTGTCCAGTTTCTCAGGCTTATTGATCTATAATTATTAAAAAAGCAAAAAAGATACAGAGGTTGTAACATTACTGTTAACATACATGTGTGTTTAAGCAAACTGTTGAATCAGCTCAAGCAGATGCATACATCTCCATTGGATCATGAACTTGGGGACTTACAACTGGAACTGGTTTATAATTGAAGCTGAGAGAATAACGTCCACTTATTCAGACAACGCAATCATCTTCTGTTTGCCAACATGGAAACTGATTGAGTAAAACTTGAGAATTTCACATTCAAGATCATCTGTGAATTTCGTCATGAAACAATTTCATGCTTGCAAACAATCTGCAAGCAGTTTGCTGGAAGCAGATGCAGCTGTGCCATTCTTTTACCATAACACTGACCATGCTCTCTCACTGGAGCCCACAAGTCTCAAACCTTACAGATGACATAAGCAGATACCAGCAAGCACTGGCTGAAGGGAATTCATTTAAGTTACAAGCTTCAGCATACTTGCTGAATTTTAAATTTAATCATTTAGAAAATTCAAATGCTGCATTATGAAACCTCACAAACCTTTTCTTTCACAAAGTAGTTAAATACAAATTTATGAAGCACCACTGATTAATTTGATGTCACATGCTGCTTCTCCTAATTAAGAAAATCTAAACCCCATTTGATCTAGTAAAGCCTAAGACACTATCCTTGGTGACAGGTGCTGTAGCTGAGCATTTAACTAGTTCTAACACAGCTACCTTGGATGCTGACGAGAAACAAACCCTGTTTCCAAGCACCTCTCCCACCAGCTGCCACCTGCCTAGATTCCCCTCAGGCCTCAGCAGAGGCCAGAAACAGCTTCTGTTGTTCTGGTGAAAGCAGAGAACTGGTTAGTCTCATCTCGGTGGGGAAGGGATCCTACAGTCCTACTCTACCACCGTAGCTGCAAGAGAGTATCTGAAATCAGCTACAGAGTTAGCGAGTCACGACGAGCCTCACGCTACCTCTCCCTTGCGCTGTCATCCACAGCCTCCCAGAGGGAAGCAGGCAGGCTGAAAAGCTGCTGAAGCCAGACCTCAGCCCCGAGCAGACCCCCCCCCCGCCCCATCCCTCCTACCTGCCGCTCCCCCCCCTCAGGGCCATCTGCCTCACCGTGCTTTTGCCCCGACAGGCAGCGGGCCGTACCGGCGCAGTAAGCCTGCGCAGCATCCCCAGGAGGCTCGGGAGCAGAGGCGAGACCTCCTTGGGAGGCGAGACGAGGCGAGGCGAGCCCAGCCATCACC
>JANVCT010000036.1:20271469-20289438 GCA_026770115.1 Aviceda subcristata
CACCCCAGCTACCTTAGCTACAGGAGGATAAACTTTTTTGTGCAGCAAACTGGACAGATAAATCTTTTTCCAGCTCCCTCTGCTGAAATGGTCCGGGCAGTCCGGTTTGGATGCTCTGACATCCAGTGGCAGCAAAAGCCAAAGTCACGTAGGTTTCCTGCTTTCAGTGAAACGCAGGCATCGCAGAGTTTCAGCTTTAGAAATGTAGAACAGTTTCCAGAGGATTCATGTCACTTCGGGGTTTTTAATGGAGCTGTAGAGATAATGGTGTGAGCTTCCAGAAAACACCGATGGGGAAGCCCACATCCACTACTCCTTACAACGAAAAGAGAATTTTTGTATCTAGTAACATCTTTTTTTTTCTGCTGTTAGAGACACCAAAATGTAAGCACTGAAATACTCAGTTTTGGACTGAGACGTTCTCACTGCTTGGTACTTACATGATATTATCCGGAGATATTTATTTCATGTAAATACGTGCATAGTCTGAAGAGGAGTATTTCCGAAGTGTTGCTGTTGCATGCCTTCAACAGCAACAGAGAAAGATAAAACTGCTCTAAAGAAAACTGTTAACTGGGAATTAATAAACCTGCTAAGAACAGTCATCCTTGAGTTTTTGTACGGAAACAATAGAGCTCTATTTGCTTCTTGAAATCGGGTGATAACGGGTTGCAACTTAACAGCTCTGCAAATGGAGAGCTGAATGTGTGAAACAAGGCAAACAATAATACATACTGCTCGACCCAAGGTTACTCAAGCAAGACTTTACACAGCCCGGGAGGAAAAAAACTCGACTGCCCTGTCGTTCAGCCATCTGACATGTTTTCTTTCGTCGTGAGCTTCCCCTCGGGGAAAATGAATGACAGGATTGCTCTGTCTGCAAACAAACAAGTCTCATGGCTGCTCCTGACTTAGTTCTCAGTGTTGGAAAGGCATCACGAGAGGAAATCGTACTTAGCACAAGGAACTGGGATGTTGGTTTGTAATTCTTTTCTTGGTTTTGACAGAGGCTGCCATCAGGGAAGCTGGCTCAAAGAGTTGCCATGAAGTGCCCTGGCCCTCCAGAGAGCTCAAGACTTACCTTCTTCCTGGACAATGCCTTAGCCAGAGAAGCTAGGATTTGGAAAGTGCCAGTTTTCCAGAATCTCGCCCTGAAGGTATTCTCCCCTGTCCTCTTTGGAAGTCCTTAAGGGACTCTGCAGAGATGCAGTGCTGGTCCTGCCATCTAATCCACCTGAATGCAAAAATCATCCCACATGGACTAAGCTTAAGGAGTGGAGGGGGAGGAGGGTCTGTACTTGTCCCATCTTAGGTCTTTTTAATGCCCTATGTAAACCAGGTGCTTTGCATTTTGTTTTGACTCAGGTAGTTCTGGGAAACGTAGTGGAGCAGGTAAGAGCAGACAATCAATGGCAAAGCCATAAATATGTCATGTTAGAGTTAGCTGTGCTCAACACCATCTTTTGAGTCCCATCTGTTCAGGTGGGAGAAGAGGGAATTCACTGAGCCCTAACAGAAACCCAGCCCATTCCCAGCTGCTGAAGCGAGTCAGTCTGCTACCTGAGGGAGCTACAACACTTAATGTTGCCTCTGTGTACAGTAGAAACAGGTATACTCAGCTGCTTCTGTAAAGTGCATCAGATCCGTGGAAGGATGCACAAAAGTGCCCTGCCAGCCTCGTTCTTTTTTTGCAGTAGTGTAGAAATGCTATTTTTTACCAAGTGTTTTTACTGCCAAATACAGCAAAATAGTGCAACAGAGAACACGGTGAGTAATATTAAACGAATTGATGGCAAATGTTGTCTGTTCTATGTAGCTGCTCAGGCCTTTCAATTCTCCTACAATAATGTTCAAATGTGTGCCATGGGTCATGTGTGGTGTAATGGCAGCCAGAGTAAAGTCCTTCTCACCTGAATGCATCTTCAAATAAGATATAAGAAAAAAATGGAGTATGTTTTGCTCTGTGCCTTGGGGGAGGTGTAAACCTGGCTTCTGTGGTCCCAACGCTAAGCAAATTCAAGGGCTGTTTAAAAAAAATCAGAAAAATCTTGCAGCGTAAATCAAAACCTGCTCCTGACTCCAGTTTCTCTCTCCCTGTCGAGGCTGTCTGAATGAAACATGTGCTGCATTGGAGGCTTTAGTTTTCTCAGGAGGGGGAAATAATGAGTACGCTCAGCACCTTGCTTGTAAGAGCTCGGTACGGTGGTTCGTACGCACTGTGCAAGGGGAGGGCTGGGTGCTTCCCCGTTCAGTACTCCAGTACAATCCAGTACCAGTCCCTTGTAAGCACAGCTAGAGCCTGACTGGGTGGGCAACACGAGTGAGTGCTTTAAGCTGCTCTGAAATTTGCCCTTGCCCTCACTCTGTAGACACAGCCAACAACATTCTACATTTCAAGCCTCCAGACATCTGAAATGTTAATTAGAGCGCTTAGAATGATTTGAGTCTTCCTTTGGAGATACTTTAACAAAATCAAAGCACTAACTATTTTTCTTCTATCTTTGTCTTCCCCTTAGGGCACAGATATCTCCCTGTCCTGTTACAAGAAAGCGGTTCTCTGGATTGCAGAAATAAGCTCTCAGTTCAAGTTTCACCCTGAAACATTTGCCTTAGCTACCAGCATCTTTAACCGGTTATTGGCATCAGTAAAGGTAGAGAATCTCTGTCAGCTTTTTCCTGGCTAGATCACTGATTGGGGATGTAAAGAGTATGTAATCAGTTTATACACAAAGCAGGTACTATGTTTGGCAGCAGATTTAGGGAGCAGTCAGGGTCTTTGTGGGGAAGGCTTTTAAGCACATGAACTCGGGTGTTTGATGAAGTTCCACTGATTTACAGTCTTCTGTAGAAGTGTTCGTGTGAATTGTAGTCCAAATGCTGTGATAAATACAAAGAACTCATCATCTGGTTGTCTGTGCGAAATGGAAAACATTTGCACTATCACTTTTAATATTTTAGTTTTGAAACCACTATTTTTAACCAAACCATGGGGCCAACTTTTTCTGTCACTGAAGCAACAGCAAAGTTATGAGTTGAACTGAGCCTTGCAGCTCTCAATTCTCTTCAGATCAATACTGGCATTTGGCAAAAGCATATTATTTAATATCTCAGCTGAGAAGAGGAATAACTTTTGCATTGTAAATACTGTGGCATTGCATAGTCTAAAAAATGAATAAAAATTGCACCAAGAGGAGGATTTATTTTGTTTCACTTTGGATTTGCTTGTTCTGTTTCCAGCTTCAAATGAAACTTTCTGCAGCTAAACTAATTCAGAAGCAGCTGTAACTTAAATGAAAGTCTGAAACTTGTGCATCTGTCGTAGAATGACAATGATTTCCCCCAAGACTGTTATCTTCTTTACTCAGTGTTTTCTTCTTCTCCCTTCAGGCCCAATTAAAATATCTTCAGTGCATAGCAATTTCCTGCCTTGTCCTTGCAGCAAAAACCAATGAAGAAGATGAGGTCTGTACGTTTAATTTTAAAACACACTAAGCTCATCTCTTGTGTTCATGTTGTTCATGTTTCCAGGTCTTTCAGCAACTTGGGCATAATGAGGAAATGTTAACGGGTTTACCCTAAGTAGTCTTCAAGGGGCGACAGTAACATTTTCAGTCCTGTTTCATCACTGTTTGGAAGAATTGTGACCTTTATGGATGAAGGACTTGTGTTTGCTTATGTAACGGATATGTTTCCTCCCTCCTGCCCTTAAACCTCTCTCCTCTCTTCAGAATCCACGGCTCGCAACAAAGCTTAGTCTGGGGCAGGGGACAATCAAGATGCACATGCACAGCTTTGTGTGCACAGCATCAGAGTGCTGTAATTCTGTTGCGATAGGTCCTGGAAGGGCAAGGTAGGTAAGACAGAGCAGAGGTTCTTCAGAGGAAGCTTAAAATAAATGAGTTTGCTTGGAGTCGAAACTGGTTTCTGAACCCGGTGAGGAAATGACTCAGGTCTGCACCTCAAGATGAGCATGTAAAATCAGCAGCTACCCCTGTAAGTGTGAGATTACACACGGTCATCTCTCACGGCAGAAGTGCACTGATAGACTTCTTCAGACATTTACAAACATGAGCCAAAAGCATTTCAGCTTGCACTTCTCTTTCCTTCATTCTGTTCCGAAAAAGAGCCTAGGAGTTGGAATCAGACATGCATGTTTCTTCAAACGACCTCTGCTGGAGTGAAATGCTCTTCGTAGCCTTTCTTAAGATGTGTCACACTGTGGTTATTCTTCTTTTCCTCTCAGCTAAGAAGGAGAAGCTGAGTCAATGACCGCAGGAAACAAGACAACCACAGAAGGCCCTGTAGAACAGGCCAACAGGAAGCCTCCTCCTAGCTTGTCAGAGGAGCCCAACTGATGGGACTGGTAGCAGGGAATGTGCATCACGGGTGCAGCATTAAGGAGGCTCGCAGTGACCGGGGAGGTGAACGACATCGTTCTTGCCGTGGGCCGGGTTCGTAGCCAGCTGCCCTGTGGCGAGCATGGGCCAGTCTTCGTTTAGGATGGGAGTTACGTAGGAAAGTGGTCTCCTGAACAAGCATTCTGCCTTAGCACTTTGGGATGTGTATAAACTTGTCAGATCCCTTTGCAATACAGAGAAACACACAGAGCACTGTGTAGGACGTTGGCTTCTTTATTTTTTTTTTGTAAATTTTTTTTTTTTTTTTTACAGGTATTACCATCGGTGAAGACGCTCGCAATGCAGAGTGGTTGTAAACGCTCTCCAGCTGAGATCTTGAGAATGGAAAGAATTATACTAGATAAGCTTCACTGGGATCTTTACACAGCAACACCAATGGATTTCTTAAACATCGTAAGCACTAAGTTTTGCAAATTTTTTTCTTTAAAGAAACATTTCCTTATCAAATAAGACTAGAAAACACAGATGCGCATACATACACACACCCACACATCCTTCCCAAGATGCTTTGCAATCTACCTGTTGTTGGCTATCTGCAAGTCTTTTGAAGAATGTTTCAGTGATTTTTTTTTTTAATTTATTTTTTAAAATTGTCTACTATTTAAAACCTTTCATTTTGCTCAAAAAATTTACTTCCATCTTAAAGGACAACTAAAATGGACGTTAAAAAGATTCTCATAATGCACAACTATACGCCATTTTTATTTTTTTTAAATACACACTGCAAAAATATTTCTAACTATTTCCATTCTATTAATACTGTACATAGAAAGCTGTCAGAGTTTTGCTACATTTCACACACAGGTTTTTTCTTAAACCATTTTCCTTTTCATCCCACTAATTATTCACCCTTGTTCTAGGCAATGAGACTACCCCAATCTGGCACTTAGTTCACACTGCAGTTACTAAACATTTGATAGAAACAATTAAACTTTGTCTTCAAGAAATGATCATGTGCTAGTAAGGCAAAAATCATGTGATACGAACACATCCTGGATCCCTTTTTTAAGGTTATGTGCAAATATTAAGCCATCTTAGGCTGCTGATTGTGAGAACTGCCTTTCTTAGGTGCTTGTTTCCTCAGTAAATTCAGAGTGCAGTCATGATTATTGGTTTTACTCTATTCGTATCTGCTGGCCTGAATTTTATCTCCTAGATAGCAATCTGGATAACGTAGAAACTTCAGAAATTTTTAGGAAACACAGACCTTGTACATTCATTATAAGCTCAAAAAACAGTTCAATGGTTGGCAAATACAAACACAAAACACAAAAAAAAAAAGGGGGGGCAGGGGGAACCCTTTAGGTTTTCTGATACGAGATGAAATTAGTCTGTACTTCTGATTGATAACATATGAAAACATACAAAGTTCACTGACCTCTGCTTTTTTATATATATATGTATATATATATATATATATGTACTTTATCTTCTCTCCAGTTCCATGCCATGGTGATGTCCAACTGGCCCCATCTACTACATGGGCTGCCTCAGATGAATCCTTCCCGCCATGTCGCATTCTTGACCAAACAGCTACAGCACTGTATGGCGTGCCACCAACTATTGCAGTTTAAGGGCTCCACATTGGCTTTGGTGATCATCACCTTAGAGCTGGAGAGGCTGACTCCTGATTGGTTTCCTGTTATTACTGATCTGCTAAAAAAAGCACAGGTAGGAATCAAAATGGCCTTTGGTCACAAATCTTGAGGCCAGGACACCGATAAATTAATAAAGCACACATGTATTTTTCAACCAACATTGCACTTTAGCAGCCTTCTGAGAAGCGCGTGTCCATGTTCTGCCTTTCCTGCAGACCTTGCTAGCGCTAACAAGAGAGGGAATAAAACTGTGGTTAAGGGCTGGGACTGGGGAGAGAGGCTTCCCTTTGGCAGGGAAGGGAGGTTTCCAAACTGCTTGGCCACAGATAGCCCCTTGGCTCCTGAGCAAGGAGAGATTCTCCCACAACGGGAGTGGCTGGGAACACCTAAAAACCTGCCCACTGTGTCCCCAGCCTCCCACTGAACACTGCAAAAACTTCTAAGTACAGTTACATTGCTTTTAAAATATAATCAATTTGGCTTCTAATGATACACATTAAAGGCAAGCTCTGGGTTTTTTTTTTTTTTAAAGCTTTTCTCTAGTTTCATAAAACATGTGCCTTTTAAGAGAGTATACCTAGAAGGCTAAAGACCCCGGCTGTCAGCTTATCGTCGACCCATTTTGTGGTCTTGAATTTGTCCAAAATAGCCTAGCCTCCTGCTGTCCCTTCTGACTGTTGCTGCCTCCTAAAAAGAGGGATCGCTTGCCCACCTTCTGTGTGGTAGTTCAGGAGCTCCCGGTTAAGTGTTGTGCATCAGGGCCAACATGCATAGAGCTGATACGCATCTACTGAGGCACGCAATACAGCCTGTCCCTGCCCTCCCGCTAATTACAGAGTTACAGGAGCAGTGGCCAGGAGTAATTTATCATGAACTTATAAAAAATCTGCATCTTTCCTTACAGGTTAACAGTGCTGAGTTCATCCACTGCAAAGAGCTCGTGGATCAAGAGCTAATGTGCTTGCAGCCATCCAACGCTGTTTATATTTTCTGTCCCATCAGTCAAGCCATCCAGGGCCACCCCAAGGCGAGGCTACCCTACCGTGACCCTTCTGGATTGAAGAATTCCCATCAAGTGAGGTTGAGGGTCGCTGTAAACCAGCCACTTTTAGCACCTTTCACGCCTACGACAGCCCAAATTCCTGATGACCGCATGGAGACAGATGAATACTATGATGGATTCAGACACCTGTACAGCGAGGATGGGGGAGCGAGTGGTGGGAGGGCGAACACGGGTGGCTCGTGCCCTCAGCTGAGGCCTGGAGAAGGCAGCTCCCCGTGTCCTCCCTTACAGGCGCCTGAAGGGGACTAGCGGAGAATTACTGCCTCGGAAGCAGCAACTGCAGAACTAGCGAACAGAACAGCCGACACAACAGAGCAAAAGTGCTGCTGTGTTTTTCAGAGGATAATGACAAAATCTTTCTATTTTTTTTATGTCCTTCCTAAGCAGTATGTGCTACCTCTCAGTTTTTAATACTGCATAAATACAGAAAGCTGGGGAGAGGAGGGACTTGGTCACAGTCCTACAACTCAGGGATCAAGTTGCCAGAAGGCTATGAACTGCACCAGACAGAACCAAATGTCTCAGAGTTTATTTTTAAAATAGATGTGATGGAGTATGACAGATTGAGCCTTTCATCCAGCTCCCTCCATTGTTCTCTTATTAGAGCTAATCTGACTTGCCCCGTGGGAGAGTGAACAGGAGCTGCTTTCGAGGAAGGGGGAGCTCCCACTGCTGGCTCTGTAAGAGTAGTTCTCAGGTGGAACCAAGGTTTTGATTTAGTAGTGAGAAAACTGAGAATCAAGCCTCCAGTTTTTCTTAAGGCCTTACCCTGGTAGCCAGGGGTCTGAGGTCTGTGCTCCTTCCTGGTTAAGCCATTAAAGACCCAGTCCCGGTTCCTACATGCCCTGGGAAATTGCTTCTAGTCCACAGTCACCATTGCCTTGGGCGCTCACCAACCAACATGTGCCATTCAGGGTTGTTTGGTTTTTTGTTTTTTTTTTTTTAAATTTGTTCTGTCTTACCTGACAGGACAATACAAAATGCCTTTAGTTAATTCTGCCTCCCCCCCATTAGTTTTTATGAACTGCTCATCTCCATAGCAAAGCACTTTTACAAACTACAAAAGTCAGTTTAAACCTCTATTGCACTTTTAAAAACCAGCCTTACGCATTCTGTTAAAATAAGTGTTTCCTTAGATTTTTTTGGTTGTGTTTTAAACAATAGGCCAGCATTTTCAGGTGATTGTTATCCTAGCTTGAAGGTATAATCCAGACAGTACTGGATGAATAACACCACCACAGCTGCAAGTCCTGTCACAGAACAGGAAAGTGTTTCACGTGGACTGGCACAGGCTGCATGCTAAGCAGGTGTCTCACGTAATGACACAGGATAAATAAATAAATAGGGGACAGGGATAAGACAGGAGCAAGGAGATCCTGATGCTGCATAGCAGCAGCACTCATCGGTGCAGGAAGAAAGTTTCTGGCCTTCTTCCCCTTGCTCATCATCTTACCTTGTAGGAGAGAGAGGAATTCCTGAACATCGAGCTGTGCAGGACCGATGTCCTGAGCAGCTCTGTTAACAGAGAACGCTTTCTAAAATATTACATTTGCCAGAACTGGCACCGAGAACAGAGTGAGCTTTGTATGTGTGCAGGGAGAAAGCTGTGCTTTTCTTTTTAAACTGCAAAGAAAGCAGTGCCTCAGTGTTCCAGAAAGAAACTTTTAGTATCAGAGACTTAGTGCAAATGACATGTGTGAGCAGATGTGACTTGAACCAGCGGTGAAACCGAGGGAGGTCCCATGAGGCAAGTCAAAGCTACTGCAAACTGTGAATGCTGTGCTGCGGGGGGAGCACGGCCGGGGGATGCCGCAGGAACAAGAATCGCTGCGCGGTTTTAGATCAGACGAGGTTTACGAGGTACCCACGCAGCCGGGGGCCGGGCAGCGGCACGCTTGGGATATGTTATTTATTCGTCCTGCCTATGTACCACAGGGAAGGTTTTAATATCACTGTAAGGCTCTTCCCTCCCCCCAGCACAGCACCTTCCTTTTCTATCACAAGCTGTGACTTGACTGCCTGACTTTTTGAAGGAGGCAAGTTGTCTTTTGTAGTTTTCATTAAATAAAATATAAGCTTGGTCTGCGCGTTCTCAGTGTGCTCCTTGACAAGCCCAGTCAAAAGCCAATGTCCACACAGGTCCTTGCGGGAAGTTGGGGTGCGTGTCTGGTTCTGCTTTCCTCCTGTCCCTTTGCCCTATCTCGACCATCTTCGCCAGCTGCGTTAACCAGTGGAAATGCTAGCAGAAAAGTTCTACACACAGTAATTAACATGCTGTAACTTTATACCACAACGACTGTAGCTCATGTTTTTTCGCCCAGCTTTGAGCCGATGTGCATATTTTCTTGCCCGTAAGCTGGATGACACAAAAAAACATGAACAAGCCTGCTTTTCAAAACCTCTGCAGATCTACACGATCAACATTCAAAAGTACAAGTTAACAGGGCTAATTCTAAAAAATGAAGTCAGTGCTGAAAGGCCCATCAGGGTCCTGTGTTCCCAGTCAGGGTGCAGGACACCATGCTGGGATAGGAGCAGTAAATCTGGAGCCTGCCTGCTCTCCCAGGATATGCTGTCGCTTCTCTCTGGCAACGTAGGTCCTTTCTGCACACCCATCCCAGTGCTGGAGTCACGATAAAGGAACGAACGCTTGTGGCTTGGCCTCAGGAGGTTAAAAGTGCCGCTTACCTTTGCGTTCCCGTCATCCTTAGGAAGGGAGCTTCCTGCCCTGAAGAACAAGCTGCAAACTACAGGAAGAAGCTGCTCTTGCAACAGGAGCGATCTCGTTACGGAAAGAGCATTTTTGATAGCGAGAACTGCACAAACTCCCTGCTTACTGGCCGAGTGGAGTCTGAGGCTGTTAATATCTTTCCTCTCACTGCCTGGACACGGACTGAGTAACAAGAACACACCGCACATCCAGGTGACAGCAGTAACAGGAACAATCATTTTGCCCAGCTGAGTTTCAGAGATGATGACTATCTCCTTTCTGTGCCTGCCTGTCTGGATTGCACACAGCATGCATGCTACAGACACAAGTTTATTCTACCTGCAGCTAAACTCACCGCTGTGGATCCTGTAACCATTGTGCTACACACCAGTTACTGGTGAGAACGCGCCAAATTCAGCTGGCACAGATCTGACGTGTTTAGGGCTAGTTTTGCGAGGATTGTTCTGGGGAATATTCAGTCCCTGTAAAACGCCAGAGAACATGTACAGCATATTTGCAAAGAGCTCTTGCGGTGCCTCATCTGGACCTGGTAAGGAAGGGCGCTTCCTCCCTCTCTCTGGGCAGGGGCACAGCACAGCTGCCCGTCCCGCGCTCCGGCCCTCGCCAGAGAAGCGAGGGTGCATTTGTGTCCGCAATAGCAGGATCTCTTCCCCTGCAGGAGTCTCAGCCCAGGTGAGGCACACCTCTGAAACCCAGACTCCTTTTGCTGTTGCCTTACTTCAGGCCAGATTTCCAGATGCCCGAAGCTAACACCACCTTGTAAACAAAGCTGCAATTACATCTGAAATCCCCTACAGTAAGTATCCAGAGAATTGGTTTGTCCTTCAAGAAGTTTCCTGGCAGACTCCCCTGCTGCACACAGATGCTCAGATGCTGAATCAGAACCGAAACATAAACCAAACATTAACTCACCTACAGAAACAGCAAAGCAATTCAGCGTCACCCTTAGCCGCCGCCACATCTCCCATTCATAAACCACCACCAAAAGGAAACGTGTCACAGCTAAAGCAAGTCACCCAGGCACTGCTAGATGTAAGGATGAGGCTGCCTTGCTGCGGACCAGCGTTCACCGCTGTGTTTCAGATAATAAACCTGACTTGGTATCGCTACTTACGGTGGGCGTGTGATGACCTAGAAGAAGAGTTCATTTACACAGTTGCACAAATAAAGAAACTTCTGTGGTCAGAGAATTGATCAAGATACAAGAAAACAGCAGAGAGAAGAGTAATGCAACAGTTGTTTTACCATACTACAGGTTTCTGACAAAATTTGCTGATATGTCAATAAAACGCACAGAAGCAACTAACAGCAACCAGCACCGGGGTCGCAGAAAGATCTTTTGGAGCATGCAGCCGGCTACCTCAAGATATCACCAATACCAAGTGCCTTCAGGCATGTATAAAGCCTTTATATCTCATTTGTGGGGTTGCCTCTATGCAGTGTGTTTGGGGTTTTTTTTGCTAATTGGCCTTAGTGTTTTAAATTCAGTCTGAACAGTACTTACAGTTCAATTCTTTCAGAATGCAGAAAAGTACACTTAGATCAAGTGATGCATTAACTCCTGGCAGGTCTCAGCAGCTCCCTCTTGTTCTTCCTCAGCAAGGTGTGCAACTTGAATCCCACTGGTGACCAAACTATTGTCATGGCAAACAGAACTTAATCAAATCTTCTGAGCAATTTGGGGAAAGAAAAAGAAAAAGCTTTTATCCCCAATTCACCTATCCAGATGGGAATCTAACTTGACAATAGCTCCAAACCAGATTAAAACTTTGCCAAAGGAATCAGATTGGTTTGCCTCAAAAGGGAACGCAGGCAAGTTTAAAATAGTCATCAAAACAGTGGCAAAGGGTGTTTCACGGCTCGGCTCAGCCTGATGGTCTCACACTGCTTCAGCTTTCCTCCTGTTTGGTGCAGGGCACAACAGACACGAAGACAGACGGAGCCATCACAAGCGGACCTCCAGCTCTGAATCCACGGCCCCGGAGACAGCCTGGTCAGAGCCTGGCTGCTTCTCACCTGGTCCCACCTCCACTGAAGCACGTGGAGCCTCGCTGCTGCGGCAGCGGGCACAGGCAGGGATGAGCAATGTGGGATGAACGTGCTTGTCACGGGGTTTAGTCCCTACCGCCTGCAAGGGGCAGGAGTCTCCAGAACCTCCCCGTGAGCCCAGTTTGGTTATTTTCAGGCCACGTAACACATACCTGTTACACGCCGAGAATTGTTTCCAAGTTCTAATTCATGCCAAGGGTATCCGGAGGTTTCGGTGACTGTCACGTACAACACACCCTGGGGAGAGGGGCTCAGTGCCTGCGGCGCTCAGTGCCTCCACACCATCCCCTCCGTCTCAACAAACTCTCGGGCGGTGATGGAGACGCAGCCTGCTCGGCGGGCTCCTGTCACACAGCCGCTGTTCACAGCCAGACCTCGTCCCACTCCGCTCACACCACCCAGCACAAGGTGGGGGTACGGGGTGCAAGCTTCCTTCAAACCTCCTGCCAAGGACTGGTTTTCTGCTGGTCCTACACCCCCAGCCCCACGGTACCGCGGCAAGCAGCAGCATGGAGAAAGGGAGGGGGACTGCCGGCAGCAGGCGCCCCAGACGTATGGGGGTGCACAGGGGACATCGCACTTTAAACACAGATGTACAGGGTAAGGGGGTTAACAGAGGGAAACTGGAATAATAGTGAGGGTTGTGAATTTGGACACAGCACTTTGTTGTTCCAGTGATTACAACTAGCATACAAAACATGTTTTTAACAGAAGTTTGTTAAACAAGTCAGTTTTGTTTTTATTAAACCCAACTTTGGTACAAGCAGGTCATTCCTGAGATTCATTTACAAGGTTATTTTAAAATGAAGATAAACTGGGGCCTCTCCCTGTTCTGTGTGAAGTTAGACGGGCACAGACATAACTTTTTTTTTTTTTCTCCTTTTTTCTTAAACAAGTATTTGTTTAAGGGGAAATCAGTCTGTTACAAACACAGAACTCACAAACAGGAACACCAAGTCTCCAGCTTTATACCATTTCCCCTCCGTTAACATATAACAACTAGTTGTCCTTTAAAATGGTTCCCTTCTCACCCACCACATCCCAGTAGGATGTGCTGGAATCCAGACTGGCCAGGCAGGGTTACCCGTCCCTGAAGCCGCGAGCGGGTAGGTGGGCAGGGAGCTCTGGGGAGGGGGTTACGTTGTGAGGCACATGTGTGCAGCCCTAAGAAAACTAAACAAATGAAGGTTGGGGGATTTTGGTTATAAAACCCGTAAGTCTACAGGAAAAAGCTACATGGAAGAGTTATTGCTAAGAAACGTGAGAATCCAGCTGAAAGGTTAGGGACGTTAGGAGGTTCTCCAGTTACACCCCAAAACCAGGCTGAGGAGAGGACACACGGAAACGCCATTACAGCGGCAGCTCAAGCAGCAAGCTGAAATCTCGCCTCGCGCTAACCCAGCTTTGTCCCTCATCTCTGGAAGTTCAGTCAGTATTAACTGCTTTGCACGGGCTCTCGCTCAGAGATTAGGATTTTGGTTTTAGTGCAAGCCATGCAGCAGCCTTAATTAGCAGTTTATCTTTTGGCAAGTACCTTAGATTTCAACTTCATCAAGAAACCTGATCAAGCAAACTTTTCCCAATCAAAAGATACCGTGCATCTTAGTCCTTGCTATATAATCTCTTCTGTGCAATACAATGCAAGCTTAAAGGTGAAAGCACCAATTAATTTCTTCTGCATGAGATGTTTTGGCCTTAACAAATCTTCTAATTAACATGTCTTCCTGATGTTATGGAGCACGCACTGGGAAGACTAAAAAAGCTACAGAAAGAACAAAAGAGAATCAGTATTTAAGTTTCAGTTATTTACATTAAGTAAAGACAACATGAAAGGTCAAAATACAAATCTAACGTATGCCGCCTGACAGCGCGCAGAGCTGGGTACAGACATTTGAACTTAAACCACTGCAACTTGGAGAAGCTCTCACGGTTGCCAAGATCTTGTTTGGAACTAGTGATCAGAGGACTAATTTAAAATTTTAATGAGAGAAGACTGCTGACAGGGAACATCTGAGAAGTCACGTTCTACGGAGACACGGGATGGGGAAAGGTGCGGAGCCGTCTCCTGCCCGGCCAGGACCGCAGCCGCCACCGACCAGCCCCGGCAGCCCCGGCCGGCTCTCCCGCCCGGCAGAGCTGGTGGCTTTGTACTCTCCTTGCCTGGCAGGTTACGTCCCTCACAGCTGCGCAGTTCTCCCTCCCAGGCAGCCCAGGACAAGGAGATGAGGTTGGGTTTGGGTTGGGTCCGGAACAGAAAGCATCAACATGTCCTAGGGCTCCAGTCACCAGGCTTCGGCTCTGGAACTGCAAAACACGGGCAGTACCTACCTCACTGCTGAGCTGCTTTTATAACAACGCTTCGCATTTCTCATTCTCTCGCGAGCACCTCTAGGAGCTTTGCGCAAATATTACTGAGTGATCTTAACATTGCTCCTGTGGAAAAATACTTGCCAATGCACGTCATCCTGAGTCATCAGGTGGCCCGTCTTTAAAATGACCAGCTACTCGTCTGCCTCAGTTTCCCAATTAATTCTTACGTACCTGACTGCACCTTCTCTTCTCCAGTCTCCTGGAAGATTTGGCTTTAAAAAGTATTAGGATGGAAAAGGTTGTAAAACATTTCATACAAACCACTTGGTATCAAGTGCTAAGTCCCCACTAAGGCTTATCCTTCAAAAATTTAACGGCCTGAAGTGACAATTTTGACCCAGCGCAGGCTCAGACTTTCACCTGCACTTTGTCGGTGATCGCTACGAGCAGTATCACGCAAGCTCCAGCCACTGCTTCTGGTCAGCTCTCCGCGGGTGGACGTACCATGTCCGTACAGCTCGGTGCCGCGGCTGGGTAAGCATCCTGGCCTTGTAAGAAGATGGGATGCAAACAGGCAGCACATAAGATGACCAGAACTGCCCTCTGCCTTTTAAGCAAGCTGCGTATTAAATGCAAAAAGCAGAGGTCTTGCGCACAAGCCAACTCCTGTAGCCACGGCACAGTCCATCTGCACATTCCTAAAAAGATTTCAGAAGCAGTCAGGATCACCAACTTGGTTTTGTTCTTGAAACTGGGGCTGCAGAAAAAGCTCCCGTCAGAAGCACCACCTCAGCAAACACTACGCATCAGCCAAACTCCACTTGTTGGTTTTGTCTTAAGCGCAGCACTGATCTCAGTCCAACACCAAATAAAACCCAGAGAAACCCTAAATTAACTGAATATAGCTTCGTATGTAGCAATGGCCCACAGAAACAGACACCAAGAACAAGCCTTCAGGTAAAGCTTCAGCAGCAGCTCTCTCTGAAAAAAAAGAATGCCAAACTAAAGCTGCGGTCTTTTTTTTTTTTTTTTGGCATCGATCTAAGTGTATGATGTGCTCCTGCAGAAGCTTTGGAAGTACCATTAGGAAACTCTCCAGCTCTGCTCCCTTTTCATCCTACCCTTAAATCACCTCTCTGGGCATCATTACAACAGCGAAACTGCTGGTAAATCTACCTGCTCAGTCACCAGATCCCACAGAGGAGAAGTGCCAACAAGCTTAAAGGCAACTTTTGCCCAAATAGGGATGGCATTTGAATTAATGTCTCAGAATTTCTACCCAGATTAGAGATGAGATGCTTTTCCGCATACTGTATGATGCGGAAATTAGCTAATTTTATTTTTGAATGTTCCCAATAGTCAGAAGACATCCCGTGACTGGTAAGCTTTCAATCATTACACGTGATTAGTTCAACAGAGATCCACTAAATAACACAGGAAATCCACCACTAAATAAATGACACCACAAAAACTCAAAATACATGTGAGATTTAATAAAAGAAAAAAAGTACAAAGTAAGTGGAAAGAAATGAAAGTCAAAAAAACTCCGAACAAACAAAAGAAAAAAACCAACCCCTACCACATTCAGAATGACAAAGCGAACAGATGCAGCACGTCCGTCCGAGAGGCTGCAACCCCCCGGCAGGTCCCCGAGGTGCCTCCACGTGCTCTGAGCCAACCACCCCATCTCCACCCTGGGGGCACCCACCACAGCCAGACGTGAAGCCTAGAGAGCTTAGAGCCCCACAAAACACTTTTTAAATTAGAAAGCAGACAACATACATGATGGTAAATGTTTAAATGATTAAAAAAAAAAAAATGGACAGTTTTTCCCATTAATACCAACCTTTTACAGATAAATGTATAAAAGATGTGTAACTGAACAGTTTCAGTCATTTCTGAAGGGTTTTTCTTTCACTTCTTCTAGCCTACAAGATGTACATCTTCGGACTGGAGTGATATTAGAATCACCATGTATTTGTAACTTGTTAAATAAAAATAAGATACAGAACTACCCTATATACCACATACTTAAATCTTGTCTCAGCCAAAAGTAAAAACCAAGTACTAGACAAAAAAAAAAAAATTACTGAGTCCCATTGGGGAGATACGATGTTGACTGGTCTAAAGAACAAGTAACCGCAAGGCAAAGGTTTGTCCGTCACAACATAAAGTCAAAGTAATATAATAATCATAATCATTAAAATATTGTTACATACATTCTGAATGTCTTAATCAGAAAAAGCTGGAAATGTCTCCACAATGCCCATGGTTTGAAGGTTTTTACTCTTTCATTGTTATCATCATTCTTAACTACCTGTTACTCTAGGAAAAAAAGAACTGATCTCCAGTGAGCCAGGGCAGATAGAAATCATTTGCATAGATCTTGCTGGCTGCAGCATGAGATCAGGAGAAAACTATCGACTGGAAAAGCGATGGTGGGGCAGCTGTTTGCATACCCGGTATCATCAGTTAACTGTTTTATCCCAGCCTTCCTAGCACTGGCCTTGAGAAGCAAAAGAATGAACCAAATAGCGCTGCTTACTCATGCAATTAGTGCACACAGTTTCTCTCATTAGCAAAAATCAAAATCCTGCCCCTAATTTGCTACAGGATCGGACTGTAGTCAGTGGTGAGCTGGAATTGTCTTCTTGCATGTAACAATAGGGTGGGTTCCTTGTACGTTTCTGAGAAAAACAAGTTAACCCTCCTAACATTTGACAGTTACTCTTTAAAATACATCTAACCTGGAGGCACAGCCTTGAAAACTAAATGTTCAGCTTTCAGCAGACTCCTGACAAGCGCACATAATTTTTACTCTTTGAAAAATGTCCTGTTCTAAAAGGTACCTGTGAGATCTTCATGAGGTTCTTTCTTACAAGCATCAAGTAACACTGACGTGATTTTCCGTATATCCATATAAAAGGCCAATGTCCGTACAAAAACAGTTTTAACACCTGAGCATGTATAGAAAGTGGAAAAAAAAGGCAAAAAAAAAAAAAAAAAAAAGCTGCTTTAATGGGATATGTAAGTTAAAGAACCTCACCTTACAATCCAGGAAACTACTACCCTCAAACAGACCTGTAACAGCTCAGATGCAAGGCTGTGCACCTCCATCTGCAAGTCCAATAAGGAATTTGCTGACATCTTAGCTTAAAGACAAGTCTTTAAGGGGAAAAAAAAAAAAAAAAAAAAAAATCAGAAAAATCCTGTAACATTAATAACTAAATAAAAATGCACACACTCAAAACGAACACTTAGCCAGCCAGTGTTTTTATAAACTCTGAAGATACTATGTGGGGGTTAATATTTTATATTTGCTCTCTTTTAGCCTATTACCTGATGGATGGATGGAATTGGATCCAACTATTTTTTCATGACAACGTAGCTAGTAAGTCTCTATTCAGTTATCGTCCTGCCTTATCAACAAAATGGTTTGAGTGGGAAAAAAAAAAAAAATATTGATCCTAATTATTCCTCTAAGCTCAGCTGCCCAGGACAACAAGGCTGTAATTTCTAGGCATGAGGAGTGTTAAAGGAAGCACCTTCCAAGAGGAATAGAGCCTATCAGCATAAATACAGTGCATAGCTCAAGATCAGGGGATTCTCCTTATTAGGCACACAATAAGTTTAAGGTTAAAGAGTAAAGATGACCACTTAAATAGTTATTCCACAACAGTAAAATACATTGGTAAATGACAAGTGAAAAGTTACACAAATCCTGCAGTTCCACATTATACAACAAACTCTTACGAATAATCTTTCTATATAAATGTTCTACTTTAGCAGTAAAGAAAATT
>JANVCT010000036.1:20296898-20324237 GCA_026770115.1 Aviceda subcristata
CCCGGGTCCTACGCTGGTCGCTGCTTTACATTTCATAAAACCACAAAAGGTGCTACGTTTTGCATGCGAGCTGCAGCACAAGCTCAGCTGAACACTAGAGGGAAGAGTTTTCCAGGACTAATTTGGCTACAAGACTTCCAGATAAACCAAAGACAACCTGCAATAAACACACAACGAGCAGATCAAAGCCTCTGCTCTTGCCTATGTATTTTGTTACACGCTTCGAGGGAGGCAGAGACAGCATAACTGTCACATCTCAAGTTATCACCTATCCGCTTCTGGCTGTGCTGACAAGCCGTTTTAGAAGACAAGCACAAGGATGAAACGCAGCAGCAAGCTGATGTGAAGCCTTCCCATGCTTAAGCAGAAAGAGCAGGGACTCCTCAGATGCTTTCACAGCGGCTGCGAATCCTTTCCGAGGACTCCCTGAGCCTCTCCATGAGGATCATAACTCAGGCATGCTGTGTGGATTACACAGACCACCTGGGAAAGGTGTAGGGACATACAGCAGACAGGAGATCTGTTTTCATGCTGTTGTTGCTCAGCTTTGGTTTTGCATCAGCCGTCGCCAAGCACAATACCCACGCAGCTTCGTCAACCCAGGTTTCACAAAGCCACCCACAAGCTGCAGGGTGGAGAGGTCCCCCCATACCTACCAAGATCAAGAGCAAATGAGGGCCACATCCCTCATCCTTCAGGAGGGATGTGGTTCGTTATGGCCTCATGCTTGGGAGAGTTACAGCAGGGCAGGATCTGTCACAGGAACCTCTATTCGATAATGCTACGACGCCCAGAAAAGCCAAGTGAGATACTGCAAACCACTGCTTAAACAAACAACAACAAAACTTGTCTGTCTGAACACCAGCCAAGTTCACAGCAGCAAAACACAAGAATTCAGACAAATGAGGGGAAAGTCTGATTTCCCATCTGACATTTCCCAACAGCCAACGCTTTTTGTCCTACAGAGCAGAAATTCTTAACAGCCATTTGGTCTCCAGTGGGTGCCCATTAAAATAAATGACCTTACTTTCCCAGCTTAAGCTCACTTTGTAGCTCAGTGTTTTTTCCATATTTCTCATTTTTTCTCCCACCTCTGGTTTAGCACTCACTAAATACAAAAGCATTTAATCACTCCAAAATAAAATAATCTTAATTTGCTCATTGCAAATTTATCTGAGAGGATAAATTCCTTATTTTTCTCAGCCACTGATCTGGCCTCCTTTACCAAGGACCACAAACCCACACAGAACAAGGTCTGCTGCTCACACCGCTCCTCAGCAGGTCAATGTCCTCATTACAAAGGTAAAAAGGGCCATGACCACAGCTGGGTGCCTCGCTGACCTGCTAAGAGCTGAGGAGGCTTGGATCCACCATCTCCCACAGAAAAAGGGTCAGCTCAGGGCTCGTGTGCCACCCGCTCAGGAACGGTACCTGCGAGGGGAGCTGCTGTGTGCAGGGCTTCGTGCTCTCCAGCCAGCCAGGCACACCGACAAACCAGCCAAAGAGGTGATTTTAGTCCATTTTCAGTTGGCCTAAGCAATTCCCCCCTCCCCCTCCAAAAAGTACCAGCTCAGCCCTGCTTACAGCGAGGCAGGAGATGCAGAGCTTGGAGCTCGGCACGGCTTTCCCAGCAGCAGGAGAAGGCAGGCTCTGTGGTCACAGCTGCTGCCCCAGCAGTACTCAAACAAGGTGCAAACCGAGGTTGGTTCAAGTCCCCTCCAACCAGGTGCCTCATGCTTTGAAAAGGCAACTCACTCAGCACTTGCTGCCACGGAGTTCAAAACCCAAAAGGGTTTTGCAAGTTGTCGTATTTCCAGTAATCAGTAGCCAACATCAATACGGCGGAGTCCTGGAAATGGCATTCAGGTGTATCTCCCTCTTTCTCTCTTCTTCCCTTGTGAGTTAATTTTTTAAATTATTACTGTTTTTATTTTGATTTCATGC
Source organism: Aviceda subcristata (assembly GCA_026770115.1). Taxonomy (NCBI): domain Eukaryota; kingdom Metazoa; phylum Chordata; class Aves; order Accipitriformes; family Accipitridae; genus Aviceda; species Aviceda subcristata. The sequence goes on from JANVCT010000036.1 coordinate 20,298,843, forward strand.
ATGTCTTGGAAACCCGCAAACTGGAACCCCACGGTTAACAAGTGATACCCAGGGCACCGTACAATTATCTTCCTGTTTTCCTTTCTCTGATTTTGAGCACTGGCACCCAAAAGCTGTCTAAGTCTAGAATGAGCTTATCCCTTTATAATAAGGAGAAAGGATGGAAAAGTTTGGAAACAAGAAACAAACGAGAGATTAAATGCTACCAAACTGAACTGCATGCCTAATCCTGCCCTCCTACAGCACCTTCCACACATCCACTTCTATGCAAAGGCCACAGTATGTGGCACAGATTAGTGCCAAATAAACTGATATACAGTTTATAAACTAGCTAGAGAAGAAAAAGTCATCTCTCCCCTTCTACCTGAACAGGTTTGAAAAACCCAATAAAAGGAAGTGATGCCAGAACCTTGCAAAGTTTCCCTCTCCACTCTTATTTTTACACAGATAATGTTCACCTGGGGTTGCAGGCAAAATCCCAGAGCAGCAGTCTTAGATCTCATGGTGGAAGAGCAATATTCTGTATTTAAAAATATCTAGTAATAAAATCATTAAGTTAACTACTGGAGTGTCATCCCACTGAATGTGAGAGGGGTGCAGTGTCCCCCTGACTGCCAGTCCATGTGCTGGAAGTCTTTGCTGTAGCCAGAATTATGACCGGAGGAAGTCTGCGCTTCAGACAAGACAGTGAACTCATATGCACGCACATACAACGCACCTCCTTCTCAAGTCATTCAGACCACAGAGTTATTTTTCTTATCCAAAAATAAAACTTACAAGAATGTGTGGAAATAAGTCAGTTGGTAGAAAATAATTTTGCTAATATAATAAGGCTACATACATTTTCACCCTGCAAAATACAGCTGGATTTTTCCCCATCTCCAAAGTGTTCCTGAATGCAAGTCCCGGTGAAGCCAACAGGCAAATCCTACCTTGGAAACCAAACAGCAGAGGCACAAACCGGCCTGAAGCATCCCCACTGGCCAGTGACCTGCCTAGGACATGTCAGCTCATGAAGAGCAAGCAATTAGCCACGGCTCATAAACAGTACGCACTGGCTGGAAACCATCCAGGGACAACAACCAGGGAGCCCCAGGATGCCCATGGCAGCACACAGCTGTGCCATCACTTTCCAGGGCAAGGCTGTGGTTTAAATAAAAAAATCACCTTCTCATCTGATACAGATGCAATTTTATTTATCTTATTTATGTTATTTATTTATCTCCTCCTTTTCCCAGGTTAAACCCAATGGAAAGCCTACCCTTACCAGGTCATACATGCTTCCCACCTACCAGCCAGCCAGCCACATTTCACCCACCCAGAACCAGTTCTGAAGAAGCTTCTAGCTCTCGGCTGTAACTGAATACCCTAGACAACAGCTGGCCATGAGCTCAGCCAAACAAATACCATATTACATTACAATGGAAGACTGTTTACAAAACAGTTTTACCCAAAAGGGATTTTGTAAAGTTTACACTAAAAACAAGATACATTACTGAAATTGTCACACAGATTCAAAAGCCTGCCCAACATCTGATGCCATACCACTGGGGTGCTAAAGCAAAGGTATAAATGAGCCAGGTTCTCACAAAACCCTTGTTAAACTAGTCTCAGAGGCCGAGCCAGCAGAGCATGCAGCAAAGCATTGCCTCTGATACACCTTTCGCCTCCATGGACTCCATTCTTCAACTGCAAAACAGGGGCTACCAGCCACATAAAGCTTCCCAAGATGCTGCAGACGTGAGTCAGTGCACGTCACCTCTCTGCTCAGCCACGGTAACCACTCGCTGTTACCAGTAGGGAGCAGATAGAAAGCTGCCTGCAGTTTGCTGACACCTCACTTCTGCGCACACGCTGGCCCCCGGGCACAAATGGTTCACGTGTACTGGGAAAGGGGCACAGCACTGTCAGGCATAAATCTTTAAGGAGTGCCTGGAAAGCACCTTGAAGCGCTGGGATGACACCAATGCAGAAATGCAACATAAATCCCTGACACCCAGAAAAGATCAATGGTCTCTACTTGCTTGTTCATTTCTGTGTGTCTGCTTGTGCGAGGCCACCATACCATAAAATCCAAGATGTTCTCACACTGTGGTAAGAAGGGAGATCAGAGCAAAGGGATAAAATTACTTCAGAGAAGACTATTTAAATGGAAGTTTAGAAACATAAAAAGCTTGCGTGCACACAAAGTTCCCATCTCTGCACAAGTACAAAGGATTTATTTTGGTACTACCTAAGGACCACATTAAAGGCAGCCACAGTGAGATGTGAAAAGTAGGGAATGCAGAAGGAAAGAAAGAGAAAAGCTTTGTGGGACCACCAGCACCAAGGGGAATCTTGCAAAAGCTTTCCTCCAAACATATTTCTGGGAACATGTAATGCTGGCACCATGCCAATAGACAAGAGTTTATTGAGGGAAAATTTTCAGATTCCTGATTAAGTCAGTGTAACAGCCACCACAGTTACAAACAGCCCACTGCAATGGGAAGCCAGCGCCTGCTCTGGAGTGGGGCCAAGGAAAAGCAGGCCAACAGCCCCAGGTGGCAAGGGCAAACAGCAGGGACTCCACGAGGGGGAACTCCACCAGCCAGGAAAGTCCGAGAGAACTGCATGTGGACAACAGCCAGAGAAGAGAGCACTCCTTAAATGTAATCCAGTGGATCCCCAGTTACTGCAGGGTCCCAGCGGCCTTGCCTGCCCTCTCCGTAGACCGATCAGCATCTGCCATCTGAAAGGAACCACCCTGCTGCTAAAATACTGCTCTGAAAGATAGGAAACACTTGCAAAGAAAAGAAGAGATGTTGCTGCCACTAGTGACCTTTGGAGCCTCCTGCAGCTCCCTGGAAGCCAGCCGGAACAACCAAAAGTGTGTCAGAAACCTCCTCCAATCTGCAGGAATATCATCAGTAGCCAGTTAAGTAACCCACTGCTCCCTAAGGCAGAATAGCTTACGCACAAAGAAACAACCTCCAGCTAGACCCTCTCACGACCCATTTTTAGGATACCTATGACCTTGAGAGCTTCTCACCATATTTACATTTTCAGAAGATATTGTGATCTCCTATCCATATCATCTAGCACTACCAGCAGTGACAGCCCACGCACTCCCTGTGCACCACCATGTGCAGCCAACGCTTCTCTTCAGCCCTTGTCTCCTCTGTACTGACCACCACCTTAGGACATCTATGGTTTTGCTGGCTCTCAGCCCCTTTGTCCTTGATGACAGGTCAGGACAGCAGAGGTGGCTCCACATTTTCCACAGTTCAACTGCAGGACCTGGAACACATCCTTATCTGCACACCTGTAAAGAAAAGCTAATAAAGATGCAGCTGATGGCTTTGATAAATATGAACTAATCCGGTTAAGGTTCTTACAGTGATGGACACTCTAGACTTCACACAACTAGCTGGAAAACAGGTTTTTCAGCTGACATTTTTCAGGAAAGCCAGTGAGAAAAAAAGCACAGGACCTCAGCAACCCACCAGGGCAGATGAAGTTTTACCAGAGTCCTAAAAACAGCTCAGCTAACATGCAGGAAGGAGTCCAGCACTTACACGGAAGGAACAACGCCTTCCACATGACAATCAATATTAACAGAAGCATCACCACTTCCAGAAAGAGGGACCATGCTCTCCAGTGCCTTACCTTGCTATCCAGCTTCTTCATTGTCACCAGGTCCAAGGACTTGAGCGAGTGCCCAGTTGGGGTGATGAAGTACAGGCAGACGTGAATCCTCGTGTCATGATAGTTGAAGAGAGATCGGCGGATTTTCAGCTCTTCTTGCAAATAATTTTCAAACTGCGTATCAATGTACTCAACTATCGGCCTGTAACTAAAACCATACCATTAGCAACCCAGATACTGGAGTTCAAACTTAAACAGTTTAAAGGCTTGAGTTCTCCTAAACGTACCATGGTATCACTTTAAAAGTAGTTATAAGACTCAAACAATTTAGCCTTACAACAGAAAAAGTGTGGCATTTACACACAGACCTTGTAATCCAAAGGTTGCTGGAGTCTCCTGAGGCTGCACTGCAAAGTCTAAGGACAGTGGAGCATGGAAAGATGACTACTTCCCCAGATCAAACTTTGCCCAGATCTCAGGGCTGAGCCATCTGTCTGTACCAATGCAACATGACCAAGGAGAGACCTTGGAGTCCCAGAAAGCCTTTACCTGGGGCTTGAACAAGATGTCTGTGTAATTAAATGAGACAGGTCCAGAGACACCGATCACTGCCCGAACACGTAATTCCCAACCCTGCACCGAGGACAGCTTATTAAATTGCTCACATTCCTGGAGGACACCATTCTCTGCTGGAAAGACCTCCTATGACCTCTCTTTTTGGCTCCTCACCCAACTCCCTCTACACTTAGTCCCCAGAACTGGAGCCACTGCAGGGAGCTACTCCATTAACAGAAACATGGACACCTCCTCTGCAACACTGCAAGCAGGACTGCAGGCAGTTCATTTCTAAGCATCAGAGGCAAGCCCAGAAATGCCAAGCAGATGGCACGAGACCTGCCTTTCATCTTTATTTATCTGATCTCCAAATCCAACCGCATCCACAATTGTTAGCTTCAGGTGGACATTGCTCTCCTGCAGGTCGTAGGTCCGTGGCCGCAAGCGAACTGCGCTCTCATAGTGACTGGCTTCCTCCGTCTCAAATGTGGTATTGAAGAGGGTATTCATTAGCGTGGATTTCCCAATGCCGGTTTCACCTAGGAAGGAGAAATCATCAGCTCACTGCAGCATGAATTTGTCACAGGTACTTCAAAGAACAGTAATTACAGAGCAGAACAAAATTATACTGTGCAAGGTTACTACAAATTGCTTGTGGACAGACATACAATTGTCACAAAGGTAACTGCATTCTCGAAGGTCACCCATGCTTAATGCAAAGCTAACACAGAGCACTTTGGTCTCGTCTCCCCAGTGAGGATCACACAGCACAGCAAAACACACTATCTTGCCCTCCATGTACTGACTTTGCTTGGGATCCTGCACCAGAGAAGCTGGGGGGAGTAAAGTTTTAGTAGAGTCTTTTGGGTCTTCACATGAGAAGGAGCAAAACTCAGCTGCTCCTACTGACAAGGACTATCTGGGTCAGTTGCTGGCTGTCCCACACACAGTGATAGCTCCAGGTAACACTGCAGATCAGCACAAAATGATGGGTGTTTGGTGTGCTCTGGAGGGGACAGGGAAGTCTGACAATGAGGTTTCCTCTCACTCCTTTTTGTGAGATTCCTGACTTTAACAGGCTTCTTTACCACTTTCTCTTTTTGCTTTGCCTTGCCATTAAAGTCTCTGGGGGCCTGCCTTTCTTGAGAGTGGAGACCCCTGTGAGGAAGGAATCTGGAGGCCTGTTTCAATGCAGAGAAACAGGCAGACAACTCTGGACCTGTTGCTAGGACAACTCGCCATCAGACTGAAAACCTCTTTTCCACAGCAGAAAAGACGCTGGATGAAGGTTTCACAATTTCACTGTGCAGCTGAACTTTGGTCTGCCTGGAAGCGTTAAAGCAGCTTGTCAATCTTCCACAGCCTCAACCCTGTATTCTCACATGTCCCATTAATAACTGCTAAAGGACTAAAGCCCATTTTGCTGTAACCCTTTCCCCTTCCATCCACACAGCAGCTACACCAGAGTCTGCTCTGTGGCTCATTTACTCTCCTTTCCGAAAAGCACAGCAAGCTCCGCACAAGGCACTCGGTGAGCTGCTGAGATCCGGCTCGGTACATGCAAACTGTCTAAGATGGTCCCATTCTGCACAGACACATCACAGACAGCATGTCTATGCTTTGAGATGATAGGGCCACCTGTGCAGCAAACAGAATTGGCCAAACTGGAGGAAATAAGCAATGAACTCTTCTGTCACATCAGGCATGAGATTTCACAGGCATCCAAGTAACCTCAGCAAGATAGCAGCTCTCTGACAGAGAGCAAGAGGTGCTGCTCTGCTCTGAAGAGCTACAGCTGCACAGGGAGACCTTGCAATTGAGCTGTTTCATCTCTCATTGCTCTTGATTTCTGGAGTTTCCCTTCAGTATTTCTGCTTCCTTCAAGGCTGCCCTGTTGCCCTGTGATTCTTTGTGCCAGATCAGCCAAGGGAAGAAAATAATGATGTTTAGGGGAAACCAAAGTAAAACCAATACCAAAATGCTATATATATATATAGCATCCGTGACACAGAGGCCAAAGCATGACAATGTTTTCAAAGGCCACGTTCCACAGTGCATTTTTACTATAGATCTCAGCAGAGCCCTGTGCTGGAGCACCAAATCAGGGTGTTTCCAAGTCATCTTAATTTTTCCAGTAGTAGAAAAAATTACGCCAGCTCGAACCTCTGAGATGTGCAGAGGGAGAGAACATGGAGTCAAGAGGGGACGGCAGAGAAGCTTGGTAGGGAGAGAATAGTTCTTGGAGAATCAGTAGGGGCAAGATTAGGAGAAGTTTCCCATCTGTAGCCCCCCTGTTTCAGCAGCCATTGAAGGACACCTGGGATGCATCACAAACAAGCTCCATCCCAGAATATTTGGCTCACAGGCTGCCTGTGAGCCAGAAAGGCTTTGAACTGTTGCTCCTGGTAACTAGACGAGACTCTGATATTTTCCAGATTGGCCTACGAGGAGCCCCATTTAAACTCTTCATTCACTAAATACAGCCCTATTGGCCAAGGAAGTGAAGAGAGGCAAAATCCAAGGAAATAGTCGTCTTCTACTCCCCCCGCCACTTCCCAGGCAATCCATTGTGCTACACCTTCGGCACAGACAGCCACTGCTTCTACTGAGTGCAGCCCCTCTTGCTGAACCCAGCTGCCTCCGAGGAGTCCTCCAGTGGATACGCTGATGGAGAGCAGGAGGGTGAGCAAGTTTCTGTTTGAGGGAGGTGCACGTCTGCTGCCAAGGGATTTGGGCTTTTTCTCTCTTCAAGCACAACCACAAATACCACATGGCGCTCAGAATAGGGCAGAGGTATACATACTGCTTCCTACCAGCTGTGGTTAAGAGTTGTGCAAGGAAATAAAACCAGCCTGGTGCTCTAGATTAATCTGAAAGGAAAGTCATATGGAGAACTCACTACTGATGTAAGCCACATTCTCCTGTTCGGTTTTGGGCACAGTTGAGAGCATGAACTGGAAAACAGGGATACGGGTATGGTTTTTTTCACTCTTGTCCAAAAAAAAAAAAAAAAAAAAAGAAAGAAAAAAGCCATAGTTTTTTTCCAGTGTTTCACAAATTGTATTGCCAGATGAGAATGCAGGAGTATCCCTTCTGGTGTCCCCAACAACTCTAATTAAAAACATATTGCCCTCTGCTGCAATTACCCTTATGCTAAGGAACAAGTCTATGAAGTTCAACTGTAATTTCAGACATGCTTTTTACTTGTGGTTTGAATATGCAAAAGTGGGTTAGGTATGGCACAAGCACCTTGTGAAATTTGTCAGGGTTTCACTGCACAGTCTGTACAAAGCCATATTCTCTTCGGGCAGATTGAGGGCCAGGCAGGGAGCTGCTGTCTCTGAACATATTTCTGCTGGTCTAGCAGGTTACAATACTTCAGACCTCATATACAATACAAGAACCAGCCAAAGTGAAAGTAATGCTCATCTCGTCACTGGAAGGAATTGGTTTCTAGTACTCTAGCCAGCATCGCCTGTTAGATCACATCAATACAAAAGTTAAAAACCAAGAATATAATGAGGTTTTTTTAAAGTCAGCCTCTCACACCTGCTCACAATCTTAAAGATAAACACTTTACAACCAATAAACCAGGAACACTCCCTCTCCCTTTCCTAGCACAGAGATGGTCATGCTTCAAGCCCTCTGACTCACCAACCAGGAACAGCTGAGATACAAACCTCTTATCCCTAGCTTTGAGCTGGAGGCTTACACTCAGAAACGACCAAGTTATCACCAGTAGCTCTCAGCTAACACCTGGTGCATCTGACTGCATCTACTTGGACACTGTATTCACTGAGAAGGTGCTCACGCCAGCCACCCCACTTTGCACATGGAAATATTTAACTTGCCACATACAGTCTTCCCTTAATCCTTCCTATTGAAAAAGCTATTGCAGTGAGGGAGATGAGCAACACCTCATTGATTAAAGAAATTCTTCTGGTTTGACCCGCAAGACTCAGACACTTGGACCTCTCTGCTGCTCTCTGCAGCTTCGGCACCTGCACTGGTAGCTCGGCTCAATGCAGAGCTGGATGGTCGCACACCCATTTCCTCCCCTCCACACCTCACCAAAGGCAGAAAGTTGATATATTAAAGCTTTTCCCAAAACTCTCTCTAATTTTGGGCAATAAGTCTCCAACAGTCACTTGTGAAAGTCACAGCTTGGAAGCATCAAGCTCTAGAGAGCTCAAGTTCACTGAAATTAAAACACAAAGAGTTAGGCATTTCTGACTTGCTTAAAGTGACTGCTGAGGCTCGTGGCACAGCAGGACACACAAGAAATCCTGGTCCCAACCTCACCGCACTGCCAGCTCAGCCCACGTCTGTTTGCAGAGGACTGTGCTCACCCACACAGAGGATGTTGAAGCTGAAGCCTTGTGTGACGGACTTGCTGACCAGCTGATCGGGGAGACTGTCGAAGCCGACATGGCCCCCCAGGGAAAGGTTCCTCTTCTCTTCATTCTGGTAGGGAGAAGAAGCCAGATTAGCAGAAATGCACCGAGATGGCAAGTCAGAGACGTGAGAGGAATGACTGAGCCCAAGAAATGACCACCGTCCCCGGCACTACAGAGCCACTGACACAAACCCTAACGCCGCCCGCAAGAGCGTGTGTTTTGGCACACCACAGCGCAAACCCTCCGACAGCCACCAACAACAGAAAAGTGAGGGAAAAATACTGATCTTGATGGAGAATTAGGAGAACTAAGCTACCAGGCTATAAAGGAAAGAAAACACTAGCATGAGCTCCAACTAAATGCAGCTGGGAGAGATTAGCAAAGGAAAACCCACCATCATGTGTTTTAGTACTCATTTCTCCTTATCCTCTTTTGTTTTATTTTCTTAAACCCTGCAGCACTGAATTCAGCTTGACAGACTGCATTTTCCCATAAGTACTTGATCTTTTTTCCTTTTCTTTTGCCATAAGCAGCGTGATTTTGTTCACTCAGGCGTTCAGGGGTGCTGGTCGCACAGGCAGGGCGAGGAACCCTCCTGTTTTACCATCTGCGATCACACAGTTTTCCACCATTTCTCTGCTGTTCCTGTTCCTGCCTCCCCCGTATGCACTTTGCTCTTCCTTCTGTCGCCTCCCTCCCCCAGAGGAAGGCTATGCTGCTCACCTGTAGGAAGCTTTGCTTAGAAACTAAGGCAACGAACATCTGAGGAGACAACAGGTCTATGCCCTGTGTTATACAGAAAGGCAGCCCAGATCACCTATAAAGTCCAGAAGAGAGGATTTGACAGAAAGGTCGTTTCTGTTTCTAGTGGTTAAAAACAGTAGAGCTTGGATTTGCAAAACTATTTCAGCAGATGTTGCCACCTCTCTACACAACCAAGCAATGCTGTCTGAACCCAAGGACCAGACCGCTGTCTTTCCAGTCTCTCAAGCACTCTCATCCTTCCATGGAGAAGCAAGGATACATGATTTCAGAGCATGATTCATTCACCCTCACAGTTTCTTTGGTAAATTAGTCTGTTTTTCTTAATCACCAACACACAGAGGAAGATGGGGATGGAAAAAGTGTCTGCCCTTTGCCTAGCTCTGGTTCTCTTCTCTGTTCCTGACAATTTGGACTTAATGTCCTAGCACCAAGACTGCGAGACAAGAGCATACCCCAAGAAGAGCCTAATCTGGCTGTCAAACTTTAAATTAACTCAAGAAGAAAATAAAAGAAATTATGTGATAAGCCTTGCATATTGCTCTATGCCTGCCATAAGATCGCTAAACAAACCATGAACCCTTGTTCAACCGCATCTCGAGTCAAAGACCCCTTTAGTTCTGCCTTGGGTAGAACAAATATTCTCAGCTTTGTAAAATAAACCATTTACATCACAAGAACAACTTTTGAACAGCAGAAGCAGCTCCTACATCTCATGTACAAACTCTCTGGCTGTCCTGCTTAGCATTTGTAACCAACTTTCAGATGATTTTAGCCCAGCACTCAAGCAAGGGACTCCCCGGACAGAAACACAACCAAATTGTAGCTGGGCTGCTATGATTAATTCTGTTTCATTCCATCAGGATCGATCGCGCTCGCTAACTAAGTGGAAATAGCAATCATTTAAAGTTTTCCTGTGGGAGAGACAGCATCAGTTAAGGTTTTAAGGTGGCCAAGACTTTAGGTGCATTAAAAAGGGCCCCTAAGACCTGGAAACCTCCAAGTTGTACTTTCTTCCTGTCATCTGTCACCACACGGACATGCTGAAGCTCAGGCTAACACCTCTGCAGGGACAGACCCCAACTGCAGGACAAGGCCCCAGCACACAGGGAGAAAAGCAAGTCTGTGCTGATCCAAGCAGCCCGATGCTGAACCGTGGATCCAGCATGGGATCCCGTGCAACCGCGCCGGGAAGGGGAACTTGGACGCATGTGTGCTGGGAAAGGCTCAGAGTTGTTTAGGTTTGTTTTTCCTCTTAAGGAGGAGACTGTCAGAAGGTGCACTGCATGCATCAGCAGAGCTTGGGGGGCTTCCTTGGGCTCTGAGCCCCACTTCTCCTCTCCCCCCGTGAGAGCCACCACCTCACAGAGCTTAAAATGCCAATTCCCACCACTGCAATGCGGTGACAGCCAAGCAAGCTGTTCCCACAGAAAGTCACCGAGTTTGACGGTTATACTTTGTGTCTTTTCATTTTAAATAATAAACAAAATCAGGCAAACAAAAACACAAACCAGAAGCCTGGGATGACATTTTGGAAGGGAAATAAATAAAGGCTGCCCATGGCTATGATTAGGCTGAGAGTGCCCGAGGCTGGGAGGAGGTTTCCAGGCAACAGGCAGTACCACTGCTCGGGATTTTAAAATAGGCTCCAGCTCGGCAAGGCTGCATTTTAAAATAGGCTCCAGCTAGGCAAGGCTGCATTGAGAACTCAGTCATGCTTCGGCCGGAGGAAACCCAAATGTGTCGCACAGGGCTTGCTTTTTCTCTTCTTTTTTTGCCTTTTGGTTGCTGTTCATTACGGGACAAGAATACACTTATTCAAAACTGCTCGCCATCTCTTAAAGCTGCTAGACCAACGAGCCAAACTTCAGTGAAATATTGTCAGTGACCTTGAAATGCAGTTTCCTTTTATTTCCATAAGCAGCAATAATAACCTGGTTCAAGTCTAAGTTGCTGCCGATACCAAAGCAGAAAACCATTTGCTGTGCTTGCAGCGCATTCAGCTGTCATTCAGCCTCCAAAGGGATTTTGCTATTGTTGCTATGTTAGGACACAGCAATTGCTAGGGTGACCTGCCCTGAAGAGGAACATACCTACCACCCTGATGAGCAACCACCAGCACTTCTTCCTGCATCTACCTGCAACTGATTTGCGAGTCTCACCCCGAATGACTAACCATTCTGGCCAGCTCCCCCTCACCCAGTGTAGCTCAAGGTCAGCTTGACATGGTTCACCTGCTAGTAAAGACAAGATCGTGCTCAAAATTGAATTCTTTCCAGCAGAAGCAGCCAGCCTGCCAGGCTGCAACACTCAGCATAAATAATCAATCCAGTATATAAATGCTGCAATAAATGAGGGCAGCAGCAATGCAGCAAGGGGTGGGGGGGTGTCGGTGAGGGGTGGTTTGTCATTTTTGTTTTAAACAAAAGATGAGACTTTCAGTAGGACTTTTTCCATGTTTGGTGCCAGCAATGCGACTGCCCTGCAGGACAGGAGGAGGCAGGTTATGTGGCAGAGCCGGATGGGATAAGCCATGGCGAGAGCCAGGCAGAAACACAGCCCGACCCTTCCCAGACACACTGGTCTCTGCAACACACGATGAGAACTAGGTCGTTCATCTCACAGCCTGGAGAGATGACTCTCCTGCTTCTTACCAGGCAAGACCCCATCCTGCAGCTGCAAATAACCATGAGGCAGCCAACCTTTCCTGAAGCCCATTTGATTGCTGCGCAACATGATAATTAGAAGAGTTTGTGATGGCTCTGAGTGCGAACTCCCACCATAAACAGCCACTGCAGCCCTGAACATCATTTCTTGGGTCACTAATGGCATCCTACGACGGGGAGCTACCAGGGTTTTACTCGGAGTCTTTGAAGATCTTCTGTGCCTTGAGATGATCTTCAGGGCTTGAAGCAGAGAGACAAGGGGATAATTTGTATTTTGAATCTCGAATTTTGCAGGAAATAGAAGATTCATCAGAAGGTCAGAGCATAATTTATTAATTTTCGAATCCAAAGTCCTTTAAACATTTTCACAGATGCTCTGGCCGCGCTGAGCAGCAGAGTCCATCAAGGCAACATGTGTACAAATGGCATGTGGGGGCACGGCCATGGGAACAACAACCATCCTGCAGGGAAATTGATCTTTGGCTCTGGTTTGACCGCTATGTCACAGGACCCTTCTCCTGGTATGCAGTGGAAAGACAGATGTGCCCTTGGCAGCACAGATTGCCACGCTTAGCTGAGCACCACGAGAACTGAAAAGAAACCTCCAAATGTAGTGCTTCAAACCTGCCGTAAGGCACCAGCCACCCTCCGCTGGAGGCTGGGGATGCGCTGGGGATGCACGACAGCACGCTGGCCCATTCCTGCAGCTACACCAGCACAAAGCTGCCCAGGGAACTGAAAACAGCATTTCAAACCCATGTCAGCTTCCAAAGCTCATCCACAGCAGGGTCCCAACAAACCGTGCCGGGCAGCAGGACCGCAGGACTGGGAGGAAGCAGGGGGCAACATCGCTGCAGGCACAGGCAGCAACACTGCGGGCAGCTGGCCACAAACCACATCCGTAGAAGATAATATGTTATTTGGCCCTTTATTGCAAGTGAGACAACAAAAGGCAGCAGAGAAACACAACCAGAGAGACCAAATCCAGATCCCTCTAAGAGGGTCTACACAATATTCACATATTAGTTAGGCTCTTCCCAGTAGACAGAGGGATTGAAGAAATCTGTGAGAAGTGGCACAGGCTACAGCATCAACCAGTGTGCCTGCGATCCTGTAAAAAATAAAAATCTGATCTCGGTTTCTCTCCTTCCAGTCTCTTTATGCTTCACCTCCAAATTAGCATCAGTTTCACTTTGCATCATTATATTTTTGAGCAACTTCTCACAGAAAAAGTGGCTTTATCACTGCCTGTGCAGCCCCTGGGGGATGTCAGCAGTGAGAAGATCAGCTCCACGTTCAGCTGCCCCTCAAGTGCATATTTTCCCTAGCTGGGGCTCCTGGTGCAAAGTGAAGCAGCTCACTCTGCTTTCAAATGTGCTGCCCCTGTTCTCCTTGCTGTCACACCAGGAGCAGTATGAACAGACTGGAACTCGGATATAAAAGACCATTCTGGTATCAGTTGGTTAAAAAAAAAAGAAAAAAGATATTGAGAAGTATCATATTTCAATTATCTCTACAAGAAATGCTCTTTGGTGACATATGCTTGTGTTTTCTGCTCGAGACAACCCTCGGTTTTGTTTTCCTGAATAAAGCAGGTGAGAGTATGTGGGTAAACAAAAGTGTAATTCAATGCCACAATCATAAATGGTGATATTAATTCTTTTAAATGGTGATTTTTTTTTTTTTAAGACCTTGGCATGATGGGAATTGTAATGTAAATCTTGGGCCCTGCTACAGCAGACTCATCAGCGTACAAGGAACTTGTAAATATGCTGTTTATCACCTAAACCATGACTTGCGTGAAGACTCCTAGTTTTATACCCTGAGGGACAGCACAGCACTTCTCTATATCTAAGGTGCCTTTTCCCATTTCTATGGTCCAACAAAACATGAACAAGAAAGATGAACATCTGACATTTTCCAAGGCAAAACAGCAAAGGCCTACTGGGGGAAAAGGCGGGGAAACTCAGCCTTTTCTTCTTTCTGCTAGGTGAAAAGGTCTTGCACTTGAGCAGCGACCTTCAACCTAAAGCTATCTGCTGCTCTCAAACGCTCCCTCCGCCACCTCTGTAGGCTTTGCGCTGCCGAGCCAGGGTCTCCCCGAGCTGTGCCCAAGCTGCAGCTCCCCAAACACCAACCCCGCACGCAGGGGAGAGGCACAGCCATTCAGACGAGAGCTTTCTTGTTCCAAGAGCTCACAGGCAGCAGTATTTTAGGTCCCTCTCTTCCCGGGCTTTTTCCATTTACATTTTCCACGCGCATTGATAAAATAGCAAGAGGCAACAACACAACATCTGCACAGCACTTTTCCATGGTGCTTCAATTCCCACTACCAAGGCACACTTCTCTTTATATATTCCTCAATTCTGGATGACATCTTGGCCTTAATACCAAATCCACCAGCACTTTTCAGCATGGGTCCCCCTCCAGCCTGGGTACAGCCCGTCACCTTCACCCCAACACCCGTCAGCAGCTCTATAGCACTGGACATACCCACGGGTGCATCGTTTCGCACTGCAATAGCACACATAGACATGGAGTCACGGATCAGCGTGCCAGGCACCCCGCAAAGTGCAGAGCACAGACAGATCCTCTCCCTTCCAATTTACAACCAAATCAAAACAGCAAGATAAAACAGTGCTAGCAGACAGATTGCAGCTCCCCGATCAGCGTGACTCAGAGACCAGCAAGAGGAAGAGCAGGGAAAGCTCCCGTGGGCCCTGCTCCGTACGGCCGCGGCGCCTTTGGCAGCGCTCCCGTGGTGGGACGGAGCGGTCATTGCTCTGCAGGGGCCAGCTCGGCACCCGGCACAGCTGGGGACTGCTGTTCGTCACAAAGCAATGACTTCACCTTCTTGATTCCCTGTCCACAATCCACAACAGCGCGCGCAACGCAGAGATTAATGTGTACGCCAGTGGGGTTTGTAGGATGCTGCTCCCTTGTCTCCTGAATGGAAATGCATGGAATCAGGAAATCATTTGGTCCTGATGCAGGGAGTCTCTCTTATTTGCAACAGAGCAGAGAAAGGACTGAATGAGATCTGGCTGTTTATTAAATCCAAGCAGAGCAAGATGGTCCCAAATACAGGACTGCTCTCAGACAGGGCAGGGCAAGTCAAACTGCCCACAAACCCACGGAACAGAGAGGTCTGCTTCAGCGTCCAGCACACGCAGGGTCCCAACCCCACAACCGTGTGCTGCCGAGGGGACCTCCCCCAAACACCCGTCCCTGCGAGATTCCTTACAGAGGTGCTGGTAGTTTTACTGTCATTTCACAAGTAAACTGAGTCACGGAGTAGTTGAGTACTTGAGACCTTTGGGCAAACAGCATCGGAAGGCAAATTCAGCTTCTTTGTCCCAGCAGGCACTCCCCAGGGCTTGGCCCAGATTCTGGATCAATGCAGAAAAATCTGGCAAATCACCTCTCTCAGGAGATCCTGCCCGATCTCTGAATACTGGCTCAACAAATGCCACTTGACATTTGCAAAGTAACAGCAGCAAGTACAGACTCAGGTTTCCATGAAGAAAACATTTCTTTTGCCAAGCTCAGCAGCTGAGGGGTAGTAACAGCAACACCACACCTGATGTTTGAAAAGCAGCTCTGTGGTGCTAGCAACATTCAAAATAGACACTGTCACACATGAAAATATTATCTTTCTTGTACTCTCAGGCTAAGGACTATTAGGTGTATTACAACGCCAATGAATGAGCTTGCATTTTGCAGTCTACTAAGCAGAAAGAGATGGCCCAAGAGAGGCAATGAGACCAGATTTGAGGTTTTCTAACAACAGTCAGAGGACACTGAGCACAGTAAATCTTCACAGAGGGCTTAGGCGCAGTAAGTGTGACCTTATAGGTGCCTTTGGCACTGAAGATGAAAGGAAGCACACTTTCAGCTGGGGCTGGCCAGTGGAGATCTTAGCACCTCTTAGGCTAAAATTGTTGCAACTAAATGCCACCTAATCTCAAGCAGATTTGCAAAGTGCAAGCACATAAGCAACTCCGAAGGTTTTCAGTTAATCTTAAGCATGTGCTCAAAATTCCAAATCCCCATTGTGGAGCACTTAATAACAGGCTGGGGGAAGAAGAAAGGAAGAAAAAAACCCAAATCCTACAGAGATAATTTTAGATGGGGAGTTTATGCTAATTTACCACTCGTCTTACAATAGCAACCTGCTGTGCTTCAGCTTGTCTGCTACCTCTCACTCCAGTCCACGCTGGTGATGGTACGTGGCCAGTCAAACAGGACACATCTCAGATGGCATGAGCAGCTCTGCCTTCGCTATGACTGCGCAGGGCGGGCAATAGCGTTTTCCCCACTGTGGTGGCCCTGAAGAACTGTAAACGCTAACACTGCGATGCCTCACATTGCTCTTCCCTCCAGCAATGGCAGGGAAAAGCTCCATGGCCTTCACTCCCTTCTCTTTTCCAACACACGGGAGCACGTCCACAACTGAACCATCCCTCCACGTACATGACACCATTTCAGCTAGTCATCTCCAGTTGCTGCATGCTCACAACAACATGCTCCCAGCCCACACTGCAGTCTCCCCCAATAAAAAACTCATGCATTAAAAAAACCAAAACCAAACAATTCCCAGCCCCCTTTAAACCACTCTCCTAAGAATGCCAAGAATTTTCCCAGACACTTGCGCCTTTATTCATATCCCTCACAGCTCCCAGCTGCACTCCAGGCAGGCAAAAACATCACTGAAGAAACCAGATACAGAGTCACCACCAGGACCCACCAAATAAAAATGAAAACCACTTTACATTACAGAGGCAAGAAGACTCAAAAGCTGTGGCTCTTTCCTTTAGGGCTAACTAAAGGTTACGTTGCCTTCAGTGATGCCCTTCTTGAAAGCTTTTGGACCCATTTTTAAGAGCTATTCATACACCCTGAGACCAGTGAGTGCATTGCAAAGAGCAATGCTCAGCATCTTGGGAAAACAAACATTTTAAAAAAAATCACTGGTCCAGTATCAATGTTTTGCAGTGTCCTGTATGCCCCAGGCTAGTCTCAGGGAAGAAAATGCTCTGCTGCACACCTGTAAAAATCCAGCGTGCTGAACACACAGCAATGGAGTCACCTACCCATAAGGAGGTGGACAGGGATTCAAGTGAGAAAGGAAAAACTCCTTTTAAGGGAGGAACTCCTTAGGCAAACTCCTTAACTGCTTTCCTGTATCCAAGCTACTGGTGCCAAAGCAGTGTTTTGATTCCCGTGGCACACCTTGTACTGATAGCCCAGCAGTACGCCAGACGCTGAGCACTCCCAGCAGCAAGCCAGGAGCAGGGATCTGCACACTCGACATATTCCGCTTCTGCACCAGCCTGCTCACTTTAGCATTTGCGAGCAAACAGCTGAACTGCAGGCACTGCCTTCGGCTTTGCTTCAGTCTCAGCAGCATTTCCTTCTTTGAAAAAAAACCCAAAAACCAACAAAACAAAAAAAAGCCAACCCAAAACCCCAACCACAATACATAAAATAAAAATCCTACACACATCTACAGAATCAAAGGAATTGGCACCAGCTTAAAACATCAGTTTTTGCTGACTGTCAGAGCCAAATCTGAAGGGAGAGTAAGGCTTCTCATCTTTTCTTACACAACATACATCCAAGATGATACATTCACAACCTGTGAAAGCAACATCAGTTTTAATTTTCTGCAAACAAACTGTTTCTGGCTTAAACTCCTCTCTGACTTTTTACACTAAAAGCAAAATTCCCACATGCTCCCTTTTCTTAAGCTGTTATTTAGCAATTTCCCTATAACATTTATGAAGCCTAATTAACTAATCATGAGGTCTTTCTTAATTAAGAAAGGATTAAACGTGCATTTTGTCCCTATCACAAGCGCTGAATGAGAGTTTACAAAGGAGCAAAACAGGATTTGCCGGGCATTATGCACACAATGTTTTGCAAACATGAATGTTGCCTTTGAGAATAAGGAAAGTTGGTTAAAACAGAGAAAACTATGGAACCAAAAATGAGAGACATTTCCTCCAAAATGACCTTAAAGGATGAGAAAGTTCAGCTTTTCATCAGCCTGAGAATTCCATCCCCCATGAGCTATTCAAAATGAAGAAAGCAAAGTCCAAAACACAAACATAACTTTTCCTTCAGTCTGTTTAAAAAAAAAACCAAAATACAGACAAACAAGAGCATACCAGACTACCGTAGTTCATTTCTTTTCAAAATTATTTATTCAGAAGGTGCTGAGGCTTTTGATTTAATGGAACTTCACAATTAACCCTGACAAGAGACTAATCTTATCACCTTATCTAGTAAGAGACTTTCCCAAGTTCACCCCAAGCAGCAGATGCATTCCCAGCTTGCACTCAACTGATCTGACCAGCAGGATCTCTTCCCTTCCGCACCATCCTACCACGAGGAAGAGGAGGAGACACTTGGCAAATACAAATGGCTGTGGGACAAAGCCAGGAGAGAAACTGAGTGCCTACCCCTAAGGAGTGGCATGGAAAAGGTTTGGGGCAGTTTAAAAGAAATGCTGAAGAAGGAAAAAGGATCTGGATCCTCATCATGCCAAACAAGCCATGCTGGATATCAGCCATCAGGATTATTTGTTTTAGTTACTACTTAAAATAAACATAGCTAATTCCCACATACGTTTCCAGAATTTATTGCCTGATTACAATAAATACTATCATTCAGTATATTTTTAGACAGGGGAACAGAGATATAATGGGAACCCAAGAGTTTTGGCCACCACTGTGTGCTTTTTCCCAGTGTGCCTCATGCAGCTATCTCACAGCATCTCCACAAACAGCACTTCCAGCTACTGGACAAGTCTCCTTGTGATACTGCCTGGAAGACACCAGAAAGAGAAGTTTTACATACCACAGCCACTCAGCTCCAAGAGCTAAACCAGAGTCATCATGCTAATAAGCTGGCTGCTTTATATCCTATTAACACATGCCTCCAGAAAGCCTCAAAGTGTATTAGCACAGAACACCTTTAATCTGAAGACTCAAGGCAACGGAAAAAAAAGAAAAGAAAACCTCTATCTGAAAAACACACATAGCAAAAAGATAAGCTGAAAGGACTATTCATTCTGTATGAAAATAGAGAAAAATCTATATTCACAAATATGAGCTGGGAACACCTTTGCTGCAGAAGGCAGGGAAGGAGAGCATTCCCGGGAAGCCGGCTCTGGCAGCCCTTCCTCAAGCAGCCCTTTTACTGTGGCAGAGCTGAAAGCCAGGATCAACTTGGATTAGGACCCAAGGCCCGGAGCAGCCTGCTGTAAGCAGGGTCTGGACCAGAGACCCAGCGATTCCCCTCCGACCCAAGCTGTCCCACGATCACAGTGCTGCCCCACACACACCGGGCACCTGCAGGAATATACAGGCTGTTTAACACAGCACGGTCAGTCTCCTCTCCCAGTGACCGACCTGAGCAACCCCAGCTGCTGCTGGGGGAAGGTTCGATTTTCCAGCACGAGCAACAGGAGCTCTGGGAACACGCTTCACACCAGCCCACAGCTGAAGGCATGCCTGTGCAGTCCTTTGCAGGCAGACAAGAACTCAGCCGAGCAGAAACTGAGGGATGCGTCCTGCCTCTCTGTTACAGCAAGAACCAGCCGAAACGCTCCTTGCCTGTGGAAAACTCTGGATGCATTCCCCACATGCTTCCTTGTGCACGTAATGCAGCGGTGGCACAGACTCATTACAGCACCTCATGCCACGGCGAGGAGAGGCCAGGAGCAGCCCCAAGTCCCTTGATGGAAATCCAGCCCAGGCTGTCTTGCTCCGCAGCTCCCTGCGACAATCTGGTTTTGAGGCTGTGCGAGCCGGAGAGGGCAAGAGCCCCGAGGCAGGGTGCTCCATGGGAACCTCTCTCTAGCCGTCTGACAGCTCTGGAATTCCATGTGTGTGGGAGACAGACACTTTTTGGCTTCTCAAAGGAATCTGAACGTCTAAACAAAGTGGTGCCTCCACAACCCTGACCCCACAGGCCCCAGTCAGCCCACAAGCTGAAAGCGGCGACTAGGGATGTATCCAAGAAGCCTGCGGTTCTCAGTGACACTGTTCTTCCCCAGCCCTCTGAAAATCTCCACTGTCACCCCATGTTAGAGGGTGCCGATTCCCTGTCTGGCTCCAGCTTTTGCATCCAAACGTCACAAGTCAGAGGCGAGCACAGCCACTTATGCCAAAGAAGGCTCTGGAAGGAAAGCACATGGCTGGGACTAAGGAGAAGCAGCACCTTCAGGATTTTTTTTCTCACTTGAGCGGCTCTGGGAGCAGAGATGGGCTCTCTTACCCTTCAGACACTTTTATGATACCCAATACAAATGCAAAGCTTCAGGTATAAACCCAGAGCTTACTGCAGCTGCACAGATGTGGGGAAGGGAAGAAACAAGCAAGCTGTGCGTGAATGCACAGGCCCCACCTCATCAAAACACAAATACGGGACAGGATAACATTATTTCTAAGGGTTGCAGCTAATCTGAAACAAGCAGGAAAGCTTCTCCCATCCATAGCCTGAAATGTGCCCAGGACATGTTCTGAATAATCAAAGTTAATCACAAAAATGTGCCCCTACCCCACACAGGCGGGGTGGAAACAGCATGCCCACGCCCTGCACGTCTCCCTTAGTCCCATGGCCTCCCAAATTCCTCCTCTCAATTGCACAACCAAGGAAAAGCCAATTCAGCATCATGGCATTTCTTCCCCTCCCAACCTCCGAGCCAAAGGAGAATGAGAAGGAAAGGAGACAAGCATGACCGTCGCTCCTGCAGACGGAAAAACAGCCCAGTCCCCAGAGCACTTCGTTTGCACGGTGGTGCCTCAAGACGACCAGACTGGGGACAGTGGGGGCACTCGGAGACAGGGCTGTGTCTCTCCCCGCAGCTGGCGACAGCACTGGTATTCTGCTACAGAAGATAATATTTAGGGAGCTTTTGGCCTTCCAGCAATGCTGGAGACTGGCTGACAGCTGCCACCACAGCACTGACGATGAGCCCTGACACCATGCCAGCCTCCTGAAAGAGAGTTATTCTTCGGGCTTTCATTTGTTTTGCCGATGCAGAGGGCACACATGGCTTCAGCATTTGCCAGCTCACGTCCTTCCACCCACTGCCTCGGCATTCGCTGCGATTACGAGCAGTTAAGAGGAGCTCTGGAGCTCCCACGCAGAACAACATGTTGCATCTCTGCTGCAAGAGGAAGAGATGCTCCAGATTCACTGACAGCAACAGCACCACAGTGGGGAAGGGAAAAAAAAAAAAAAAAGAAAAAAAAAAACCAAACCAAAACCCCAAACCCAAAAAATCTTTTCCTGGGCAACATTTGTTCCCAGTGCATACATCCAAAATAAGTGTTTAACTGCAACAGACTGTGGTTGAGCTAATTGGTCCTGTGGCTGAAATAGTCAGAGCTGGCTTCCTGTATGAGCACAGGCTCTCCCTAGGAGAGATTGTGGGGCTCGGAGAGACAACCGTCAGTTTGTCTCGTCCAATGGAAGACACTTTTCCCTATCCCTCCTTCCCAAAAAAGCATACGCTACAGGCAGAAGAGCTGGCCAGGGCAGGGAGGGAAAGGGCTGCTCCCGCTGGGCTCGCTTCCTGGTGCATGTTACCAGCTTGGAGAAAAATCTGTCACTTCTGTTTCACACTGCATGGGGGATCACTTGAGATTTTCCAGGCTAAAGGTAAAATAATTGAATGACAAAAACAGACAAGGAAATTTAACCCTGGAACTTCCAAATGGTGCCACTGGCTGGGCAAAAAACAGGGCAGGAGGAATAGCCGAATCCAAACAAACCCCTGTTACCACTGGAATTAAGCCATGGAAATGTTTTCCTTTGGAGTGTGAATAAAAGAAAATGTAAGCCTGTGCTTCAGACCTGCAGTGATAAGTCTTCTGACAACCGCTCTGCCCTAGCCATGGTACACAGAGCTGTTCTCAGCCCACTCCTCATGCCCGTCTTTCATGGACTAAGGTATAACAGTGGCCTCTTCACACGGAGGAGCCGGTTTAGCCTGTGCAGTCAATAAGAGAAAATGTGAGCTTACAGAAAACAGCAGCAGCAGAAATGCGTGAAGTTTATCACAACCCAGGCAGTTATGGCAGGAACAGGCACTGTTCAAAGGTCCCTCTCCTCCCACAGAGTTGGGAGCAGGACACAAGAAGGCAGTGGTGTGTACACAGGTAACACTCACACGAAGCTGCCAAACTGGCCAGACCCCCCCACAGCTCAGCAGCAAACTGCGACAGAAAAAATGCCATTGTCTATTTCCAGCAAGGAAGATGTTGTTCAGCTTTCCTCTATATAAAGTGGTGTTTTGTTCTGGCAAGATTTTCTAAGTAGCATTAATTTATAGTAAAGCTACCAGTAAGAACCTAGCTATCAATCACTAATATGAAGAGACATCTTCTCAGGACTGCATGTAGAGAGCCACCCCGCAACCACAGCTCACACACAGCTACACGCACGCATCTAGCGCTCTCTTCACTGGGCATCGATGTTCACAAATCCCTTGTCCGTGCACACGGTCACAGTACGCACACAAAGCAATCAGCCAGGACATTTTCAAAAGTTACGGCATAATGTTAAATTCTTATCTCAGCCCAACTTTAAGGCTGAGGACACCTGCTCCGCCCCACACGCACGCGCCTGAGAGCGGGCAGCTGCTTAGTTTAGAGCCCAAGCAACTGCCTTTGCACCTCCAAGTCAGACAAGGGGTTAATGTAGATCGTTAAGCAACAGCATTTCAGGAAGGGTTTTCTTTAAAAAAAAAAAGAGAGAAAGCCACAGATTTGAGAGTTTGAAAAAGCTTCTCAAAAGAAAAACAGTCTTACAGTCTCAGTCTCACATCTCATCCCATTTATTCTCCTACGCATCTCCAGTTGCTTCTCCATCATTTCTTCTCCTTCCAACTTTCTAGCTTCCTCCAGAGCTTCTGCATTTCCCTGCCACATTTCACGCACTTGCTGGCTTCCACTTGCACATGGTGGTTGGGCTGTTTCCTGCTCAACATACCAACATTCTTGCTAATACTGCCAGTGTCTGCTCCAGCACACAGTCATCACATGTGCTAGCTCAGCACTGGCCAGAACAGGCAATGGAGAAGCTCTGAGCTTTGCTGACAAATTAAAGTATTTCATAATTGAACCAAACTTTATCAGCTTTCCACTCTGGTGGCAGCTGTAATGGAGACAACTGGCCTCAAGTATCCAGAAGCGTTGCCTGTAGACCAAGCCCTGAACATGGCAGCGGTGAGCCACATTCTCACAGCAGATCAGCAGAAAACTTCAGTCTCCAGGGGCTGAAGCCAATCTCTCTCACAAGCACTACATTCACAAAAACAAAGGCAGTCTTGAGCACCACTGGTGTGATTCTGCTGCCTTAGAGGCAGCTTTCTATGGGCCAGCTTCCTTTCATTTGCTTTTGTTGGTCATTTCCAACAGCAGCACTTCAAGGGAACTTTATTGTGCTGGAGACAGAGGCATTCTGGAGGACTGTACAAGGGAAGCATGCATCTGGGGAGTTTTGAAAACACATTATCCAAACCTAAGGGTCACTACATTCCAGGATGTCAGTGTCAGCTGGACACTTATAAATAGCTTCACCAATCTGAATAGCATGACCTATTGTATATCAAAAACCTCCTTCAGAGGCTTTTTCAACATTACTTCCCAGTGCAGATACAAACAGCTGGTAAAAATAAATGAATTTATCATCACCTCTTCTTGTCAGTAATGAGCTATTCCTACCCAGGCTTTATGCACAGGAAACTGAGGCACGGTGATATAAAGTGGCAGCAAGAAAGCTGTAAACCCTACAGAAAGAACACCACCTTAATCATGAGGTTTCCATGGTACTGCTGGAGGAACAGCATCAGAGCTGAGACGTGCTGAGGATAAAGGAAACAGCAGCTGGGACAGTCCTCTGCCCTGCATCAAATGGAAGCGAGGTGTTGCTCTCCCACCTTGCTTCTGCCAGATCTGCAGTTCCAGGTGAAAGGCAAACTACTCCAAAGGCAAAGATTAGCAAATCACCAGATCTGCAGATCCCTATAAACTCACCCTTAGCTCCCAGCACAAAGCAAGCAGATTTTCTCCTAATAGAGTTGGGCATTAAAGTCACATGGGAGCCCAGGCATTTCACATTGGTGCCCAAATGAGAGCCGAGTACCTTCAGAAATATTTCCCCACCCCCACCTCCTTTCTTTTTTTTAAATAAAAGTGACAAGAGTGTTGATGCAAGTACACCTAGCATTCAAGTACCCACACCAAAGAATAAGTGTAATTTTCTCCCAGGCTAGGCAATATTTTAGGTTCTCCTAACACCTACGAAACCCTGCATAGGCATCAGCAGGCATACCGAATTAACACGAAAAAGTATTTAAGTATGATACAAATGCAGAAAGAATTGCAGTGAGACAGTTACAGTGTTTCCATTCCCTGCCACTGACGCTTTACCTTAATCCCCTCTCCCCAGGGTCCAGAAGCATTTGCTTTCCTAAATAAGAGCCCACAATCAATTTTCCTTTATGCAAGTTTTAAGTAAGTTACAGTCTTGCAAATTCATTCTTGAGCTGGAAACTTTTGGGCCAGGATTCAAAGAAATGAAGCAGAGTTTGAGATTCTTGGCAAAAAGTAGTTTACAGAGAAAACAGTAGCAGGGATGTGTTTGTGCTCCAACGGCATGCCTATAATTCAGACAACCACCACTGCTGTTCCCATTTATTTAGCAATATCACACCAGACATTTTTGACTTTTGAGAGCTATGCTATTTAACGTGGTAAAGATGTTTTTAGCTCCGAAAGGCTACAAGACGCATCACTGCGCTATTTACCGGGAACGGCCTTCCAATGACAACAAAAAAATTCAAGCTGTAGACAAAGAATAGTTTAAAGCCGACACAGATTTTAGCCAGATTGACTTCCGATAGCAGTTATACAACGTGTGAGCTGCAGAGAGGCGGCGGTGCACAGGTCACACTCCATATTTGCTGTACAGCATTCTTCGTACGTGGGCTCAGAGACCAGTTAGCCTCAAGGGTTTGCTTTACCCCAGTTCGAATCGGCGTGTCTCTCTCAGTATTATGCACACGCCGTTGAGTTACTCACTGTTTCAGAGTGTTTGTATACCACTGGTATGCAAACAATTCTTATTTAGGGAGGTCTGACCCCATTTCTTTCTGCCCCTCTTCGCGGGGCACTTGACGCCTGCAGACACGGGGATATCGGATACCCTTCGTGAGCATCCCGGACACCCACGGCGGGGGGGTCACGAAAGCCTTTCATTACCGGTTTCAGCATCGCACCAAAGCACCGGGGCCTCGCAGCCTTCCAGACCGCAGGGCAGCACTTTCCCGCAAGGACTCTCCCCGCCGAGGGACACCGGCTTCGCCCCTCTCCCCA
>JANVCT010000036.1:20334036-20367750 GCA_026770115.1 Aviceda subcristata
AGCGAGGAGACGGCGGCGGTGCCCCTGGAGGAGGCCGAGCACCGGTGGCTGGTGATGGCGGCCGGCGGGCAGTGGACCCAGCAGCTGCACGGGCTGCTGCTGGGTGACGCCAGCTTGGCGGCCCGGAGGGACTTCATCTCGGGCTTCACCGCCCTGCACTGGGCCGCCAAGAGCGGCAACTGCGACATGGTGACAAACATCATCAGAGCGGCCGAGAAGGGGGGGACCCGCGTCAACGTGGATGCCAGGTCACACGGCGGCTACACGGCGCTCCACCTGGCCGCCATACACGGCCAGGAGAAGGTCATCACCATGCTGGTCTACAGCTACCACGCCAAGACCGACCTGAGGGACTACAGCGGGAAGAAGCCGCACCAGTACTTAAAGGAAGGGGCCTCCTCTGCCGTCAGGCGCTTGCTGGGGGACCCCAGCCTTCCCCACAACGCAGAGCCCTCCGCCCCCATCAAGAAGACCACAAAGCTTGCGGCTTCCATCTTGAGCTCCACTAGCACCTTCCTGGGGGTCATATCCGATGACATGGCTTTCTACGACCTCACCAAAGGTTTAAGGAAGCCCTCTTCCTTAAACAAGCTCCTGGCTGCCACTACGGGCCCGAGGAGGAAGCCAAAGACTAGAGGGGGCTTCCCTTCCTATTCCTCCCTCTCTGAGGTAATGGAGGAGGAGGAAGAGGAGGTCATCGTGAAACGTAGACCCGTTTCTGAGCTGTTCTTTGGCCACTAGCCCCTGCCTTCCTGGGAGCGAAATTGTTTAATAATGTGACTGGGGTCTCGATTTTCTCTTGCAGAAGCAGCTTGGATTTCTCCTCTCCGTGTCTGTCTTTTTGGCTATTTAACTAAAGCAGCGGTAGGGTCTGGCTCCAAAGGCCACTGGCTGAAACCCAGCCCACAGACGCCTGTGGAAAGGGAGCTGCCCAGGGAGTGTTACAAACACTGTATGTACCGTAGTGCTGATGTATTGGTGGAGACTGCAAACTTTATACTTAACTGTTGAAAAACTAAAACAACCTCTGTGTGTGTAGACAGGTGAAAATGCTTAAGGTACAGCCTTCTTGATCTGCATTCCTCGTCTGGAGAGCAAAAGCAAGGTAAAGAATTGCATATTCTACACTGTGAACAGCAAGCTGGCAGCTGGCTACTTCAACATGGCTTGTTATATAGCAGGCTTAAATTATTAGAGGAAAGATGCATAGTTTTCTATGATGTTTCTGATTATTTTGGTAACAGAAGAGGAGTATTTCTATTTAAGAAAGAATTGTACTTAACTTTTTCAAAACAAAGTTTCTCACTATCAGAAATACTAACATAACAATCTCAATTGTTGCCTAATGCATTTTATTAGAGTAACAACTTTAAAAAAAAAAAAAAGACCCTCAGCACTCAAGTCACCATGACCTGTCTACCTCACTTTGAAAGCTAGGTTAGCATTTTAATTTTTTTTTTTCTCTTCCTGAAAGACTTTCTGACCAGGTGGGACTAACCACATGTCTTGATGATACTGTGAACATTTGAACTTGACTATAGTTCAATCAATCTGAATAAAAACCTTGTTGATATTTGATAATGAAAAACTGAACTGAAGAACCGGGAATGGGATCCTGCAGAGTTTCCGAGTAGACAACTGGAAACAAAGTTAGGCTCGTATGTCTGATTCTTTTTATTTAGAACTTGGCCTTTGATTTTGACCTATTTACAATAAATATTCTAAAAATTGGGCTTTATGTTATGTTAGGTGTTTCATGATAGAATGTCTGCATGACCTTTTAAAGCAGTGTTTATCTCAACAGCATGAATCATTGACTTAAAACTAACTCTTCTTTTATATCATAAACATAATTGTTCTATATATAGAACTACACGTAGCTCCAAAAAGCATGCTAAATGCAGGTTAAGTAATAGATTTGCAGTGAGATTATTATTTTTTTAATTACTATTGGGTTAAAGTTAATGTGAAAAGGCAGAGCTAAGAACAGAAATTGTCCAACTGCTGAGGCCAATCTGCTAAACCATCTCGTTTTCTCTAAAAATGTAACTAAAAAAACCTGTGTAATTCAGAGGTGGCAAAGGTGACGGTAATACTACGCTTGCTCTGCTTTTCAGCCCCATCAGGTGTTTTGGTTTCCGTACCAAAACACTTGTTTGCATGCTTTGCCTTTCTTTCCAAGTCAGTGACTTCAGGAATGTTTTTTCAGCCTTGAATCAAGCTTAGTACTTCTAATTGGCTGTAATTGGCTTCTCCCAAAGAATGCTGTAGAGGACTGTGCTGAAGGTGGAGGCACTGCCCTCTTTTACCTCTCCCTGGAGTTGGTGACATTTGTTGTAAGGGTAATCAGCAATTGCAGAGGGGTCTGATCCACCTGCTCTCGGAAGAGACTGGATTATTCTGCACCGGTCTGCTTCCGTATTGAACTAATTAAGTTGTTAAGCAAATGTTAATGATCAAGCACCTCATGACTTCTATATCTGGAGTAGGGTTTAAAAAAAAAATAAAATCCTATTTACTACATAGCTGTTGGTGTGACCATTGACCAGCGTGGTCAGTTGAAACCTTGTTTTGTGCTACACTGTGTCAGCTCGCAGAGTTCCAGGAAAAAAAAGTCTGTTGCTCTGTTTTAAAAAGTCTTTCCTAGTTTACTGACATTAAACACTTTTTTTTCTGTATTTACTGAAACTACAGAAGCATGCGAGTGCATTCGTGTTGCATCTGAGGCACCTGCAGGACTGATGCTGCCTCGTAAAAGCATTCTGATTCAGTGTGAATTGGAAATGCTCTCTGGTTTGACTCGGCCTTATGGGGAAGTTCCTTAGTTATGGCTATATGCTTGATACCTGTTAAAATAACATAGCTGAATTTTCAGTGCTAATTCTGAGTAAAACCTACTTGAGTTGGAAGCAAGGTTCAAGGAGAGAGTGTTTTCTGTTTAAAAAAAGCCAACTGACCAACCTGTAAAGCGTGGTTATGACTTCACCGTAAGGAAAGTAGGGAGAAGGTTTCATTGCTCCTGTATTGTTGCGTCAAAGGAAAAGCAAGAAGTCAGAGCTGAGATAACACTTCATTGCAGCACGTATCATCAAGGAAACTCAGCACTACTCATTCCTCGGAGGCATCACAGCGATGAGCTAGTGTGATAGAAAAATGCCCAGCAACAACAACAGAGCCCTCCTCCTTACGGCGTTCCCCGGGGAGGTGCTCCGAGGCTTGGCAGGAACGTTGCAACACAGAGGTGGGGAGCTCGCAAGGTCGGGTGCTGTGGGTGGGGTGGGTCAGGCGCTGCCAGCAAGTTTGTGCAGTGACTCAGCTCATTCCTCCTCCTCGTTGAGCAGATTAAGGAAAAGATAGTATTTAGCTAGGCTGTGATTAGTATACCCGGTGCCATATGACTTCAGGTGCAAACAAACAAATACTGAGAGGTATTGAGAATGCACTGCTGTAATCTTAGAAAAACATATATTGCCTTTAGTTTGAAGTAAAACCAGTCCATCGGCCTTTCTCGGTTTTGCTTGCGTATGTTGCCGTTTACACTGTGGAAGGGACACTGTAGGACGATCACAGCAGCGTTTTCCTGGCAGAGACTAAGGCTGGGACTGTTTTATGAATCCCTCAGCTTGATAGATTCTCCTTAATATCACAATCTCAAGCCAAATCCAGCTGAACACACAGCAGGATTTTCACCCGAATGAGCGAGAGCTGTGAAGTTTAGCCAGGATGCTTTCACAAGCGACAGAGCCAAGAGGACTGCGGCTCCCGTCAGCGCGCTGGCCCGGGGCAGAGGCTGTGCCGCAGCGTGCTCCACGGGCCGGGCGAGCAGCCTTTTGAACCTCTGGCCCAGCCCAGAGCCGGGAGCTGCCTTCCCCACCATCAAAGCTGATGGTAGGAAAGGATAAAACCAAAAATCCCTAGCCCCCTGGGCTCTGCTCCTGCCCCGTGGAGATGGCTTACGTGGTGGGAGAAGGCTGGCAGCTGCGGAAGGCTGGAGATGGAAGGTGCAGAAGAGGCACAGGACCGGGATTCAGGAGCTCGGGGTTGTATTGTGCCTTGGTTACTAGCCTGCCTACTTGCCACATCTCAGTTCTCCTGCTGTTAAAATGGAGGTAATCACCCTGGTCACTTCTTTAAACCACACAGTTAATATTGATATTCCAAAGTGAAATCAAGAAATTTTTTTTTAGACCTGTAGGCAGCATGAGCAGCGTCATCCACAACCTGTGAATGCTGCGCATTCAGTGGAGCGCCTACACAAATAAAACTGGCTCAGATTTTAGTTTAGCAGCATCGGAGATGAGCAAAGCTAATGTTTGTCTGACCCTGGCTCAGTCCGCCTTTCTAAAGCTAAGTTGTTTCATCCATTCCTCAGCACATTTTGTTCTGAGGAATATCATCTCAAAACCCTACACTGAAGAGGTGAGCAAACAAGCTTCAGGCCACGATTCTATACAAAGGGACAGACTTTGTCCTCCGGCATGCGGCTGTTTGAGCAGCATGAGGCAGTGCGGTTGTGGTCAGGCTCAAATCAATTTTTTTGGCCACCTCCATCCCCTCGTGAGTGCCGCACAGAAAACACCTGTTCTACAAAAGCCCTGGGAAATGCCGCTCCTGCACCGCAATGGAGTCTTTACGAGATTGCGGCTTCATCCCAAACCCAAGGTCCAGTGGAAGAGTCACTGAATAACCCCAACAGACCCAACGGGAGTTGCAGCCACCAGCTGAAGGTAGAGGCGGCCTTTCGGCAGTCCCTAACTCCCATTGCTCGACCCTTCTCCTCCCGCTCTGCATGTTTCCACCGTGACCTACATTCCTTGGACGCATTTGCCTCCCGATTTGCATATTAATCTGAGTAAAATGGCAACATGGCAGGTTTTGCTCTTTCCAGTGATTTGTACTAATGTGGGACCCCCCAAATTAAGAGATTGTTAACAGGGACTTGGCCAGCACATAGCACGGGCACAAACAGCATGGTGTTTGTTTGTTGGAGGGGAAGAACAGGGACAGAGCACAACGACGCAGATCAAAAGCTCTGCATCGTAACGAGGAACATTCATTTCCTATTCTAGTTCCAAGGTTTATTTCACTAATTTATCAGACAAAGCAAATCATTAAGCACATCTAGCCCATATATGACGTGTGCAACCCCAAAATGAACCATCACCAACTGCTGGCTGTTGAACGATGGTGACTGGTTACCTGCTAGTCCTTTTGGAGTGAACTGCCAGAACAGTCCCATCAGGTGACACTTTCTAATGGTGATGCAGCTGCCTGTACTAAGAGAGTGTCCTTGCCAAATAACCTAGACTAGTTCAGAAAAAGCATTTAGAGATAGGTAAACTGGTCTTGCCAAACTCATTCCACTGATGAACACCATTACACCTGCAAAGGTTTCTAAAACAGACCTGCTGTAGAAGCACATGGTGCAGCCCCCATCAGAAGCAGTCTGGTCCTACTCACTGCCCCTGAAAGGGGCATTAAAAAAAAAAAAGAAAGAAAAAAAGAAAAAGAAAAAAGCCAATTACACCACAAAGTATTTTTGGGTAGATTTGTATCAACAAACGCTTCTGGTAGAAACGCAGATTGTACAAGGGAAAGACTTTCTCTGTGTAGAACTCACGCCATTCCTCAAGTGGAATAAAGCATACTAGCAAAAAAGATTTTCTGGCCAATCTGAGTATATTTACGCAGCACAGGGGCTGGGACAGGACTTACTGCAGCAGCTCTGCCAGTAACACCCCCTAAGCTTGCCCGAGCCTTGGCGACTTCTCTGAAAACACACAGGACCCGCAACCAGAGCTGCACCCAACCGGTTACCCCCCAGTCCCCCCCTCACCTCTTGCCACACACCCATCACTTTCCATAGTCTCCTTGTCCCGTTTGAGTTGGCCGCCGCAGTATCCTTCCTTCTGCCAGCCGACTCGAGGCGGCCCAGTTCGCCTGTTTGCGCTTCACCAGGCTTGAAGCAACGCACAGATTTAAAGGCTCTGCGGCGGCGATAACACGGCACTCGGACGCTGCCCACCACGTCGCGCTGCGTGCTGAAAGCCTGCTCGTTTGTGTCACAGTCCTCAGCAGGGCCGGCAAGTCAAGGCGCGGCACGCACCAGTGCCACCACAGCCGCGCTGGGAAAGCTCCAGCCTTGCTACGGCTGCTGTCCGCCGGCAAAGCTGCGCTGCCTGGGTCCGTGCAGGGTTTGCTCAGCAGTCACACAGTGCTGCGAATCCGAATCCTTTCAGCTCAGTACATTCAGGGCTTTTTTTTTTTTTGAATTATTACTGTGATGAAAAAAAGCTCTGATCTCAAATTAAAACAATAATCTGCCTCTATGCACAGAGGCAGAGAAGGTAGAGTCCTACCTTCTCTCCCTAGGTAGGACTTCTGCTCTGTGTTTGCCCTGGGTAGAGCATTATTTTCTTTCTTCATCTGAGAGCATGAGTTTCCAGCCAAAGCCAAACCACCACTTCCCAAGAGAAACTCCTTTCATCCTGCCCTGTCTCCTTCCTCCGCCTCCATCCCCATCACCTTGAGACTCTCCAGACGAGGTAAGAGACCCTGGCTGAGAAGCGGAGCAAGCACTGCGGGCTCACTGCTGACACGAACCAAATAACCTTCATTTTCACCGAACAAAACACAACACCCAAACGCACAAGCCCTGGATGCAAGGTCACGGTATCGGGGTGCCAGGCCCTCACTCCCCAGCACGCCTCCAGGCACCGCGGTTGTCCTCACCCACTGCCAAAAGCATCCCAACACTGGGGTGCAGCAGGGAGGGGGGGGGGCTTCTGCATCCCTGACTGCCAGAAATGCTCTCACAGAGACCACAGTCCATGACTTTTTGCTCCAAAAATAGCGTTTTTAAAGAGTGTGTAGATGTAGATGTGGAGGGGAACACATGGAAAATAGGCTCCATGGCACAGAAACACCGAGACACTGAGGCTCCCGTGGGGCTCGGATGGAGCGTGGTGGTGGTAACGTGTCACCCGTGGGCAGCGTGGTGTGCTGTCGTTCCCGCTAAAAGGCAGCACTGCTGGCCAACCCACATCCCACGTGAAGCTGTCGGTCTCAGCACAGCCACGCCGGTAAATTCACCGACACGGTCACACCACCACACTGCAGTGGTACCAACAGACTTCTCACCGTGTTTTTTGTGTTGTATTTCCTTCCACCACTCTCCTGCAGTAGTTACCCCCTTTGCAGCAAAGCGTGACGACTCCGCTCCGGACCAGCTCGCTCCTCTCCAAGCAGCCGCCTGTCCGTCCACCTCTGCACCCTGTTAGAGACTGTAGCCCATCAGTGAGAACTGCTCAGACCACTTTCTCCTACCACCAGCTCCTGCTTCTCGCTGTGACATTGGGTGACACTGATCTCGCGCACAGGAGGGAGCAAGCTGGACCCCAGAAAGGGGTGCTGGAGCCACCAGCCATCCCATCGGGAGCCCCCACCCAGGGCAGGGATCGCAGAAGGGATTGTTTCACAAGTGGTTCCTCCTTGAGGTAGTTTGGGATGTTCTTGTTCTTTACACCATTGTGAAGACCTCTGCTGTTGATGCACATTTTTAGAAGTGGCTCTTACTCTCTAAATCAAGACTATCAGTTCAGCCCCTATTTTCTCTCTGTGGATTTATCTATGAGCTGACTCAGCTTGAAGGCTCATGTGACATTTTAGAGTCTCTCTGATAACCTTCAATGCCTCTCTTCGTTTAGCAGTGAAATTCATGTGCTGCTTCCTGAGTGCATTTTGTGAAACCCAGAGGTTGCATGATTCCTACAGCCTGATTATTCTTTAATGTATACGTGGGCTCCCTTCAGGCGTAGAAGATTAGCTTTGCAATACTGCTCTGAGTTTATTTTTAAAATTTTGTTCAGATGGTTGCCATGAATTCCCAAAGCAGAGAGAACATCCTTCTACTTATTAAATACAGCTCTCACAAGCACCAAATACATCTTTTACAGAGTACATTTACATTAACCCCTGCACCCCGCCACTCCTTAATTAGCTCCACATGCAGAAATCCCACAGCATAATGCCCCAGTGGAGAAAACAAGGCCAGGGTTTAAAAAAAAAAAAAAAAAATTAAGATCCTTCAGCGCAAGAGGCTGAAACAGCAGCTCCTGATCCAGCAGTGACTCCCACACGTTGCAGTGGGTGTCAAATCACATTCTAAATGAGCCACTATGTCTAAAATCCCTGCGATTGCTGCCAAGACGCTGTCAGCTGGGCGTGATGCACTGTCTGCTCCCACTGACCACTTGCTCTACCCCACACCTGTAATGCTGGCTCATCTCTCTGGCTCTAGGCAATAAAAGGTATCTTTTTACCCCGAAATCGGGCCCACCTGCTTTTGCTTAGCAGAACATAAGCTACTGCAGTTTCTTCCCCCACACTGCTTGTGCGTGGATGGCCAAATGAGTTACAGAGATCATTCCTGGAATCCCGCCAGCCTCCCCGCAGCCGGAACCCCACGGGGGAGATCCAGGCTCTTGCATTTCACCTTCTTCCTTCTCCTCGTCACTATTGTTTTGCGTTTTCCTGGATGTAGCTGTAATTAATTCATACAGACAGCTCACCACAGGTCTCTGATAGCAGTTCTCTCCTGGTGGTGGGCTCACATTACCTTCCACCTGGGATGTTAAGAAAGTATTAAGCTTGCAGGCTGCAACAGGAGACTCCCAAGCATTCTGCTGCCTGCAGCTGGGGAATTCCTGCCCGCTCTCCCCAGAGGGTCAGGTAGCAGAGAGTTCCTTCATTTCTTGCATTCCCCCAACACACACACACCTGACTTGGTTTGCATAAGAAGTAGCTCAGCAGGTCTCGGCACTGGTGAATTGCCAAGGCCCCGAAGCTCCTGGAAGCCAACAGCTTTCCAGGGCTTTGGGCAGCAGTTGGGAAGAAGGCTTCCCTGGTCTAACACGTCCAGTATCACTGCTGGAGAAGTTGCAAATGGAAGGCTAGGGAGTAGTGGTACTAACAGTAATAATGCACAAGCACTGCACAGGGTTTCATTTCCATAATCCTTACGTTTGCAAGATCTGCTTCGCTAAGACAACCACCGGTTGCTGCTATTTACAGCTCAGGTATTAAATTTGCCTTCTGCCCGTACAGGGTCAGAAGAACTGTCTGGAGCAGTGTGGAATCACAGTGTTGAAAAAAGAAGGTGCTCTGCATTTCTGGCATTCTTGGCTTCGGCGCTCCAAGAGGAAGGAAAGGAAGGCAGAAGAAATGGGGAACTGCGTGAACTCCACAGCAGCGGCGCCGGCTGAGGCCGGGGTCGGCAGCCTCCGCGCTGCGATGGCAGATGCACACAGGTATTTGGGGTTTTGTTCTCACTGTCGCTGCAGGAACCTGTGGAAGGAGGCCCCACGGCTGGAGAAGGGAGAGCTTGGGAAGGCTGTAGGAAATCTGCCTGTCTCCTTTTGAGCAACCAAAGACTTTCTCCAGTCTCAGAGGTACCCGGGGCTGCTCCTCGCCATTCATCTGGGATCAGATTAAAACGTTATTTGCATTTACAGAGCAGACTGATTTTAAAAGCCCACATCTTAGTATGCCAGTGTGCCAGGAATGCTGCACATGACTCAGGTCCAGTGTGCACTACCACCATTACCTCAGGCTTGGGCACTGGTAACAAATCAATAACAAAGGATCAGTATCAAAATCGAGACCCACCTGATGATCCAGATCTGCTGGTGCTTTGGAAAGGGGGTTTCTCCTTGCCAGCAAAGAGGTTTCAATGTCATCGCTGTATCCATTTTTCACTTTGTCTGAAATTTGGAGTTCTAACAAAGTAAGAAGGAGCACAGATATGTGTCTTTTTGGAAAACAGACTAAAAGTTATTTCTAATCATTGCTCTTTGAAGCATACCTGTGAGTGCCAGTGTGGCAGGAGCAGCAATCTTCTCCGTGACACAAAAGACCAAAAAGATAAGAGAAATTAAACAGCACAGACCCATTCTTTCCCTTGAAGGCAAGCATTAGCTTCAATTATCAAACATTTATTTCCAACCAGGTAGATTTTCCTTAACTAGGAATAATAATAATAGAGTGCACCTTCAAGTCAGGCTTCTCAAATAATGAAGACAGCTCATTTAACATAGCTTGTATTTTTTAACTTCTCCATTAATTCTGTTAGCATCACTTCTGTTATTTTAAAGACCATTTAAAGGCAGCCTTCAGATTAACATATTAAAACCCTGTATTTATGGCCTTTTGAGAACCACTGAGGAGATCTACTCACAGGATCTACGGTGTCTGGCCATTTTCCCCCACGTATTAAGGCAACAACCACAGCACACGTGGCAGCTTGGTCGCTGCACTCCTGGAGTTACTTGCGCCTGGTGAAACAGGGTTTTCAGCATTAAGCACAATCTATTTTGTTCAGATCACTAGAATAAAATGTTAATATTCACAAAACTGCTCTTTGC
Organism: Aviceda subcristata; assembly: GCA_026770115.1. NCBI lineage: Eukaryota > Metazoa > Chordata > Aves > Accipitriformes > Accipitridae > Aviceda > Aviceda subcristata. Next base: position 20,344,458 of record JANVCT010000036.1, read on the forward strand.
TATATACCATCCACTTGCACACTTTATTGCAAACCTATTTACTGATACTTGGTACACATCGTAAAATGGACTTCTGACGCCAAGTCTTCGCAGCCTTTCTCAGGGAACTACGTTGTTTCTCTTGACACGTGAGCAGGGCTACAGTATGAGTACCTCTGTATAGAGGTGCAAACTGGGAACAGAACAATGCTTCTTTGTTGGAGTCTGAACAGCACCTGATGACACACTCCTTTGTTCTGGAGGCAAATACAGAGCAGCTGACAACCTTGGAGTCTGGGAAGCTATTTGTGCTTCATTGCACTGTCTGTAGCTCCCAGGCCAGTTTGCTGGTGGGCGAGTGCGGCACACCGTGCCCTCCTTCGGCAGGCAGGGGTGCCGGCAGGTTACCCCCAACACACACCGCCCACGCGGAACGCGGGCTCCTTTCCGTACGCTGTCGTTTCTTGATCCGTTCGTTCGTGTTGCCTGGTGGGTAAACTCAGACGAAGAATGTGATCTGAGGTAAAACAAACCCAAACCATCAGTTTAAACCTACCTCAATTCCCCACCCTGGCTGGCTGCGCGTTTATTGAAAGCTCACGCAATCCCAAAGGAGATGCCTCAGGAGCAGGACAGCTGCTCTCGGTGGTGATGATACTTACTGTAGTCAGGGGACACACCACGACACTTCTTGGTAAAGCCTAACGTTGTGGAACAACGAACATCTATTTTGCCTGTGGAAGAAACCTGAGCTCGATTAGTAGCTGCCTTATTCATGGTCTAGGTATGTAGCTCAGATGGAATATTCCTCTCACTGAATACTTAAAACCAACCAAACAAAACACACTCAAATTTTAAATACAGCAGCATCACTGGTTTGACTCAACACACAACATTAGTTTAAAAGATTTTTGCCGAGGGATTTATATAAAGCTTCACTGAAACTAAATAATTTCCTCCACTCATCCCACCTACCTCACACTGCAGCAGAGCTTTCCCCCCATGTTCAGCACTTCTTGTGCAGGCTGATAATTGAAAAGTACCTAAGAACAAACCCCTGAAGGTGCTGCTTGAAAAATAAAACACTTTGAAGGCACAGCAAGGACTTTTCAAACGAGTATGCAGGAGCAAGTTCAGAGCTTCTCATTCCCCAAAGTGTTCATTTAAGCTGCCTTCATCACTGATCGGCGCTCTTTGATGTTGGTGAGGACCACTCTTTTTTCTGACCCAAGACCTACTACTGAACAGCCTACCGGGATTACACAGAGCCAGGAGAGACTCACGGATGGCAACTGCCAAGAAAGGAAATAATTATTTTCTTCCATTGCAGTATATTTTTACTGTGTCATACATATAAACAGTAGAAATGAGGAGTTTCACTGAAATGGTCCATAACATTTCCTATGGCTTTGTGCAATCTCCAATTCAAATTTGAACACCCACATCATTTTTCAGTTCAAACACTCAACCCACCCACAAGAGAAAAATATTTGTATCATTCTTTTATTGAGATTATGTCAATCTGGAAACAGATGGACAGACAAGAGGAAGGGGAAGTACACGCCAAGTTAATAGGAGCAACATATCCTATCAGTCATTTCCGAAACACAGCCTGCTACGTACTGTAAGCTGCTGTCAGTGGGTCTGTCCAAAGGGGAAGGCAGGTCCAGCGCGTGCCCAGCCCATCTAAGCACTTGTCGATACTGTGGCACTAACGGGATTGCAAGAATTCACCAAACCGAGCCCAGCACAGCGAGCGCCTGTGGATTTCCAGGGAAACGTCACAAATTACAACGTGTAAAAATGTCTGTTGGTGGGCATTAGAGGGGGATGCTTTTCTCGAGATTTTCTAATTGTTCTTTGAAAAATTTAATCTGCTCTTCGAGGTCCTTCTGTTCAATCAGCAAGGAGGTCTTGACTTGGACAAAGCGTCGGTAGTCCTGGAGCTGCGGATCAGTCAGGTATTTGGCAAGGATACCAGAGACCACTCTTTCCCTACGATCCAGGTTCTCCTTCAGGTCCTTTGCATCTTCCCGCTGTCTAGACAAGAGCTTGTGCCGTTCGTTCAGCGATTGCTAATAGAATGAAAAAACAAAGCAGCACACTATGAAAACTCACCATTCCTGGCAGACTTTAGGTCTTCGTTTGGAAGCCACAGCCAATTTAGTTTAATTGCTTCCTCTTGTGGGCTTTGTGTTCCACACGAGTTTTTTCTCAATTGAATTACTCATTCTTGTGGCTTGTAAGGTAAAAGACACCCAGTAAACCCCATCAAGGCTCACTTCTTCCATGCTGCCCTCAGGAAAAAAATCAATATACTTAACATTTTAAAGCATCCTGTATCCATCTTCATTCAATTGGAAGCTCTTTAAGGCACATAGCTTTGTATTTCACAAGTTGCATGTGGCCAGAGCGACAATGTCATAGTAAAAAGAAAGTGTGACTTCCATTAAAAGGTACATGCAATCAAGAACTTTGATGCAGACAGTAAGTGTTCATCAAAGGTTTCTTTTTAACAAACCCACGAGAATCAAGCCTTGCCTGTTCTACAGGATTTTAATACCTTTCACCTTTTAGCTAATTCTCTTTCAGCTGTAATGATTTTCACAGGGATAGCACTGCTAGAAAATGCCCAGTTGCAGGACTGTGTCCCTAAATATAGCACAGAGCAACGGTCACCATCGATGCCCTAAAAATGGAGTCAAAGATCAAGACTGCTGGTTTTGCTAACACTGGGGCAATTGCAGTGACTGGGAGATGGTTGTAAAAATGCTGACTCATAACCAAGACTTTACTGAGCATGTTATTCAAATTATTGAATAAATTATTGTAATGTATTTACTATGAAGAGTATAAACATAATACTAAAGAAACAGCAGGCCCTCAACCCGCCAACCACAAAGCCAAAGTCAGTGTGGAATACTGCTCAAAATTATTCACGTTAACACGACTGACATTTTAGAGCGGGTAGATCCTGATTCTCCGTATCGCACCGCATGGCAGGACTCTTTTTGTGCCCTTCTGCATGTGAACTACGATAAACCTCTAGAGCTACAGGTAGGCAGCAGCACAGCTCCAGGAAATCCCAGTTTTTCTAACTCTCTGCTTTTCCGATTTCCAAATGAGAGATAACAGCAGGTATTGTATTGATAAAAACACGTCTAAAAGCAATAAGGACAGCAGGAAAGCATCATTCCTGGGATAAATTTGGCTTGCCTCCTCTAGCAAAAAAGAGACTTTTCAGACTTGAAAAGATCTCCTGATGACATGAGACAATTCCTAATTTTCCAGAAAAACTGGCTAGCTGAGTGAAACTACAGGGAATTTTACCTCAAGTTACAACCACATCTTCTTCCTGCTCGCTACAGTTAAGACAAGCCCATTCAGTGAAATATGATTTCAAAGGCAGTAATTACTGCATTGAAATTACTGGCGGGGAAAAAAAAAACCAAAAAAAAAACCAACAAAAACCCCTCTGAAGCACAGGTCTGGAGCTAAGGGAGCAGCCTGGGGTTCAAAGGGCACCACCCTGGCTCGGACCCTCTCCGGGCTTTGCCGCTGCTGCCACCCCAGCACCACGCCGCAGGGCTGGCTCTGCCCGGCTCTTCTCCAGCAGGAACCTGGGCTCCACGCTCCGCTTCCGCCACGGAGACGCAGCCCCTGGCACTAAACGCCGCCTGGGCAACGGCTCCTTGGGACTCGTGTAGAATTGACCATTTTTGTTTAGAGCTGCCGGTCGAACGAGGCGAGCGCAGCCCCGTCTGGAAAGAAGAGAACAAAACAAATAACCCTGCTCACGCGTCACTCGCCTTCTCCTCGGCATCCGTGCTGCCGTCGATCCTCCTCATGGCATTCTGGACTCGGGCAAGGCGGCTGGACAAGCAGAGCAAGAGGCTGACAACCTTCTCGAGGTCGCCAATGAACATCATGTAGCGCTCAAACTCATTGGGCTTGCAGACGTCCCGCACCACTGCCTCCAGCTCCTCGCCTCGCTCGGCACACTCCCTGGCTTCGGAGAGGACGAGCTCCCTTTCCTCCCACAGCGTCTGCAGCTTTGACCGGAGGCTGGAGATGAGTTCCAGCTGCAAAGGGGAAAGAAAAAAAAAAAAAAAAAAAAATCATAGAAAGCCGTTATTGCTAAAGAGAATCCATATCATCTCTAGAGAAGGGATTTTCCTCACATCATCTTTGCCAAATTTTTGACTTTTAAAATAATTTTAAGCTGTGGGAAAGAAAAAGAAAAAAGGAAGTATTTCCTAAGCTGTACTTAATTCTCAAACTCTGAAAAGCAAATTACCGGTAATCACCTTAACTGGTGATATAATCCCTAGCTCAGAGAGCTTCCAATCAGTCAGAAGTGAACTGCAATAAAGATTACAACATGATTACAGACGGTTATGCTCTAAGACATGAGCATGAAGTCACAGCTTTACCAAGCTTTACAAAAACCTACTGGAATTTCATTTATAATATGCACAGAAAAAGTCACTTCCATGGGTGATTCAAGCAAGGCAGAGTGCCTGGGGAGTGAAGCAAGCAGAGGAGGCTGTTTGATATGGAAATGTTGATATGGAAAAAGGCTCCGAGACCGGAGCCAGAGAAGAACCCTATCAGCTTTTTTGGAAATCGGCCAATGCCACCGTGAACAGAAGCAGCAGTTAGGCAGTGGGTAATGAAGAATATCACCACCTGCTCAGCAGGAGGAGTTTTGGGAAGGCAGATTGTCATTACCTGAGATGGAGCATGGCCAGGTTTCTACAGGGGGAAAAAACCCATGTAATTCTTCAAAGGTACGTGTTGCCCTTCCAAGCTGCCGTATTTCTATCATAGTCCAGCTATGTCCAAGCTACCTCTATTCCCTGTGCATATGGAAATTAATAGGGCACTGCTGTGTGCAGAAACTGCTGCCAGTTCTCTCAGAATAAAAAATATTTCTTATTTAGGCTGCCAGTTGTAGTGAATTTCACAGATTTTGAGACCAGATTTGAGTATTAAATTGGGAGTCAGCTACTGCACAGGAGCTGGCCTTGCAAGGAAAGGTATAACCAACCCTGCGTGCTTGTTCCCAGTACGACCCATCCCCGAGGACCTGCTGAAGAGAAGTATGTGGGAGGAGAGATCTGAATCGAACCAGGCAGCATTTAAATGCCACCATTTATCATCAATATGCCGATTTGCCTGGCTTTCACCTACTGGCACAAATGGATTCAAAGTTATCTTGTGAAACATTATTATTGGCATAAAAGTCATGAATAAAAATTATCTACAGTAATATATGTGACATTAATAATAACTTCTTTGTCGTGGTGAAGAAACAGCAGTTCCTCTGATGGTCATCCACATACTTTCTTAGATGTGATGTCATCTAGGTCGTTTGTGCTGTCTCTGCTCCTGTTCCGGACTTGGTTTCCCTTAGAGGTAGGATCTTCGCTCCTTTGCTTGGCATCGTGTTCAGATTCAGGACATTCTTCTGTTGCATCCCTACTACTTTTCCTGCTATTGGAACAGAAAATAAATACCCGTAGCAAACACTTAAGAGTTTTGTTCTCAAACATTGTGTTCATGGTTTTATCCATCTTGACTTCAGAATCACTCTCCTCTCTTCTCACAGCAGCATTTTTTCTAATTTTTTAAAAGATAGAGAGTAAAAGATTTGCAGCCTAGGTTTGTCACAGTCCCTTTTAATAAAGTATCACTGAACCACATTTCTTCTGTCATACTCCCCTAGCCTCAGATATTTCTTGACATGTAAATCAGAAAGCTAAAATATTTTGCTAACGAAACAAAAATAAAACAACACGCTCAAGTCATCTTACTGCTAGTATATACATGGCATTCATACACTAAAATAGCTTAAAATACTAGATAATTGGTTTTGTCTACTTACTCATTCTCCTGCACATGCTGTACATCTCCCTTTTTTCTGTGTGATTTATCCAGCGTGGAAATGTTAACAGGAAACAGACCCTCCATCAGGTCTAAAGCAGTTTTTCTAACAGGATGAGGCATGAGAATATCAACCAGAGAATTGTCTTTGGCAACGATCTCCAGAGCAAGTTCTTTGTATCGCTGGTCTTCAGGAGACGGCGGTCTCCTTTTGGGCAGACTTGTCTCTCTCTCAGGGAGAATATCGTCTTGGCTATTGTGCACGGATGTTTCCTTTGCAACTAAACCTTTGGCTGTATTTCTGTCTCCTCGGTGAGGCGGAGCCAGCGCTGCCTGGCAGTACGGTACTTGCTCCTGAGTCGCTGCAGGCTGCTGCTCCGGACACTTCGTTAAAGCATTGCCATTCGGAGATTTAGTCCTGCCCTCTTGCTCCACGTGAGCATCTTCCTTGCTTCCACTCCTTGGGATAGGAGTGGAGGTTTCAGGAGTCAGCTCCGTAGTATCCTGACAACATGCACGTCCAGTTACGTCATTGTCTTTATATTCATGATTCTCGCATCCATCTTTCTCAGCATCACAGAAACTGTAAAAAAGAAGACGCTTCCTTTTATTTAAGACACTACCTCTACAACAGATATTTTTTCAGACTGTTTAAGCAGCTACAGGCAATTGTCATTATCTTTTCCAGCTTCCCGTTTTTATTAAAGTTTTTTAAATTCAAATTCCATAATGCCTATTAATTTTGCGTGGGGAAAAAGAGGGAGTGTGTAAAATGTCTAGCTGCACCAGTCCACATTGTTTGAATCCCCATTAAATTTCTCATTTTTCTAATTACGACCAACATACACGTTTTCCGAAATAAAACTGCGGTAAAAACGCCCTAAAATGTCACACCAGTGCTGTTTGACAAAGGTCTGAAAAGCAGGCAGCCATCCCACCAGCCCTGGTGAGCAGGCTGCCAACGGGACGAGCCGCTGGCGGGGACGGGGCTGGCCGAGACCCTCCTCGGGCCACGTCTGGGAACCACCTGGCCTAACGGAAGAGGATGAGCTGCACTTCGCCTTTCCCACCACCAGCCCTCTTGAAACATGGTACTGCAGGAGGGCAACTCTTTACTGTCTTGTTCCTTACACCTTCTTGTATCTGCAGTGAGAAAGTTTCAGCCCAAGGCTGAGGAGAGGTTTATGCCATCACTGTCTCCTGTGCGTCACTCCCGTCCCCACTTCCCGGTCCTTCTTACAGAAGACGTGTAGTGCTTCCTTCTCTTCAGGCAAACTGAATACCAACACAGAGGGAACACTCTTCAGCTGAGGGTTCTCTTTTGAAATGGCCGTTAGACTTCAGTAAAAGTTTTATTAAATCCTTTCAGTTAACCATTTTGAGATCAAACTTCTACTTTTGAGTTGGCCAATGCAAGTCTGACTCGGTGCTTTGAGTTTTCTGATGCAACACTTTAGGAGAAACTTCGATGGAAAAAGCTACTGTCTGCAGGGCATAAATAATTACATTAAAGATGACAGAGTGAGTAAATATCAGTAATTTAAAAATACACTTTGGACCAGAATTTGCAAGAATATAAGGGCACTGTTGAACAGAAGATGATTGGAATATGCCTAGACCACTTCTGCAATCACTGATGTTCATATATACATCCACATAACTGCTTGTGAAAATAGTCGGTACATCTGTGTATATATAAATACTGTTGTATTAATCATGACTGAATGAACAAACCTATTTTTTCCTCTAGCAAAATTTTTCACAACCTAACGGGATTATGAGGGGACAGTAGAGAGGAAAGCTAGAGGGATTAAATGGAAGGAAGATTTATAAGCCTCCATTTCACTATGTTAACCTGGCAGATGATCTTCAAAGTTGCAGGCACAAAGCAAAAATTTTCTCCCTCAGAACAGGCATAGAGAGCTCACTGCAAGTTTTGTCCACCTTTGTTTAGCTCTTTCTCTAAGGTCACGTATAAAAACAATGCAGCTGGGAGAGAACTGGTCCTTCCCTCTCCTAAAGGCACTCATTAACCCTGTCTCATGGATGGTGTGAGTCCCTCCCAAGCCCACACGGAGATACGAAGGTAGGCATTCCCTTTTCCTGAAGGAGACCGATGAAGAGACCCAACGCCTAACAGCAGGGGTTGCAGTACCCCCAGCGAAGGAACGCGCGCAGAGAAAACACCCGACTTTGTCCTGCTAGGAAAGCTTCCCGGCGCTTGGACTATCGAATTTAATCCCACGAGCCCTGCGCTATCTCCAGCCATCGCTTGTTTCCCGACACAGACGTGGGGCTCCGGGGAGAGTGTGGATGGTTTGCATCCGCGCTTTTTTGCTGTGTTTACCCGGCTCGAGCAGGCGCTGGCGAGACACAAAGCTTTTCACGTGGCCAAACTGAGCTGTTCTGTGGCTCAGCAACGAAAGCCTTGCTGTTTCTGAAGTTCCACCTTCTCCCATAGCGTCTCTTCTTCACGGTCTGCAGACACTCTACGTGCCAGCTTTAACACAGCCCTTTTAGCTTTTCATCAAAACAGTGCAGTCAGCTTGGCAAAGGGAAATTTAATCGTAGTTTGTACTAGATAGTGACGAACAATGTGACTTAGAGCTATCTTATCTATTATGTGCACCTTTTCATTGCAGTTAAAAATAAAAAACTCATTTGGCCTTGACTTGAACCACCTGGTTCTGGTGATTTAGTGATGCCCTTAATGCTGGAACAGCCTTTCCATGGAAAAGGTGCTAAAACCACCCCCTGCAAAACACCACAGCATTGCAACGTGATGCTGTACTGTGACAACTAAATTAATGTGACGATGATGCAATATTGTGAACATGGATTGACAAATGTTTATGGAGGGATAGATGAAAGGAAGAGACCCAAGAAAACCACTGCAAACAGTGGCGGGCCTTATTCTTACTCACTCTCAGGCCAGCTTGCAGGCTAAACAAACCATCTGTAGCAGTTATCAGGGAAAATGGATAATACCAGTGAAAACTACCTCAAAATTATATTGTGCAATTGAATGAATGCAAGATATTCATAAGGATGTCCTCAAGCTTTTTTTCCCTAACCCATGGACACTATGGGTGTGGGTACAGATCATAGCTCGCTTTTCCTGCTGGTCCTGGTTGGAACTTTTATTTGAGTAATTAATATTGCAAACATGCCCAGTCTCCCACCGCTCAGCAGCACTTTCTTATGGAGGAAAACAAAGAGAAAAAATGAGATACAGCTGTAACAGACTGAAACCTGTACTTAGAGCTACTTCCCAAAGATGATAATCTAAATTAATTACTGATTAAACCAGTTCCGGATTTCTCTTCATTACTTAGTACGTATTACAGAGCTATGTGCGAATATGTTTCTGATATTACTGTTCTGTCCAGAACTTCCAGATATGTTCATGCTGACCTGCTAAGCCTCTAACTAAACTAGTAAATTTAAGAAAAACTTCAAAATCTTACTAAAAATAAATTTTTTTTTCTAAGATAATCAAGCCTCCAGAAACCATTGAGATCTTTTTGAATGACTGAAACAGTGGAAATTCTCTTACTACACAAGTATCGGTGTCACTGCCTTGTCGAGACAAAGTTCAGATCTTTTTCTCCCCTGATGCTCCTCAAACAAGCAAAACAAATACGGAGAGTTAACTTACAAACTTTCTAGTCCGCTGTGTGTAAATGCCACCATACTTTTTTTCCTTCAGAAAACCACACCGAAAGCCCCCGTTACACCACCCTGTGAGCACACACACACTTTTCAAGCCTGGGCATACCCGAGCTGATGCGGGTGCCGTTTTTGCCGGAGCTCAGACGAGGGAGCTGTGATCTCAGGGATGTGACGGAGCGGGGCTGCCGCAGGGACAGCCGCTCACCTACACTCTGCATTCCCCACTTTTGCTCCACGCAGGAGAAACGGTTTCAAAGACTGTCCCCAAGTGAAACCAAGAGCGCAGCGGAGGAATGTTCTCCTACGGGCAGCGAAGGATCCCAGGACAGAAGCGGACAACCGCGGCTGCCGCTGGGCTCCGCACGTCTCGGACACAGGCTGTACCCGAAGCCAGCCCTCGCAGCCGTACCTGGGGGTGCCGAGGCTCTCCCAACGCCGAGCCGGTGCCGCTGCACCACCAGCACATCTGTAAGTGTCCTGGAAATGAAAACAGCACAATGGGACAACCGGCGTTTTCAGACTCGGCAGCTGTTTCATTTTACTCCTGTGTTTGTCATCCCCAGAAACAGAAGCCACCAGCAGATCTCTCAGTAGGCTCGCCAAGGTTTTTATTTTTGAGCGAGTCTATTTCCTTTTATTAAGGAATTTGCTATTATGCTCTTCCTAGGTAGCATCCCTTTTCCCTAGAAAACCAAAGAACAGCTGGTGACAGAGTACATACTCCACTCTCATTGACTCTTGTAACAATTCAGAAAGCAGGCAGCGTTTGTGGAAGTTTGTCAGCCTCTTCAGTTGGGTAATTTTAGTACTACATTAAATTACTTGTTTTCTGACCCTTTTAACTTCTTTATTCTCCTTGACAACAATATTGACAGCAACTGTCCTTCAAATTCAGGAGCCAAAAAGGTTGGTCGCTTATACCAATGTCTCTACAACAACCTTTTCTGGGGTAGGGATCTAATGTAGTTGCTGTAGGCAACAACAGTGACGGCTGGAAGGCACACAGCACCATCCTGCCTACAGCACACCTTCTCTGCAAACGTGACCTCCGAGTGCCAGAGCCCACGCACGCCCCTCCGTAGCTCCGGCAGGGACCCTCACGGGCCCCGAGCAGAGCCTCCGGCACTTGCACGACGTGTCCCGTGGAGCAGACGCTCCTCTTCCTCCCCGCCTTTACCTCTGCGCTCGCTGAACGGTAACAAGCCCCTCTGCCCAAACCCAGTATCCATTTCAGTCAGCTGTTAGGAAGTTTCCACTCTCACGCAATTCTCTTAGAACTTCTCACATTAGAGAACACCTTGTTTGTCTGCAATACTTCCTTACAAAATACTTTCAAGGATGACGAGTTGTCAGCATTAACCAGCAACACATAACACTTTAAATTGGTAGCACTTCTCCCAGAATCACCCCAAATTATTTCTCCTGCACACTGCAAAGCAGAGAATGCATTTTGCTTTCAAACAGCTACACAGCATTTCCTATAGACTAAGCAAATGTGGCTTTTCCCCCACTTCTATCATCTCCCCACTACGTGCTAAAAAATAAAGTCTTAATTCCTCATTCATGACGTTCAGCAGTTTTTCACGTGAATAGTCCCACAGCTCTCTAAAACGGGCAGATAGCCGTAAGTCAGGCTCAAACGCTAATTACTACCTTAATGTCTTCCTTACCTGTGTGGAAGAAGGAGTTGATTTTGATCTCTCCCGAGCTTTCCCAGGTGCAGGATCACCTGCCCGTGGGAGACTTTCAGCCGACGCACACTTGCCGGCGCGGCTCCCGTCGTCCACGTCGCTGGGAGACGGGTCGTGCTTCGAGGTGGCTGTTCCCGCAGCGGCAGAGCCGGGATCGCACCTGCCGGTCACGCTCCGTGGAGGAACAAGAGCCAAAGGAGAAAAAACATCTGGAGACTTTTCTTTAGAGAAAGCTTGGCAGAAAACCTCATTGTTTTGCATCGTCCTGCTCCCATCTGGATTGGAAATCTTACCAGGAGGCCATCTGGGATGCAACAGCCTCTTCTGCAGGGGCGGCTTATGCAGCGGGAGGTGTTGAGAACTGCCTGGCCTCTGGTTAATCTTTCGTTCCATGTATTCGATAAGTGCCGTATGCTGGATTTGTTTCAGCTCTGTCCTGGAGATACCTGAACTGGAAAGTGCCCTCCCTCTGTTTTCTAGAGTCTTTCTCCTAGCTGCCACTGCTTCTTGCTCAGTGATTTCATCCCTGACTGGACTCCACGATACTTCCTTATCCGCTAGCTGATCGAGTTTCTCAGGTTCAGAATAACACAGTTTCTTCTGCTCTTTGGTTACCCTTTTCCTGCCCCCTATTCGACCTGTTTGTGGCCTCTTAATTTCTTCATCTCTACTGAAACTTTCCAAGGATTCTAGCTGAGGAGGGGAACAAGGAACAGGTTTGGCATCCTCGCTTGCACTGGATAACGAGAAAGACCTAAGGTGTTCGATCGATGGCCTTTTAGAGGGTTTCTGCCTCAGTCTAACAGGCAAACTCATCTGTAAGTCTTTTCTTTTAAAGGAGGTTTCTCTCAGAACCTTTTTCTGAGCCACTTTAAGTTTCTCTCTATAGTCATTCTTGAAATTCTCATCCACGGATAGAGCAGGATGCCCGACACCGAGCTCTTCAGCCTCACGCAGGAGGTCACCAGCACTGCACTGATGGTGGTGGCTGGTCCTTTGAGGCCAACTGCTTTCCCTTCCTACCTCTAGACACCGTGCTGAGGCAGAGTAGCTGCTTGCTGGAAGTTCCTTTGGTGAGCTCCCTGAGCCCTCCTGACGTTGGGTGAGCTTGTTGTGGTGCAGGATGTTGGTGGTTTTCCCCCCAGAAAGATAGTAAAGCATGGGAGTCATCTGCCTGGTTATTCGTTCACCAGCAAGGTCATCCTGAAGCTGTCCTAAGAGCTGTTTTTGAAATTTAGGTTGATATATTTGATAAGGAACAGGAGGTTCCTCTTGTTCTAGATGTGTGCTAAGGTCAGGACTGCTGTTAGTAGCCTGTTTTTCTTTCTTGACTTCATCTAAAAACTGAGAAGTGGAATCTTCCTTTGGTCTGAAAATAGACATTTGGCTAGTACTATCATAGCATTGCTTATTTGCCTGATCTGATGACTCCTCACAGCAAGGGTGTTCCGCTCCTACAGTATTGTAGCTGCAGGATGGGGATGATCTCTGCATTTTGGCTTGTTGATTCAGGAGTGGTTCCCTTACATCACTCCCAATTTTTCCTTCAGAGTCATAGCACTGATTTTCGTCTGTACAGCTGTTCAGCTTCCTGGGAGCATTTTTAATTAGAAGAGTATTCTCCGCATATTTTAAGTCATAGCTGTCCTCAAACACGCCTTGATCCACGTCTGAATGCAGCTGAGCGCAGGGCAGGGCTCCTTTTCCTTGGCTGGGTTCTGGCACCGCGCTTTGCAGGTCTGCTTCTCTGAAAGTTGGCTGACGTACGCTGCGGGGACACTGTTTGTCTTCTTGTGTATCATTAACAGTGCCAGGGTTGGTATGCACTGGGTGATAGGACTTGGAGTTCATCTCTTCAGGAATTTTATAAGCATGAACTGAATTATAAGCAGAAAGTATTTTAGGGACATCAGCCACAGAGTCAGTCTTTAAATATTCTTGAAAAATGAATGAAGAAGGTCTGCTGAAAATGTGTGTATTCCTTCTCTTTAAAGGGTGGTGGGATGGGTTCCACTCTCCATTTTCGTCCATCTTCAACCCCTGAATTTTTGACATAGACACCTCATTTGTAGAATCAGAAGAAAGGCCCTTGTTTTCCAGAGTCTTTCCCCTAGCAGCCACTCTGTCTTGCTCTGTACCTCCATCCCTGTGTTGGCTCTGTGTCACGTCCCTATCTGCTAGCTGATTGTCCTGCACGCAAGGAGCTGCCTGCACACTACACTCACTGTGACTTCCAGAGCTGCGTCTCGCTCTTGAGTTTTCAAGATGTCTGGTGACTTTATAGCTATCGAGTCGCGTGGGAGGAGAAGGCGGAGGTGCCGCCAGCGGCGGTGGTCCCCGATCTGAAGTCCCTCGGGTAGGAGTGCTTCCACAGCGTTCAGCAAGACTGGTGCTGTGACAGTTATTGTGGATGCTCAGGTCTGGTGCTTCGTATGGATGCAGGCATCTGAGGTCAGAGTTTGCTGCGCTGAGATTATAAATACCTCTTACATATTCTGAGTCCATGTATGGTACCTGCTCTGGAAGCAAACAGCAGTTTTCACCATAGCAAGATGGGGTGGGATACTCTGGAACATTTGATCCCCCTGAGAAAGAGCTGTAAGCAGAGTCTACTCTTCCAGGGAGGTGCAAGAGATGGTCTACACTGCCCATCGACTTCACTGGCGAAAGACGATTACCATTTTCAGGAGAGGTCATGGGCTCTACCAGCTCTCCAATTCTGCCACCTTGCCTGTGAGTCCATCCTTCTATCTCATTCCCAGATGAAGCCATGTTGTAGCATCAATCAGACTTCAATTTCTGGAAAATGTCCACAAGTGAGTTGTTAGAAAAGCACATTTTTCTGTGTAGTCACATTCCAATAATATCTAGAGGATCCTAAAAAGAAAGAGAAACATGTGAAAAAGACTCAGTGGGAGGATTCTGGTCGCACCTGGGGAAACCAGGCAGTAAGCATCGCACACGTGCTCAAGATGAGAACTTGAAAATAGTATTTAGAGTAGCTAGAAGTAAATGTCTGGCTTCAGTAACTATCAGGATCTTGGAATGATCATATCTGCTATCACAAACAGAGCAACTAAGTGTTTAATAACAAGAGTTCTCTACATCTTCATTAAATCTAAAAGACTATACATACAGTTAGAAGATACCCTCTCACTACGTGCAAAACATCAAGAGCCAGAATCAAAACTAGTTCCTGAGTCTGCCTAGAAATAAATCTGAGGGGTTGAAAATCCCAGCTCAGATAGTGCCTAATTCTGGAGGTGCTTAAATACAACATGCACCTGGCTGGTTGAAGCTGCGAAGTGACTTCGAGCTGTGCTTCCAAAAACGTTCACAACTGTGGATCAGTGCCTCGCTCTCATTTGGGTGGATCTGAACAGCACCAGGGTTTCCAGCTACATGACTGCAGTGACATTACACGAAGTGTGCCCCAAACCCCACCAGTGCCTCCACATTTGCTTTCAGAAAAATCTCACACAGAAATACGAGCCCACGGACAGTTAGCTGGACACGTCACTGCCCCATGGGTAACTGTACCGAACAAGCACTGCACAGATTAGCCCAGAAGAATTATCAAATAGGAAGAAATTATGATCAGAAGCAGTCGTATCAGCCTTCTCCCCCCTCCTTAAAGGCTTCCATTGTTTCTCAGAGAAGCAAGAACCAAATCATACTTTATTTCATGAACATGATGAAAATGGTTTGTCATTTAAGTGAACTTCCATGCCATTTCCATCTGTGCTTAGAAATACACATCTTGGAAAACCTTTCCCAGAGGCTCATAGAAAGTTGTTTGATGAGGAGTATCTTGATGACGCATTCTGCCGTGGGTAACAAATCATAGATTTTAAAAGACAGCCAAATATTTTTATGGCTGATGCTAAGATGTCCCCTGCAAACATACCAAATGTACTAGAAAAAAGCACCAGCTTCGAGTTCACATACAAGAAATACACAATTTTTGCAGAGTCTAGAAAACAGCCTGGGTTTATCAGCAGCACTTTACATTTACTCTTTGATTGTTATACACGATGCACGCAGGTTTTGTTTAACAAAGGAGATCTCTACAAGCAGCTCGCTTAAATAGGCCAGGAGATGGTCACACTAAGTGCGACCCCCTCAGCCGCCTCTGCCAGTCAATCCCCCCGACACGCTCACAGGCAGTATGAGCTCCTAAGAAAAGACTGAACCTGGCAAGGCAGACAGGTGCTAGCCAGTGACCCTGTCTAGTAATTCTCATTTAAACCAGTTCTAAAGACTGATTAGTTACTAAGAGAAAACAAACAGTCTTGAAAACGTTCAGTGACGAGCTGCTCCAGTGACACACCTTCTGAGGAGATGCAAACTGTTTCCAAATCCTACCAGAATATTACACGCCTAATTTCTTCAAAAAGGTTGAACTCGCCAGACCTTCATCTGCCATCCTCAACGCCGTACTTCTGCAGTGGGGCCTCACAAAGCTGGCAGGGAGAGCGGTGTCAGGGGCGATGTTGCTGTTTAATCAAAAAACTTCACATTCCTGCCTTGTTTCAAAGACAGTCCTGGTATCATTCATTTTGAGCCAAAGGAAGAGATGGATAGGAGCCAAAAATACACAAGTTAATCTATAAAGGGAACTTGGACTGGTGGGGCACAATAAATTAACTAGTTTCTGGGAAATGAAAACAGCATAACCCCACACAGTGGGAATTTCTCATGGGCTTTTTTGGAAATTCAGTAAGACCCTGATTCAAGAACACCTGGAGAAGTTCTCTCTCTCTTTAGAGAGGATCTAAAATGCAGCTGTGAAATTTAATCGTCTATCTCTGAATAACAGGGTCACACAGGAAACATGAAGCATCAACAGCTGAAGACAGACATTCCCCAGCCTTATCACCATGCTGGATTGAAGGACTTAAAGAAATAAAAACCTTAGATATCTGGTGAAAGGAAAACCTTGGATTTTCTGAAGCTACACAGAAAGAAAAGCCGCTGAGAGAATGACTGCACTGCCACTAAATGCAGAATCAGGCTGTACCACAGTTGCTATCACACTGCTATTACATTACCGAAATGAAGAGACCGCACCCCCCGCAGTGGCTGCTGTGCAAGCTCGGTGGTCTCTGGAGGTGCTGGGAGGTGCACAGGATCAAACCCCACGGGAGCCACGCTCCACAAGAGAACCAGAAGGCAGATTCCTCTGTCATTCTCGTCTCTATTTTTTTCATCAAAATTTTGTTCCAGCAGAACCTCTCCAGGCAGCTCTACAACTCGACCGTTGCTATTAATAGACCGACCCACGTCTTTGGGATGTGCTGGCACTGTTCCCCTGAAGTTGATGGAGCCGCCCTGATTTATGATGAGAATTTGGCTCTAACTTCTCATGGCTATGTGTAGAATTTAAATAACAGTTGTGCTTTGGTTTATGTATATCAAATGAAGGTACTCTCTTGGTTTCCTACACCAGTGTTTCCCAAGATCTCTTTTCCTCCATTATTTCATAGAATCATTTGGGTTGGAAAAGACCTTTAAGACCATCGAGTCCAACTGTAAGTCTAACACTGCCAAGTCCACCACTAAACCATGGCCCTAAGTGCCACATCTACACATCTTTTAAACACCTCCAGGGCTGGTGACTCAACCAGTTCCCTGGGCAGCCTGTTCCAGTGCTTGACAACCCTTTGGGTGAAGCATTTTTTCCTAATATCAAAACTAAACCTCCCCTGGCGCAACTTGAGGCCATTTCCTCTCGTTCAAGCTACCTGGTCGTGATTTACAGTGAGGTCAGCGACACAGCGAAGAATTTTTGCCTCGAGTTTTTATGGTGATGCCAGAAATAATAGGAAATACAATTTCCATATCTAAGACGACGGAGGCACGAACACCTGGCGTGGGAACAGCAGCAGCAAGCACCGAGTCCCCGTTTGGGCCAGGTGCAGGCGGACACCGCCGCTCGCGGGACAGCCCCTCCGCGGTCTGCTCCTCCTCCGCAGCCTCTCCCATCCCGGCTGGAGCTACCTGCAGCCCGTCCTGCTCCGTGGAGAAATGCCAGATAAGCAAGAGGACTTCCCCCCGCCTTGGGTGCCCTCTGGTCCCACTCGCCATGGCTCACGTTTTGCATATCCGTTTTGCTTAAGACCAAGTTTGCAATTTCACACCCTTGAAGTGACTGAAAAATGATAAGAACTGAACTAATATACTGTTCTCCAGATGTCCCTGCGAAAATTTAAATGATATCATACTGAAACACATCTTAGGGAAAATCTGTCATATTTCTTTTGGAGAAGATGTTTCCTAGACCCTGGAAGCAGAATCGTTGATCCCAATGTGTTTAAAGAACTATGTGAAAACTGCCTTCTCTTTCACATGTAAGAGAAAAACATTGATGTACTTAACTGACATTAACAATGACATTATTGTTCCTCTGCTGGTAGGTGGTGCAGCACCCTCATGGACTGTCTGTGGGTCTTAGAAATGCTCTGGCAAGTCTGTAATACAACATGCACATTCCAGACAGGCTTGCAATATTTTCATTATAAATCTCTGGAAGCAAAAAGAAAAATGTTAAAAGTATATCAGAACCAAGAACACCAGAAGATGAAGGGAAGTGTATTAACAATGTGTGACTCTATGCCCAAGGAAGAAATAAAGCCACTAACAACCTATTAAGGTCCAAAAAAAGCTGGGTTTTGGTTTTGTGTGTTGTTTTTTTTTTTTAAAAAAAAGAGGCTAACTTGACTTCCATCCACTGATTTATTATATTTGCTCCAGTACTACCTAGGATACCCTACACAGAGCACAGCCCTCTATGCAAAGCAGTTTGCAGATATAAAGCACACACTCTTTGCTTTATAGATCTGACAAACTACAAGAGGTGAGATGAACAAAAGCATGGAAGAGAAATGGGGTATCCGTAGGGAACGGGACTTGTCTAATCCTTCCCAGCAGGCCGATGGCCGAGAAAGAACAAAACCCAGATGACACACGACGCTGTGTACACGCAGCTGGGCTGTCTCTGGGCTAAGACAATGATGTCTTATGTGTCAAAACAGGATTTGTCCCAAGTTTCCACCATAATAAGAATAGGAAAAAAAAAATAACAGTAGTGGCAAGGCAGTGCCAAGAAATTCACACTGTTACAGCCCTTGCTGTACATGTTCTCAGCTCAGGTACCACTGCTTGCATTGAAACTTCTTCACCCAAACATTATCGAACACAGCCCCTGAGCATTCAGTGCAGCCCCAAGTCCTGCAGAAGTCTCCAGTCCCTCGCAGACCACGGTTAAAATACCACCCACCACCTCAACCTCTTAATTCTAGGGAAAGGTGGTTTGTATTGCACAATCTTGAATTCCTTGCAATCAACTTAGTAGGTCAAAGCCTCATGGCTCTGGCAAATTAACTCTGTACAGAGAAAAATCAGCGACTCTAGACTGCAGTCAGTTAACAAGTTACCTGTCTTTTAAGGGCAAGCTTTCTTCTACTTACAGTTTGTTCTTGTTTGACCTCATTTAGATTGTATTAGGTACTACTAATTAATCCTTAACTCACCTTGCAGTTATATACAATGCTTGCCCACACAAAGCATCACCCATCTGAAACATACGTATTTTCTTCATCAAGTCTCTGATTTATCCTCAACAACCCAGGAGAAACAGCCCCCGGCACCGAACACGGCCACACAGTATGTTTCCAGACTTGTGCAGTTCCCTTAAAGTTTACCAACTCAATCCTTCCATCAGAGAAGCAAGAATGAGCATTCTCCTTAAGAAACATAAGCAGAATTCAAACCTTCTTTTGAGACTGGGCTATTAGTGTTTACGGTGAGGAACTGTAACTCTGGAAAACCAAACAGGATTTCTCCTCCAAAACACTCCGGAGATGAAGGCAACACCCTGCTAACATGTTGGCTTCTGTAAAACTTCATAGATCTGTTTCTGTAAAACTGCCCTTTTTAAACAAACGGCTCCATGGAAATAAAGGGGAAAACACAGCTATTAATCCATATCAAACTACAATATGCGACTGTTCTCCAAGCAACGAGAATGGTAAGTGTGTGAAATGCAAAGCAAACACCGTGACCAACCTACCAACATTATGTCAGGTACATGTTTGTGAATGACCTGTTTCTTATCAAAGGGTAAACACCTCATGTAAATATTAGCCGAAATTCTTCAGATTCCAATCAGTTGCACAGCCTGCAGCACCTGACCCATCTCTTTCACGGACCATGAGATCTAATTGTGACCAAAATATCATCCGTGAGACTCTTGGTTTAGCAGGCAACCTTATCGGCTGCCCCAGGGAAGTCTGGAGAGTCCGAAATCCTGGGGAGGGCGCGCAGAGGGTCTCTGCTGTCACGGACACGCGCGGCAGGTCATCGCTTCCCGATCCAGCACAGGTTCCCACATCTCCACCCAGGGCTTCCTGGACAGAAGTCCAGGCACGCTCATGACACGAGTGGCCCACGCTTTCTCAGCGACTGTATGTCTTACCGAGACGTGAGATGTCTGGAAATAAGAGCTGCTCCTTTGACCAGACTGTGAAACATTCAGAAATTCCAGACAAATGTCTGAAGTCTTCAAATTCCATCACTTTCACATGATTGTTGAAAGGGTGAGAGAAATGGAAGGATACTGCATCCAGGAAAGTGTGGCTGGCTGGTTATCTTTGTGCCCAGCATCTCTGAAAGTCACTGTTTCTCTCTTAGCTGCTGCTGCCTTTTTTCTTTTTTTTTAAATAGATACATTCCCTTTATTATTATTTTTTCTAGCCTATAATCAACAATTTTATCCCCTAGGATTTTCAGCTTTAGGTTTCAAACAGGAAGGCAACATAAGGGAACATATCAGATGACATCCCCTTTAGATGACTGGAAAACACACTTTCTGCTAATCTGTATTTTTCTTGCAAAGATTTCTGAAGTCTAAAAAACAGATTTCTCATTTAGTGCAATTTCCAGAACTATCATGCAGGTAGCTAACGGTTGCCAAGGATAACATACATCAGAACCCAAGGACAAACTTTCAAGTTTGGTGTACGCAGGCCCAGTGGGAAACTTACCCCGCTACTGGGAGCCAGGGAAAGTCAAAGTGTCAGACATTCTCAAAACAGAGCCTAAATGGGATTTAGATGAGGTTTATGCCTTGTGTGCACAGAAATAAATTTCACCATAGCTTGAGGAATGCAAACATTTCCAGTAAAAACATCGATACAGACTTCAGGCTTTCTGGAGCTGTGGAATTGTCTTGAGTAATTTAGAGGAGGATTAAAATAATAATGCATCTTAATATCCCTTTTCGGGGGGGAGAGGGAGAAGATAAGTCTTCCTAAACTTCCTTGCCCAGCTATGCCCAGCTCTCTAGAGGAGATTCCTGCCGACTAGTGCGGGAGCTTTCCGGGAGCCACGATGCCAGAACGGGTCGTCCTACCTTCCCCGGAGTCAGTCCCCACACAGCGCCGACCCCCGCCGCTGGACGTGAACGCTCGGCACTTCAACACGCGCGGGCTGTGGCCCAAATAAAATGCTTTTGGACCCGAGAACCGTGGTCCGATCTCTGGCCACGGATTTAATGAGGAAGATCAGGTTTGGCAATTCTTCAGAGCCCTGTAAGAGACCTCTTCTGAGCACCCAACAGAGTCTGACCTTTTAATTAGAGCAGTCACCCGCCGCATACTTCTCCATTGTCCTTGAATTCCCTGACTTTCCTTATTCAGCCTCAAAAATTTCTCTTGGCTTCCATCGTTATGATTCCCTAATCTACTAAACACCAAACGTTTATTTTTGTTTCTACCTCTGAAGCACTTCACAAAAAAATGCTTTTCCCAGAAATCACAGCTTCATCCCAAACATATGCACTTCTTTCCAATTGTTTCCACTTCAACCCTTCTTACTTCATCACAATTTTCCTTCTTTCCTTTTTTTTTTAATCTAATCAAGTTCATTTGAGGCCATAAATTTACCATCCATAGTGCTTTTACAGGCTGCAAGAACAGACTCAAAAATATTCAAGAGCATTAAAGAATTACAGACTCTAAAGAACTCAAAACTTCAGGAAGAAAAAAACCTAATGATACTGTTCATCTTCAGACATGTTCCTTTAGAATTATTATATAATATCCAGCAGCCTAGAGAACACAGAAGAAAACTCATACTAAGTAAAAAGCCTTTACTAGTCTCCCCCCGCCCCACAACAGGTTTAGGAAGAAGGCTGCTCTTCAAGGGCAGAAAACTACTTTTCTCTCCCCTGCTTGACTCAGTACAAATAGAGAGACAAGAAATCTCAAATAGACCAGCACACATCCCGAGGACTGCTTTCTCCCTGAGGGATAAGCCATCATATTTTAAGAGACAGCAAGGAAAAAGAGATTTGATTTCCAGGAACAGGAGAAGCTGCAACATGAGCAAGTGCTCATAGATCAGTGGTCAGAGCAGTCTCAGAAGATGTTTTCCCATCTCCGCCTTGCTGACCGCTTGCCAGCAAGGCTGTCCAAGAAACATCAGAGGAAAATAAAATTCTCACAGTCGCACTGCCCTGCTACTGGCCGCACCGAGCTTCCCCCAGCTTCGGCATCACGTCAAGCCCACAAGAGAGGAAACCGGCCCCTAAATAGGCGAAATCCAGTTCAGCGTCTCCTTTCACGGACATGTGGTTTGACTCCAGTATAACTAACGGTAAAAGTTGGTTAGCACTCTGTGCAAGACGGTTTTAAAAATATGTCCCTTATTAACAGACTACAACTAGAAAAAGGCCAAGTGCTTGTAACAGGCAGCCCCAGCAACTGCCACACATCCCAACCCAAATGTATTCACAGCATTGTATGGATCAGAAATTGCCTTTCCTGGGATTTTATTATTGCTCCGGGAGAGCTAACTCTCACTCAAACTTATGAGTGAGAGTCGGCTGGCTAGGAAATGCCACAAAGTTATCTTATCTTTTGAAGAATAGTGGTTTTCTGGCAGCTATATATGCTTTCTTCTGTTATAACATAAAACTGTTTTCAGAAACTTAATGGATGGCTCTGTCATTACAGTCCAAGAGGCCCAGACAGAAAGAGACTGTAGACTCCAACTTCTCTGTGCTGTTAATTATGTTTTCCACAGAAAAAATTGCCATGAGAACAAACATTGCTGCTGTGGCTCCAGCTTTAGACCAGGTCGATCTGAGGCACTGGGCTGGTTAAGGGGCAGTGTCCAGTTCCCGCCTAATCAACTGGGATTATATATATTATTTATGTACAAAAATATCCATATACGCTTGTGTATATAGTTAGATTATGGCCTTTAAATGTAATAAAATCGGATTAAACAATTCATTCTCTGCTCCTTAAATTTAATGAGAAGCTTTCTGCTGAACTTGGCGAGCTTTAGACTGTGTGCTATGAAAACTGTCTAAGTGCCAGACCTCTTACCTTCTCCATTTAACATGGACCTCGATTTTCTCAATTCTGCAAAGAAATGCCTTTTCTGCAGGCCCAGGGACAGAGCAGGGCCGCTGTGTTTGCACTAGACTGGCCGTCACACCAGAGGTGACACACTGGGCTGTCCATGTCCACCACAGAGGTGAGACTGGTCCCTTACACACTAATGATTTCAGCATTTTAATGCTAAAATTTTCTGGTATGAATTCAGTTCTGCCCTTGTTCAATTATTTGGTTACATTCATGCATTTCCCTATGAAAAATGTCATCTTCCACACACAGAGATACAAGGATAAGCCCTGAAATTCAGGCAGCCTGGTGTAATCACACGTGCTGCTTGCAAGCCCAAGTTAAACATTTCAAAATGTGGTTTTAATATTTTCCAAGACGTGTCCTGCTCCTTCACCTGTTTTCCTGCTGACCGTGACAGACGGGTGCCTCTGGATGGGAGCAGATAGACTTTGGCAACGGATGCGCTGGAAGAAACCCAGGAGCCGAGTCGGTCCTCGGTGGAGGGAAAGGATGGACGCAGAACACGACGCTCTTTTCCGGCGTTATCCTTTCTTCTCCTGCACCTCCACCGCCTGGGTCTGGCTGGGCTCTTCCAAATCACCCCTAACGGTCCCTCTGCTGCGCGAGCAGCGGCGCCGAGCCCCCCCCCCC
>JANVCT010000036.1:20566009-20578497 GCA_026770115.1 Aviceda subcristata
CCGAAACGAAAAGCAAAGAATAGGAGACTGTCCAAGGAATGTGTGTAAGCGCCGAGGGGTTTCTGCCCCTGGGGCTGGCGCGGGGCTGTAGGACTCTGCTGGGCACCAGCTGGGGTGGCCGTGGTTTGGGGAGGTGTGGGGGGGTATATTTCAAGCTGCTTGTGTGATCCAAAATAGCCGCTGTTCAATAAATGCGGCACTAGGCTGTTTCCGTCCAGAGGGCAGGAATGCAGTTACAAATGTCTCTATCACTCTCTTCTCTCTGGCCAAAACACTATTTAAGCATTAAACCACACCGACCAGAATGAGGTGGCAGGTTTTGATTCAACTTGAAAACAATTAGTTAAAAATCAAAGAAGCAAACGCATTGTTTGTTACCAGTTTATGCTTTTTTCCAGGGGAAATTGGGATTCTTTAATTGGCTCAGCTGGAGAAAAAACCCCAGATCAAACAGCGAGTGAGCTAGAACAACAAAAGAATGTCCTGGTATTTCTTTTTCCAAGTTTAGAAATGGAAGTCAGGGCAGCCTTGGGATTTGTGGAAATTCCTCTGTGCATTGTTAGGAGGTAGAGGAAGTGGTTTAAAGTTTAGCTACTGGATTCTGCATTGCAAAGCAGGGGCCAGTTTCCACTTACTCAACTCAGGTTGCCCCCGGCTTGGCTGGCAAGGCTGCGAGCGGCTGCCTGCTGCTCCGCGGCAAGATGCGGTAAACATTTACCTCCTGACCGAGGCAACTGTGCAAACACCTGGGGGGGGTCTCGCCGTGCCCCCCGCCCTGCTCCGGGGGCTCTCTGATGGCAGGCGGCCTAGGAAAATAAGTGGAAACATTTTTCCATTCCTGCTGGTATTTCTTTCTTGCAGCTGCTTGGCACAATCGGAGTTGGAAAAAGTTGTTTTCAGTCCACTATCAGCTTCTCAAAGAACTTTCCCCACTTCTATATGAAGCTGTTCATGTAGATGGAGATCACGTTTTCAAATTTGTACTGCCCATTTCCCAAAGCCGTTAGGGTCATTAGATAGCAAAAAAGCCCACAAGACCAACAGGTGGATTATAAATGTATTGGGTGGCTGGGAAGAGAGGAAAGATCCTGGTTTGAAGTACGCACGCTGTTTGTTTTCCCCGTTAGAGTATAGATGTTTTATTGGTGGTTTTGGCAGTTTGAGGGGGGGGTGGTGGTTTTTTTGGACAGCATGCCCATGCAGCTGGAGGGTAGAGCCTGGTCTCCACCATCCAGGCTGGAGTTGAGCGAGGCAGGACACGAAATGGGATGTAGTGTCCCCGCGGCCTTGGGGTCCCTTGGCAGGGCCTTGGGGCAGGACGGGGGACCCCCATCGGCTCCTGCCAAGAAAAAACTTTCCAGAACATCTTCTCTGCTCTGCTGAGACCGGATGATTTTTCACTCCGCCGTGGCCCCCCTCCCCGCTGCGGGATGGGTGTTATTTGCCCGCGAGGACCGTCCCCAGGTCAGGGATGGGGGCGGCTCCTGGTCCCCAGGGCCACGCTGCTGCTCCGGTGTCGGGAGGGCTCTGTAGCTGCTGGCAACCAGTGGGGTGATGCCCCGGGGCTTCGAAGGCCGGGGCAGATCTCGGAGCCGAAGCTGTGGCAGCCGCCAGCACGGAGCAGCCCCGGCCGGCGCCACGTCGTCCTTCCCCGCGGGCGGATGCTGCGTCCTGCATCGGGGCCGAACGTTTTCCCACCCAACGCCTGCCCAGGCTCCCGGGGAGGCTTTCCCCGGACCAGGCAGGGTGCCAGCGTGGCCGTACCGAGACCCAGGGGGGCTCCTCGGCCCCCGTGTGCTCCCCAGAGCATCTCCCGCCCCAGCTCCGCGGCCCGACCTTCCAGCCGCCGCCGGCAGCCAAGCGATGCAGAAGTGGTCCGAGAGCACGAACCCGCTGGCCAAGTGAGGGCTCGGGGTGAAGCGGAGCTCTTGACGGATGAGCCGGTGGGATTTTTTGTCTTTTTTCTTTTTTTTTTTTTTTTTTTTTCCTAAACATCTTGTGCCCATGGGCTCTGCTGGAGGGCAGCAGCGAGGCAGCTGCCCGGGTCCCTGGTTCTCGATCCCAGTCACCCCCGCGCAAAGGTGCCCCAAGAGCAGCTCTGCCCACCACGATCCCTTCTCATTGTCAGCTCTAATGGTGGATGATTTTTAAGTGGGTATTTTTATGTATACGTTTTTTCCGTACATGGTCGATATTTTTTGTTCTAATGCTTTAATGGAGTTTCTTCCTACAGTCAGCGAAGTGCTTTGGAAGTTAATATGAAACAGTATTACATTTTTGTGTGTTTTGGGTTATTTGTCTAGGCTTTTACCAGGCTTGTCATGCAAGTCATCACACAACAATGTAAAAGAAAAAATTGTGTGTGTGTTCGTACTGGGGACCAAACCCAAGACCCATCAGTACATGATGCAGGGAATTGTTCTTTGTTTTTCAGGGAAATTAAGTCGCGGTATGAGGAAGCCCCCAGGGTGATGAGTGGTACCTATTGTTTTATTCGTGCTCTCTGTCAGCCCTGCCTTTCCCAGTGCCTGCCACATGCTCTGTGTTACAGAGGTACTGAAACTGGGATGCGTCTGATGCGGTGCGTGAGAGGGGCTTAGAGACACCAGCAGGTCCCAGGGGATCCACACCAGCGTTTTTTCCACTGGGTTATATATAAATCTGGGACTTGGGAGCCAGTTTGGCAAGGCCAGCGCGGGCACGGGTTGTGGGGAGGGTTATGGGATGGGGCTCCCTGGTTCTATTCGCAGTTGTCATAGAAGTGATCATATGCTCAAAGAACCTGATAGTGAATTACAACACCCCAGAAACTGCAACTCGTATGAGTGCTGAAAAAGTCTACGTTATTTTGGTTTTATTTTAAATTTATTTTAAATATCTCTTTAATATTCCTGAGGGAATGGAGAGGTTTCTGTAACATTTCCCAATAACTGCCAGTCTCTATAAAGCTGAAAGTTTGGAGTTGTGCTGCTGACTCTTTGCTGAACGTGTATCTGTAGCTGCAGCGCTGCTCATTTTTTGGGGGCACCAGGCTGGATGCTAAGGCTCTTTCTGTAGTAAATTGTACCCACAGCTCTCAAGCTGTTGTACAGATTTTTACGGTGCACGTGTGAGTGAAAGATAGTTTCTTGACATAAAGGGTACAGCTTTCTGAACGATTTAATCGGAATGAAAAATTCAGCTCCCGGCACCCGTCTCACGGAGGCACTGCCCTCGCTTCGGGCGCACGGGTTCGGTGCCCACGAGATGCTCCGCTCCTTCCGCAGCCGTTTGCAGTGGTACAAAATAGCTGTAAAAATCCTGGGTTGGTTCCGCTCCGTATCTCACGCTGTTAGTACTGAAATCTTTTTTTTATCGGTGCTTTTAGCCTCGTCGGCAGCGGGGTCCCTGCCTCTCCCCACGGCCGCCGTCCCGGGCACGGGGCTCCTCCGGCGGGAGGCGAGGGAGATGGTATTGGTGATGAAAGGGACTGCTGAAGCATGTCCTCTAGTTAGTGCAAACATAAAATTATAACACTTATGGTTTACATTTCAGGGTTTTTAACTCCCTTGTTTCTTCCAAAGTATGTAATTTTGGGGGTAGCCTTTTTGTTGTAGCGTAATCATTATTATAATAATTTTATTTCTAGTGCTTGTGGTGTGGAAACCAAGAAATCCAGAGGGAGCAGGAAAACCGTTTTGTGAACTGACAGAAGGAATCATGTGAACTGAATAGAAATTTCAGTGGAGGTGTGTTGCTGGGAGCTCCCGATCCCCGGGACCCGCTCCAGGCTGCGGAAGCAGCACAGCTCCTGCTCCGGTCTGTCCTTTCATCAGAGCTCTAGAAACTACATAACCGGTCAGCGGCCAGCAGTGTTTCCCCAGGAAAAAGGCAAGGAGGGAATTTTGACAGTAAAAATTCAAGATTTACTTTCCCTTGAGCTTTTGGCAGTGCTCAACACTGTCACGTTGAGGTGCTGTGTAGGGTTACGTACCATTCTCCCAGAGGCTGGCTATTGCGTTCGAGTGTCAAATGCCATTTTAGAGCACCTCACAACCCTTATTTGTATTTTTATCTCCACACACGAAGTTGGTACTGAGAGTCCCTAAATGTGCACATGTGTTTAGCCAGTGTTTTACTTGCAGCTTGCACGAGCTGTTCAAGGCTGGCCCTGGTTTGAGCGAGTCTGGGTGGCTTCTCTTGAAGCCATCCGAGATCCTCTGTTGGGTGAGGCTTTCACATAAAAATCCAAACAAGCTTGCCATTCCTGGTTCTAGTTTGTGTATTCCAGTTTTAGCTGGGAAGCACGGGCTGAGCATCCTTCCCTCGGGTTAAAGAAGGCGTTTGCACAGGCTCTGCCTGACCAAGGGGTGATGGTCTTTGCTCCTGGGAGTACCTGGGTGCTTGAGCAGCGTCTGTCCTACCCGACATCCCGGCATCCTGCAAACCCACCAGAAACCTGGGGGGGAAACCGGGGGGAAACCTTGGGGAAACCTTGGCTCTGGAGTCAGAGCACAGCTCGGGGTGATGGTGGTGGTGCACGGAGGTGTGATGTGGCAGTTGGCGTCCCAGTGTCCTGGTGTGGTGGGGCGCTCTGCATGGAGCAGAACGGGAATGCTGGGAGAGGTTGAAAATGCTAAGATTAAAAAAAAAAAAAAAAACTATTTAAGAAAGAAAATCCTCATTTGCCAAAGGGAGAAAGGAAGGAGGATGGGGAGAAGTTGTTTGTTAATAATAAAGAATGAGCTTTTACAAAGACCTCGTGTCCAAAGCTCTTTAACTTTTCCTGGCATTTCCCATCCATTCCATTGTTAAACCCTCCGCCGTTGGAAAACAGCGCCGGGCCAAGGCGCTTGGTGATCTCATCGCGAAGGCTTCTGCAGTCGCCTCTGTTTACACGCCTCGCAGCATTTGCTCCTCAGATTTGGTTTCCTACTTTGAAGGAAAAAAAAAAAAAGAAAAAAAAATCTTTCATTTGTGCAGTGGGCTCCCCCCGCCCTGGGCACTGGGGCTGTGAGGAAAATAGCACCTCGGTGGTTTTCAAGGAGAGGATGGACCACAGCGGATTCCCACAATTTATAAGAGGAGACAGGAAGGCCTCAGTGACTCATAAACACTAACAGATTCTGTGTGCGAGTTTCTCTTTGTTGTCTGTTATCCTTAATTTCATGGTTTTCCTTCTTTTGAGCATGTTTGTGTGTTTTAGACGATGCCACCGGTCTGTCAGGACACTTTGTGTGTGGTTCCCACACAGGAGCGCCGTTGTCTGCCCGACGGCGCGCCGCGGGCCGTCAGCCCCCTCCCTCTGACGGCACCGGGGGGCTGGGGGCATCTCCCTCTGCTGCCCCAGGCTGGGTGGGGGGTGGTTCTCCCGGCGAAGGCAGCAGAGCTTCCTGATTTATTTAAAGACGATCATTTGTCAGAGGGGTGGGATGAGTTTCCCTTTGTCGCTTCGTCTGGATGTTTGGGGTGTCGGGCGCACCCTGCCTTACGCAGGGTGCCCGTTTTCCTTCTCTCCCTGCCCTCCCACCAACATCTCCCCCCTCTTCTGCTGTCGCAACAGGCGCGCGTTGATACCCACGCTTCGTCTCGGAGCGGGAGATAGTTTAATCCTGCCGGGAAGCCAGTGTGTCATAACGCACGTAGAAGCCCTTTTCAGGTGAGGGATTTGGTGGCTGTGCGGTAGTGTTTAATTAAGGAACAGAGCTGTCAGCTGTTGGGATTGCTGAGCTGCCATGGTCAGATCCCTCTGATTTTGGAGCAGCTCTGGGCTGTTGGAGCGTCCCTGCGTACGCAGCGGTCTGAAAGACCTTTTCGTGCTCTCCGCTGGATTTGGGGACAATAACAGCACAGCTGTTTAAATATGCTCGAAATTTCAGAAACACACAAGTAAGCACTAAACTTTCCCAAGGTGGCTGAGTAATCTTGTTTGCTTTAGCATTTTAGTCCCCCAATTACCCAAGTGAAGGATATTGCCTCTTTAAACAGAGTTCAAAAAGCCCAAGAATTTTTTATAAATAGCTCACATCCTCTTGATAACAGCCAGGCTGCTATTTATTGCCCACTTCCCCTCAGACAGACAGGTCGGAGTATTTAAAATCGCACTTCCCATGAAATCCAGAGGAACTTGGTTTCTCAGGTTCCTACAATTGTTTGTCATTCTGGGTTTCCTTTGCAGTTTACAGTGTTTAGCCAGGCTAACCCCGAAAAGGAGGGATCGTTAGGATATATTGCTGCCTCGCTGGAGTCCTAACCCGCGTCTTCCACTCACTTCTTTGGGACTGGCAGAAAACCCCATCGCTTCCCAGCAGCATGGGGTCCTTTCAATTAGTTTTAATTTTTTATTTAATCTCTGGAGGGCAGCGAGCACTCTCTGGTCTTATTTTACACTCCCACCTCCTATTCACTCAGAAACGGTGTGGCCAAACCTCTTTCTCCTGGCAGAGAGCGGGTGGGTGCCGCTTCCCGAGGAGGGGGTCCCGTGGGTGGCCCGTGGGCACCGTGGCTGTGGAGATGCCATCGCTTGTGTTGGAGTTTTGGGCAGATCTGTGCTGGCGAGCTGGGATTTGTCCTGTCCCTACTTCGCAGGAGCTGAATCCCGCTCGGCTAGGCGCGAGGCCTTTGCTGCGCTTCAGTTGCTCTGAAATAGGGCTGGAGGTTTCTTAGTAGTGGGTACGGACACCTATGTGAAGGAAAAAATAAAATTGGTCGTTGTCTTTGTAAGGATTATTTACAGGAATATCAGGGGAGGTGGTTCGTGCCAGCCTTGAAGCTATTTGCAGTGGTGCAGCAGCGTGATGGGGCTGCTGCAGAGGGAGGGGGCAGCTGGTGGAAACGGAATCGTAACTCCGCGTCCTCGAACATGAGAGATGATAAAAATTTGGGTTTGGTGGGGCCCTAGGCACTTTCGCCCATAGACCCCTGTTTAGACTGCTGTCGTTTCTAAAGTGGAGAATCTGTGCTAATAGCTCACCCTTTCCATGAAAAGCAATTAAATGCTGTATCAACAGTAATGGAGTTTTTATTCATACGTTCATGATTTAGCATCTGTTTGGACAAGACAGTTCCACTGAAGAGGCAATGTGAACCGTTTCCTTCCCAGCCGAGAGCAGGACATTTCGTAGTGGAGGATTTTGTGGCTCCGCACACGGTTGGATGCTCCAGTGTGGCAACTGGAGCGAAGGGACGTGGTGCAGAGCGTCCCAGTTTCGTGCTCCGAGAATATCATGTTTCTGATTAGGAAAACCCAGTTACATAACTGCATCGCATAATCATAAACATACCTGGCATCCAGCGGAACTTGGTTTTATGATTTATTCATAAGAATTTCTTCATGCATAAACTTCTATTTGTTCCCTGCTGTAAGGGGAAGAAAAATGTCAATGAAAGCTGCAGTGCTACGGAGTAAACGGGTAGCACACATTTCAGTCTTCCCTCTGTTCAGGTATACCAAAAAGTAAATTTTGTCAGGCTTTTTGTTGAAAAAATCCTGGACCTTTGTGCTTGGGAGCACAAGCCCCATTTGGATTTGCAGAACCCGGACTTGAAATCCTGGCTGGTTGGTTCAGAAATTCTCCGTGATCTCCTTTGCCGTTTTCCGGGTTTAGTAGGTGGTGGGGATTGCTCCGGGGGGGCGAGCTCCGAGCCCTGAGCTGTCCTTCAGCCCGAGCTGCTGCTGGGCGACTGTTGAGCCCGTGTGAAACAGATGCGGCTGTCTTGGACCAGGGAGACCCGCAGGGCTGTGGTTTGGTGGTTTTTTATTTAGGGGAAAAAAAAAAAAAATCTTATGAAGATGATCTCCTCCAGTCGTGCCTATGCTGTTTCTCAGCGTGCTGGTTGTTTTTTTTGCCTGCCGTAACAAGCAGCAGAAGCCCTCGGGGTGCCCAGGTTGGGTGCCCGGTTGGGTGCCCAGGGCTGCTTTCCCCCAGGGCCACGACGGGCTCTGGTGGCCGAGGCAGCACCAGCAGCCCCTGTGAACCCCCCACACCCCTCTTCTGCCTCAAAACCTGGCATCCAGCTCGGGCCCCCGGGGTCTGTTGAGGGCACGGGTGGCTCTGAGCCCCCCGCTCGCGTGGGGTGCAAGCGGAGGGGCGAGACCTTGGTGTTTCTAACCACCTCGTGATTTCCCCGGAAAGGAAGGATCCGCTTTGCGTGGGAGCCCTCCGAAGGGCCGCGGTCATCCTCGGCTCTTTGAGCAGATCCCTCCAGTTTTACGGCGCTCGGCGGGGGCCGGAGCGGGCAGCCCGGTGATTCACCGTCTCTCACGGGAGGTTATTGTCGTTAGGAAGTAAAACAAAATGCAAAGGCCATTTATCTTTCCGCCGGCCATTTGCCTGCCGCTCACAAAAGGCCAGGCTTCATCCGGGGGCGACCTGTGCCGGTGTGCGCATCCCCTGCGGGGCCGCGGCCGGCTGGGGCACGGGGCTCTCCCTCCTGGCACGGCGGCTGTCCTGCCCGTTCACACACCACTGGTGTCTAATCCCGGCGACAGGAATTGTTTATTACTGGGAAAGGAGCGCTGTGGGAGGTGGTACCCGCGTGGGAGCAGCGCAGCCCTCCCGCGCCGCAGCCGGGCTCCTGCTTGCCACGCTTGCGCCAGCATCGCACCTGGAAATTCAAGAAATGAAAGAAAAGCTCCTGTATCAGCAGCATGACCATGGATGTGGATTTGCTGACTTTTAATAACTTTTTTTATTTTTTTTCTTTGAAAGACAGACCAGACCTTGAATCCCTTATCTGGTTTCCACGTAAACAGAGCAGAGGTGCTCACTAAGGGGAACGGCACCAAATAATCCCCCCCAGCTCCGCCTGTGCGTGCGTGCCTGTGCACCTACAGGCGGGTGTACACACGGTGGGAAAACATTTGTAAATGTTTGTAAAACTAAAAAAAAAAAAAAAAAAAAATTAAAAATAAATCCTTTACTGGAGAGGCTTCGGCAGGTTGGCGTTACAGCCCCCGATGAGCCACACGCGGGGGTCGGGTTCTGCCCTGGTGCTGTGGATCCCCGGGGTCCCCGTGGTGGGGTGCTGAGCAAGCCCAGCACCGGGCGCCCGATGCCCGCCGCAGTTCCTGCCTTCCCCTGGATCCCGTCGTGCCTATTGTTCCCCCGGCTCTTGCAGAGGCGTCTCACCATGGAAGAATGCATCCTGCTCCCCGTCCAAAAAAACCCACCTCGGAGCTGCCAGTGACTGCAAAGCCCCATCTTCAGGGCTTTGTTTAGTTTTCGGTGTGAAGCCAGGTTATGGCAGTGTTTGTCTTTGAGGGTGGATGCAACTTTTGCCCAGCGTTGCTTGTTTGCTCTCCCCGTCCCCTCCTCCCGCTGCTGGCAACGCTGACAGATCTCGCATCTCATCAAGGGTGTTTTTTAAACCCTTGGAAAAATCTCAACATGTTTATTAAGTACATATTTTAGCAAAATAGTTTTAAAGGAAACTTCAAAATTAACTTCTTATCTCGCTTCTATAAGTTTCAGCCCGTTCACTCGGAATTAATGCATCGCTTAATGGGTATTTTGGATGCTTTGATTCACTAGAAATTCCGTTTCTGGTCTGACCTCCGAGAGCTGTGGTTGCTTTGGACCCGGCAAGTCTGTTATACTTTTAGCTCTGCATATCTCTGCCATCTTATAACCTGTGCTCATGGTGTTGGAACTGGTTTCCTTCAACAGTCTATTATTGAAAATGGTGTAAAAAATGATTTTAAAAAAGGCGATAATTCTGATTGAAGAAATATTACTAGTCAAATCGACAAGAGTGCTCTGGTTTGCTTCCAGCAGAGAGACGTGAATGTCGAGTTGATATTTTTAAAGCTTTATGTGCAAGACATCAGCTGGTGTTGCCAAACTCTGATTTAAATTTATACATCCTGGCTCAGTCTGTTTAAAAAAAACCAAAACCCACCACCAGCATAACAAATTCAGCATCTTTTTCCTTGGTGCAAACTTTCTGGCATCAGATGTCATGATCTGTAGAGTGTAGTTATAGTCTCTTTATCTGATCCAGTAACTAACTCAGCATTACTGTTTCAATAATATTATTTCAGGCCAGGTGAAGCACTGGGGTTACCTTTGTGGATGACACAGAACGTGGCATGTCTTATAATGAGTCATAGCTCCACGGCGCGTGCAAATAAATATCAGGAACGGTGAAAAATAACCCGGATACTTCCTTTTTAGCAGTCTAACGTGATGCTGGTGCCACAGGCGGGGTGGTGCGTGCCGGCGGGTGGGAGCCAGGGATGCTCCGAATCCAGCCAGGGCCCCGGCAGCGCCCGGTGCCGGTACCGGCAGCACAGCCCTGCCCGGGTAAATCACGCCGTAGGAGCGGCTCCGACTTTTTGTCTCTAAAAACAAATAACTGTGAAGGAAACAACGCCCCTCTTTTTGGCGAGGTGCGCGTTCACCCCGCGTTGCCCCCTCCCCGGGAGGCATTTGGGTCACGGAGAGCTAATATTGGCGTTGACGTGGGAAGAGTTTCTAGTGACTTGGGGAAACGGGGAGGGGGTTTGGGCCCCCTCCCGCCCCCTGGGTGCAGCGGTACCCCTGATCGCGGGTGCCCGGGGGTGGCAGGGGTGGGTGGGCAATGCGGGGGGACGCGCAGCCCCGCAGAGCGCCGCAACGTGTGCAAACGCCATAGAGCCTGGAGCTCCCCGCCTGTCCTGGGGACTCATAAATTATGAGATGAATTGATTATGAGATGAATTACGAAGACGACACCTGCCCCAGGCCACGTACTTGCTGTGTTATTGACGCCGGGGTGGGCGCAAGAGCAGGCGGTGGGAGGGGGGAGCCCTCCTGGCCTTTCCCATCCCTGTCCCGTGGGGTCCGTCCCTCCTCTCCCCGTCAGTGCCGTTCGAGCAGACCCCCTCTCCAGCTGCTGGGGTACAAAAAGTGCCGGCTCTGCTCCTAGAAATGAGGAGCGCGGCAGCAGGGAGCGGGTCTGGAACGCCGAGGGAGGCTCTGGGGGAGGCACCGGTCAGCCAAACCCCTCTGTGTGCTGGGTACCGCTGAGTTTGAGCTTTGGTTTTTTAATCTCTATCCCAATTTTCACGCTTCGGGTTGAGGTTTAGCCCTGTGGAAGACGCAGCCTGCCTCCAGCGCGAGTCTCCCTGGCACGTTTAGAGGCGGAGGGAAGGAGAGGGTTGCTCCTACGAGTGGACAGAGCAGGATATTCCTCCTCACCCAGGAGCTGGCTCTTCCCCGCTGCGGGCGGACTGGGGGACACTGAAACAATGCGCACCCTGCCCAGCCGGGCCGCAGGGCAGGACAACCCCAGCACCGCTCCGGGTCCCTCAGCCGGAATAAATCGGTGGGGCTGGAGAGCATCCCGGCGAGGGGCCGCGTGCTTTCGGGGCTCCCCTCGCTCCGGCTCCGGCTGTCGGTGCAGGGGGTCCCCGCCGGTCTGGGGGCTCGGGGGTGCCCCTTCCCATGGGAAGCTCTGCCCCGGCCATGGCTTTCCCACACGGAGCCGGTGGCTGAGCTGGCAGCTGCACGGTGCATATCACAACCATCGGTACCGGGGTCTGCCATTCCCCTTCGGGCGAGGGGTGGCCGTGCCGGCACCCCCGGGGCCAGCCTGCCGTCTGGGATGAGGCATCCCACCCGGGCTGCCGACTCCCTCAATTGCTCCTGGTGTGTGTAGTTACCAAGTCGCTGATTTGGGGCTACTCTCTGCTTGTATTTTTAGAATAATTGCTATAAACATTCTTTGGGATTTGTTTTTTTTTTTTTTAAAAAACCACAACAGCCATTTATATATTTAACAATATATATTTATATATATATATATAATTTCTAGATCAGTACATTCATCAGTACTTGCTTTTCTTCACAAACAGAAGAACTCTTACAATAGTAGACTTTCTAAAATAAATACTATTAAAATAGAGCTTCAAAATAAATATTCTATACAAAGAAAAACTTCTGTGGTAACTTTTCAGGGTGTGTATGTGGTGGGGTGCTAACAGGAGAAGGGGGAAACCTTTATCAGCGTGTCCGAGCGTGGGAAGGAAGGGGGAATACCCAGTGCTGCGAAAGGGCGAGGGCTCATCCGGGTGGGAAAGCCAGTGCCCGGGGAGCAATGGTGTGAATTTAGTAGCTTCTCCTGGTACCCGGCGGGCAGTGGCAGAGGGTGCGGTGACGGTTTATTTGCCTGTTGAAGCCACTCTGCTGAGGGACGCCGCGTGGCATCGCCAGCGTGCCGTGAAGCCACCCCTTCTCGCTTTCTGGGTCCTTCCTTCCACGTGTGGGCAGAGGACAAAACCCGGCAACGAACAGCAATTAGCAGTCCAGGGCAGTAAAGCCCAAGCCCCCTGCCTTCCTCCTCCTCCTCCTCCTCCAGAGCCACTCTGCGGCGGCCCGGTGCCTGTCCTGGGGCAACCGGCCCTCCCCTCCCCTCTTGCCTTCGTGGTCCCAGTCCGCCACGCTGGCGCAGCCGGCAAGCGCGACGTCGCGCCCGAGGTTTGCGCTAATTAGCGGCCGTCCCCCAGTTTGCGCGGGGGGACCCGGCCC
>JANVCT010000036.1:20578569-20590950 GCA_026770115.1 Aviceda subcristata
CGGGGTGTGCCTCGGGGGTGGCGGGAGACCCAGTACCTTACAAGGGGATGGGGGAACGGAGGCGCTGGGATGGGGGAAGAGAGGGGAACAGAGACGCGCTCGACCGGAGACGTACCCTCCGCCAGCCCCCCGGCACGGCGCGGCCGGCGGAGCCCCCGCTTCGGCTGGCCCCGCGCTTTTCCGAGCGCTCTGCAAAGAGCTCGGCGCTGTCCTGCCCTGCCTTGGACCGGGAGCTGACGGAGCAGAGCCCGGCCGCTGTGCCGGGAGGGCGAGGGGGGAGCGGCGGGGGTCCCTCTGCTACGTGTGCCACTGCTCTAACGTGTCCGCTAATGCTCTGCGGTCTTCCAGCGCGGGATCGGCTTACACCGTAGCAGGACTTATATATTAAAAGAAACCAACAGAGAAATAGTTTACAACTATGTACAACGAAAGTAAACCCATTCGGGGTTGCTGGGCGTATATACATGAGTGTAGACTGGCACAGGGGCGACCACTCCGGCGCTGTATTCGCTTGCAAGGACCATGCACCGAAGCCACGGGCTTTGCTATTGCAGATTTTCAGCTCGGGTTCCCCAGGAACAGCCGGGGACAGAGGGTCAAGAAGGCAAAACAACCACAGGTGGAGGCCACTGGGATACGTATGGTCCCAACAGAGGAGGGCAGCAGGTAAATACCTCTCCTGCTGCATTTTCTAGCCGGTTTGCAGCTTAGGAGAATGATTTCTCTTATTAAATACAAGACCTTGTACATTCAACTGACAGTTCAGCTAGTTTGAAGCTGGTTTTCCTTTCATCTTTTCCCCTCCAATTTGTGCAAGATAATAAATACAGCTCTGGATCCCCACCTGCTTCCTTCTTTCTGGTGTCCCCATATGGTCGAAACGAGGATAAACCATAGGAATTGATATCTGGTGACAGATGTAGTATCCCTTTTTCTATAATTTATCATATACAAGCTAGCAAATGTTATAAATATAGAAAGTTGATGTTGGTTTTTTTTTTAAATCCTCATTCAATAAATATCTACAATTAAGCTTAACTAAACCCCAAGTCATCCAGGTTAAATGAATTCTGAAGACAAAAGACACCAGAAGTCCCATCAGTACGCTCCTGCCAACCCCTACGCAGCAACTGTATTGCAACCAAGCAAATGGGATTCCTGGAAATGCTACATGAGCTCTGCCTATTGCTTATCTAATTAGAGATGACATTTCACTGTCACTGCTGTGCATTTACTGAGGAAATCTCCTCTAATTAAAAAAAAAAAAAAAAAAAGAAGATTCTAGATCTGTTTTCTGCATGCAACAAGTACCTACCTACTTATTACAGCGTTGCATGTTTGGACAAAGATTTTATTTAGCACCTTGTAGTTGTCAAAAGAAAGGGCTTACTGCATCTTAAGGGCTTACTGCATCTTACGGGCCTGCAGAACTGGCCCTAGGATGAGTGCACGGACAAAGCTGATGATATTCGCTCACCGAAAACCATGGGCACATTCTTTAAATACGCCCTCGTCCCTCCTCTGGCTTTCCCTAGTGTTTGTTAACACTAAAATAAACATTAAAGGCATTCTCTACATTTAAAAAGACACACTTTTGTACAGAGGAGGCAAAAGTTGAACAGCAGCAATAGAGAGAGGGGAATGGGCTGTACTTCAAGCAAATGCCATTCATCCCCAAGACAAAAAAAGTTAAAAATCTCAGTATTTAATGAGCAAAGAGCTTGTTCCAGGAGAGGAGGTACTGGATTGATATCCCTATAAAAATACACCTATGTGTATTGTACACTTAGGTTTTTGTGACTTCTTAACAGAGCCTAAGAGGTTTAGAGAAACAAACACTGAACGTCTTTGCTTTGTGGCGTGAGCTAAGATCCCCTTTGCTCCAGCACTGGGGGAGCAAGCACGCGTGCTGGGGAAACGGGGTTCGCCCAACATCCTTCTGGAGCCGGTTTGTACTGTTGATGTAAAATTAATATTCCGTCGAGCGGAACGTGGTGCTACAGATCAGCTTACAGGCAGAACGACGCGATGTCGATGCAACTGCCTGAACGCATCCTGCTGCTATTCTTCCCGGGGAGGAGCAACCCTGCTACCATCTTGCTTTAAAAAGAGGGTCCAAGTCAAGGGAGCCAGATGGGTTCAAAGAAAGCAGCATGCCTAAATGTTAAAAGACCCTTAAACAAATGAACTGTATCTTTACTTCTGGTTCAAAACCTTTGAGGGACACAGAAAGCTTTTGGGAAACACGTACTTTGTGTGCAACTGGCCCTTCTAAGGGTGTGCAGGTGGGGAAGGAGGGTGGAGGGAGTTAACCCGTCACCTTCAACCGGCTGCTGGTAGTAAATCAGAGTTTGGAAGGAAAGCAAAACCGAGATGCCCACCCTGAATACGAATCCACTGCAGCTTTTCGCAGCTGGGAATGGGTATTGCTTGTGTGGCCGTGCCTGCCAAGTGAGCAGTTAATGGTTCTTGTGGTGTGCAGGCATGGTGAGCAGCCGTCCGTCCGAACCAGGAGTTTTTAAGCAGCTGTACTTCATGATATACATAGGTTTTAGCCTTCACTCTACATTATCGAGATCCCTCCTTTGGCCCCGTCTACGTAAATTCTGACCAATTCCAAAACCCTGAATAACCCAAAGCGCTTCAGTTTGTGGAAATAGTTGCTTCCGCTTTCTCCGAAGGCAAAAGGCTAACGTTCTCCTCCGAACACAGGTTACTAAAAAGAGCCAACGCCACCCCCCTCCGCGGAGCGTCCTCCCGCTCCCCGTCCTCCCAAACTATCAAAAGGGCTTTTCTGGCCTGCTCGCTTTGCTCTCCGGCAGCGCCTTGCAAATGACGCTGTTCGTGTTTTTGCATCTGCATCCGGGCCGGCTCACTCGGTCGTAGCATCTCTGGGACAGCTTGACGCAGCCGGTGGCGGGCAGGTAGCAGAGCAGGCAGGGGAGCACCAGGGAGAGGGCGCTCATGAAGGACCAGCGGGCGCAGCAGTTTGAGTGGGAGCAGGAGCAGGGGTGGTCGGCGCACGTGCCCTCGTCGTCCTCGTTGGTGCAGTGGTAGAAGACGCCCTTGACGAGACACATGCAGGTGGAGTAGTTGACCAGGTTCTGCGCCGAGCAGAGGCACTCTTGGTTGCACACCCAGCACGAAGGCAGAGTCCGGGGCAGCGCGCACTCCTTACACTTGCATTTCCCACAGGCTTCGCACAGCAGAAAGTGCTTGTCCAGCTCCTGAGACACGGGCCCCTTCAGGTCCAGGGGTTTGCAGTTAATCACCTTGGGCTGAATGCGAACCGCTCTGGGGGAGGACTGCTCCGCCACGGGCGCCGGGGCCATGTGGTCCAAGAGCCTTTGGTCGGAAGACGTGCTGCTGCTGCTGCTGATGGAGCTGGGGCGCCCGCTGAACGAAATCCAGGGGTGGGTGACGTCCTGCTCGCAGCGCTGGAGGTGCTGGTTGGCCAGGACCGGTTCATGGGGGCCTCGGGGATGCTTCTGGGCCGCCAGCTGGGAAGCGGTGGGGTTGTCGGTGTAATCGTTCTCGACGTGAGTTGTCTTCATTTGGTCAATCGGCAGGATGGTGAGCGGATGCTGCAGCCGCCCATAGGGGATCCGACTGTCCAGCAGGGGCTGGACCATCACAGAGTTGGGGACAACGGTGATGTTGTGGGGAATCCGGGGCTCCATCGATAAAGCGGTCTGCTTAACGGTGAAAAAGCTGCTCTTAAGTATCCTGGGGGAAGGAAGGGAGAAAGAAAAGGAGGGGGGGGAAGAGAAAGAGCGCATTGTTATTGAGTTACCCTGCGACCGCAGCCCAAACAGGGCTCTTTGCTGATGCTGGTTATTATGCAGAAGGTCTTACAAGGTAAACTTGTGTCCGAGGGAGCCAGAGCACTTGCCCTGGCATAAAGGGCATCGCTCCTCCTTTGCTACTGTTTTCCTCTCCCTAACCTTGGCCATATATAGCTCCTCCGGTCCTGGGAGGGTTACCGCTGCTGCAGGCTCCTGAAGTGCCCGTTCATCGTTTTTACTGAGGGAAAGCACATCTTAGGGTTACCGGCGCATATTCACACGCATTTTTGTTAGCAAACTGCCTGCAATGCCTTATCTAAGGTTGGGGTTTTTTTTTTCCCCCAGTTGACCCCGATCCCCCCCCCCCGAAAACCTGACGCAAAATTGCGGCTCGCAGGAGCGCTGGCCTGGTACAAAGATGCTTCGGAGCGCAGGGCTGAGCACTCGTCCTTGCTAACGCAGAATCTGCCTGCGGGAGGGTGGCTTGGCTCAGGGAGGCAGCGCCCGGGCTGCGCCGGAGCCGCGGGTTTCAAAGGCTGCTTTCAGCCCTCCTGCGGAGGCGGAGGGTCTCGCTCAGCCGCTCGCCTGGGTGCAGACCAGGGTGGGAGCGGACGGGTGCAGCTCACGGGTCGGACTGCGTCTGTCACCTCCGGCAGGTAATTAGGCACTCCAGAACACTAAGTGGCCTAATATTTAGTTTAAGTGCTGTTTACTAGCTATACTAGCTAAGCCGCCTATTGTCGCAGTTTCTAGTTTCATTGAAAGAGTGCAATTTATCCTGGAGTCGATCCAAAGATTCAGCAGCGGCGTAGGACAAGAAACCACAGGAAGTAACTAAACTTAAATCAAAGAACGGAAACGACTTGGTTCAAATTTAGAAAGTGCACATTGTTTTCTAGTAGATGTGCCATTTCCTCACGGGGTGACCTTTATTCATAAATAATATAATGTTGGAGATCAGTTTAAAGAAGTGGTGAGTAAAGCTTCAGAGCAAGTTGCAGGAGGGGAAAAGCTTCTGGTATCAAGAAAAAGGAAATGGTGAACAGCTTAAGGCATTGCCAGTTGTCTGTGCTCAGACAAACAAATTAACCTTTTCCAACAGCATGAAAGATTTTAATATTACAGCAGTCCGAAAGAAAAGTCAGGAGAAAACTGCATCCAGCTACAACCGAGTCACACACGAGAAGCTTGTGTGTGTGTGACAGTAAATGTATGCCCTTCTGCGAGAGCCCCCCCCGCCCCTAAATTTAACACAACACTACAAAAATTGGAGCATGAACTAATTATGCATTTTAGGAAGGAGGAAGGGAAGTGCATTTTTACCCACTGAAAAATGTCACTGGAGTCCACAACTATATTTGTAAATCGTTGCTTTGGTAGATCACTTGGCATTGGAGGGGTTGAAAATCTGCCCGGTCTCCCAAGATCAATAGGAGAGAGGGCCGGGACTGGGGGCTGGGGGCCAGAGCGGCAACGCGCGGTCAGTACGGCACACGCCGCCTCCGGAGCCTGCCGGGCTCCTTTCGTCCGCTGTGCGAGGCCAGTAGGAAAAAGTACTTTATCTAGCAGTGCTGATGGTTATGGTAATGCAGTCCTTATGCTGCTTCTCTTCCCTAGTTAAAATTCTCTGCTGGGTCTTAGCCATTCATTTGAAGCTTTTTTATTTCATTATTCATAGCTCATTGACATCCTGGCTTGAGAAACAAGAGAGTTTTTAAGGCATCTATTCCTGTTTACTGTATACGAAAAAATAAAAAGAAGCAATGATTCTGACAACTATGGGGCACGCAGAGGGAAAAAAATTGATTTTCTTTTGTATGTCAGAATCCAGTCTCACGGTATAAAAAGTACTTGCTGCAAGTCAGAGTTTAGCAAAATAGTCCTCCATCGGCTAGGTGTTCTGTTTGTAGGAAGACTTTGATTTCACAGGTTTGGTTGTTGTTAAGGAGAGAGTTGCAGCTGTTTTGGCTGCCAGGAGTAAGCGCGGCAGAGCTGGTATTAGACGGAAGGTGGCTGGAGGAATCGGCGGCACGCTGACCGATGCCACAAGCCTACCCGCCTGCTCCCGCAGCCACTGGCAGCACCGCCTTCACGGCCTCGCCACCGTTTTTAAATCGCCTCTAGCACGCGGCTCTGCGTTCTGGCCCGAACTCACTCCCGCTCGTTATCAAGTCTCTGGAGTCCGGTCCATTCACCGCAGGTTTAGACCGGACCCCCGGAGCATTGTCTATTTTCGGGCGCACCGCACGCCTGTGGAGGAGAGCTGTTTAGCCCTTCGGCAGCATCCGCCGCCGCTGTCGAGGCGGCGAGGCTGATCCGACGTTGGTTTTCCCCGGCACGGCAGCTCTGAGCCAGGCTGGCACATCCAGGGCGTTCTGCCTCGCCGGCGGCTCCGCGCCGGGAGCCCCTCGCCCTGGCAAGCGGGAGGGCAGCCCCCCCCCCCCGGGACCGGAGCGGCGCACAGGAGTTGGGGGTTAGGCTTCATATCAACTCTGTAGTTGCACAGTCTGCAATGGTCCGGAACCGGCGATGGCATCACACGGAATTTCTGTCATCAGATTAATCCGGAGAAGGATTATAGCCACAGGCGCTCTTAAAACACGCAAACTCCTGATACACAGACGTGGCCATATGCAGGCCGACATTAAAGATGGCTTAACTGAGATAATGCTAATCAGGATTTCAGAGTTAATTACCACAGAAAGAAGATGGACCCTGGACTAAACACCACACTTTAGGATAGTTAGTGGTGAAAATTATTCATCACCTTTTTTCATTATAATACCGTTCCGAATTGTCCTTCTAACAGGCAAATTATTTCTGCAGAGCAAGGGGAATGGAAGCCCTGACACGGCAAACTCAAAGATCCTGCCGATATTTGGGCAGAGGATCTACTTGGATAAAACCTCTGGAGTGAAGACACCCAAGACCCAGCTCTCCTAATTCCCAGACCCCAGCTCTGGACACCACGTCTCTCTTGCTGAAGATCACCTTTACACCACCATAGACACACCCCCTAACCCTTTTTGATGCTGGTACCACACATGGTCCTTCAACCTCTGCCCTGCCTTCTCACTCCTGAGCAGAGGGTCTCCACAGTTAACTGCTCTCACCTTTCAAGCTACGCTTAAGAGACAGAAATTTCTGATATTTATGGAATTTTCCCAGGACTGTGACTACATTGCTGCTGCTGGTCTTGTCTCCAGAAGTTTCAGCAGTGCAGTAAGATTGCTGCCGACAGATCCAGGTCAAACGTCTTCACTGTGGAACTAGCGAGTGAGCTGGGTGGCGTTCGTTCTGCAAGGAGGCTCTCCTCCATTGGGATCTGCCCCGAGGACAGTGATGACGATATTCTATGGTGTGGCTCCTTCAGGTTTTTTTGTCTGTGTGCTTCCACTGGCACGTGCCTTGGGCACATCTTTCCCTGAGCTGTTTCTGCTTTAAGCTTTATGTCTGCATCCCATAAAAAGAAAGATTTCAGCAAAGGGTACGAGGTAGCTGTGTATGTACACAGCACTCCATCTCTCTCGGTAAGGAGGAGGAATCCGGCCAACTTCTCAGGTTAAGGACTTGTGCTGGACCAGAAGCAAATCAAGAAGCCAGACTGCTCCTGTGAAGCCTTGCAGGCTGAGGTGTGCCTGCCTGGGTACGTGCATGGACCCTGCTGACCTCCCTGGAGGATCCTCCAAGACATCATAACTTGACCTTTTTTGGTTGATGTGTTCCCCAGAGGGGAAAAAATGCAGCTGCAACCAGTCTGAAACTGTTCCAGGATGACTGG
This sequence comes from Aviceda subcristata, assembly GCA_026770115.1. Lineage (NCBI taxonomy): Eukaryota > Metazoa > Chordata > Aves > Accipitriformes > Accipitridae > Aviceda > Aviceda subcristata. The sequence goes on from JANVCT010000036.1 coordinate 20,586,136, forward strand.
AACAATACAAGCAAGTCATCCTTTGAAATGCCATCGGTTTGCAGGCAGATATAAGGAGACCTCATGATTGTTTACAGGAGTATCTGGTAAGATGTCCCCTCAGCAGCAGGAAAGCTCATTCCCACTCCAGGAGCAGCACACCATGCCCTTCTGCAGCTCCCCACCAGGAACCCATCACCCACCCAGGGTGCTCGTCAGCAAGGACAACACTGTCTTGAGCAGCAACGTTGGTCTCTTGTGATCTCCAGCTTCTGTCCCAGCTACATCCCCAATCAAAATTAATGTTTGGGGTGACCTGGCAGGACTTAAGACCTTGAAAAAGGACAAGAGCTGAAGGGGGGGAACCCTGGGGCTCTCGCGTTGGCTCTGAAGGCCTGTGCAGGTGAGCAAGGTGGGGTTCAGAGTGGCCAACGGTGTCTTGTAGTTGCTGGTGTTGGCTCAGACGTTGGGGTGACCCAGTTCAGCACACGCCCCGTGGAACTGGCCACTGTGCGCCTGAAGCAGCCCCGGGTAGAAGCGGTGACAAACGTGAGCCGCTCGGGGTGGGAGGGAAGGCAAGAAAGAACAGGCTGAGCTGCCACCTCCCCCTCTCTCCCCCCCCTCGAACTAGAGTGCCTGAAGCTGCCTGTGACAGCCCCCCTGGCTAGCCAGGAAGGGGATGGCTGCTAGAGATGAGCTGCAAGTGTCAAACCCCCCGAGAAAGAACATTTCTCTTGTAGGGCTCATCTGCTGCGAGAAGGAGGGACTCAAGTCTGCGATGCCAGTGTCGTGAACAGAGCTTCTCTTCCTGGCAAGGGCAGCTGGGTGCTGCTTGCAGATAGTGAATTAATTGCTCAAACTGAACAGATTTAATATAACAAGATGCGTCATTTAAAGAAAACTGTAGATAAAAAAGAATAGAAGAGATAAAGTAGAAAAGGAGATTTATGATACTTAAGCAGCATACTTTGCAAAAGCTATGAAACTTTATGCAGTTCCTTTGTTGTCCACTGCACTAATCCAGCCTGACACCAAATTGCATTTTAATTGAGAAAAAATGCCATACAGCATACTTGTAAACAAAATTAGTTAATCTTTGATCATTAGTAATTACAGACATATTATAGCATTAGCGTAGGCACAAATTCACTGGTTGCAATTGTACATGCAATTTTCTGAAAGTAGACAACAGGAAGAAAAAAATCATGAGTTTGTTTTTACACTGGGATTTTTTCCTTCTTTAGAGGTAGGTGAAACAATGAAGTTCTTTTCAAAGCAGACGTGTCAACAAACTCCCATGTAAAGAAAATTTCTCTTCCCCCATGCCATCCAGGGACCGTATGGTTGCTCACCACATACAATTTTCAAGTCAAAATGTACTTCCTTCCAAGGGAGTAAAATTGGATTCAAAAGTCAAGTTCCTAAGTGTGCTGCAGTGCTTGTTTGAATTCTTCATCAAGATATTGCCAATTTAAAATTACTATTGTACTACATAATTACAAGTCCTGAAGTTGTAGGAAACTAACTGTTATTTTAAAGTGTTTTGGTATTATTTCAGACTCGAATGTTTTGTAAGATTCTTTAGTCATATGAAATTAAAACAAAGGTGATCTTATTTTTTTAATAGGATTTTGGACTTGCCTACATCATTCTACAGAAATCCTTGTAGGCAATTCTGTGAGAAAGTCATATAAATCCCCAGGAAAGCTCATTCTCATTAATGTCTTCAGAACATTTTTTGAAGCAATGAGGTTCTAGTACCTTTATTTTCAAAGTGGAGTTGGATAACTTGTCTTCCAGTTACTGAAAAACAAAATGGATCTTGACTTAAATATCTAATGAGTGCAGAAATATACATATAATGTTTATACCTGTCTCAGTTACCGATTAGTTAATAATAAGTACTTTCTCATGTGTTTAACACATTCTAGATGTATGTGGTAACAAAAGAGTAAAGAGAATAAGGGACATAAGTCCAGAATCGGGTCCTGTGTGGAAGCAATCCTGCAAAACCTGGCCCTGGGAAGCTCTGGTGTGACTCTGACACATCCCCAGTGCCCACGGTCCCAGTGAAGTCAATGTGAAAATTGGAAAATGCGCTCCCATGACCTACCTCCTGTCCACCCAGCACCAGGTAGGAGGTAGCACAGTTTTGCCCAGCCCATTTCTGAAAGATGCAGAAAATTTCAACATGCAGATGCTGGCGGGCAAACGACTGAACTCCGTCTTAAATGTCGTAGGAAAGAAAAGCCCCCAACGTGGTGCCTGGGGTGTGTTTGCTAATAGAGGGACCACCAGTATGATCTGAGAAGTCATGCAGCCACCATCAACTCTTTCTATCCTTTGTAATCTGCAAGTACCAGATTTGGGGTCACTTTACCTCCTTCTGATGAATTATGCCTTAATTCCACCTCCTGAGCAGCCTGTCCCTTCCGTTGTGCCTGAACGGCACCAGTGGCAGGGAAGAGCCGTTTGCCTCGGCAAACCAAGCCTTCTCCTGGGATCACTGGTGCTGGACTGTCCTGTGCACACTCCGTAACATCGCCGGTGCCCCCTCTCCCGAGCCTGGACCTGCGCCCTGGAACACCGGGAAGCTGCTGAACGTGCAGGCGGTGCAGTGCTGCCCATTGCTGTGATGGTGGTGGCCAGCTCTAGGATGTCTATAATGGTTATAATGGTACTAGGTGGGATGGAGAGTAATGGTATGGAAAGGGCTGCCTTCTGCCTTCTTACCATAAGCAGAGTAAAGCAAACTCGGGTTTTCAATAAGAATTTTCGATCACAGGTTTCCAAGAATTTTCCAAATGTTGAAGCATCACAACCTTTTGTGAAGAAGGGATAGAGAAGCTCCCAGGGAGATGAAAGGCCGAGCCCCGGCGGAGCCCGCGGGAGCCGTGCCCTGGGGCCGCGGGAAGGCCTGGAGTCCTGCTGTGGGTCGGTGACGGTGGGGGGCGGACCGGAGCTCTGAATCTTGTCACCTAACAGCTGGATCACACCTCCTCTTGCTTAATATGATACTAGACCCGTTATTACCCATGCAAAAGCTGAATTAGTCTCCGAAACAGATGTGACAATCGCCTCATTAAGATTAACATACAGGTAGTAATAGGTGCAGTAAATGTACTGTGGAAATTTGCTTATTTTCTTTGCTATATGGGACACATGAATTGCTGAAACAATAGGGCAACAGGAAGAAAACCAAAAAAAGCGATAGAATCTTTACAAATAAGTCTGAATACAAAGAAATTATCATAACTGAAAACAATATACTCTGGGGCAGTATACTGTCAAGGGCAGGCACATATTTCAAGGCCTGTGCAAGTCAACACTATTCAGAGTCTATGGTAACCAGTGCAAAATTCCTCTGATTTATCACTGCTTTTAGGCCAATCACAACTACTCCCTCTCTCCTGCGGTGGTTTGGTTACACAGTCTAGAAAACCTTATCTAGAAAGCGTTGATCCCAGCTTCCCGCCGTGCTTTGGGGATGTGCACAAACCCTGCCTTGCTGGCTCCGGTGCGGCGCTGGCGGCCGGGACTCACCGGCAAGTTACGGCTCCTCCCCACAGCCCTTTGGGAAAGAGGGAAATGCCCAGGACATTCCCTGAAAATGAAGCCGGGGGTATCTGGTGCAAGAGCCGCCCTTGCTATCAAAAAATACTCGCCACGAGAAGATCTACAGGGCTTCAGAGAGCACACAGACCAAGCGGGGCAGGCGTGGTGGGGCCGGGAGCTGGGGGGGCCGTGGGAGCGAGCTGGGTGCTGCTGGCCAGGGCTCGCTTCCACCCGAGCGAACGGGGGGGGATCGAGACAGGACTCGCTTCCCCGAGTCCCCAGGGGGGAGAGGCTGGTGATCAGGCAACAAATTCTGCCACTGCCTTTGTGTGGAATTAAGGACATCCTCTTGTCCAGACCTCCCAGCAGCGACGAGGGACGCAGTGCTGCTGCTGGAAGTCAAAAGGTTCAATAAAAGCTTTTAATGAGGGAAGACTATACTTGGAGTTCAAGGAGACCTTTCAGTAAGCACATGTTTTTAAGGTGTGATTAAGAATCATACACAGTGTTGGAGTTCATTAAGACTGAGTTAAGCTGTCTGAATTTTGAGTCAAGCTGTAAATGTTCTAAAAAAGAAAAAAAAAAGCTCTTTTCCATAAAGTGTGTATTAATATTAACAAAATATTGATATTAATTCTTTTTGTTCCCCTCCTTAGTAGCCTTATCTATCTAAGGACAGCTAGAATTTTCTCTGCGAGTAATAAGAAAAAAAAAAATTAGAAAGCTTATAAGGGAAACCTGCCATTTTTAAAACGAGACACTAAATTCTTGCCAGAGCGTGGAAATTCAGAAGCTGGGAAATGAGACCTGTAGACTTCCAAGAAGCTGTCTCTGTCCAGCTCTGTCTGTTCCTATGGTGCGAGTGAATAAAGCACATTTTGGCCCACTAACGTTCAGATCTCTAGAGACTCCAATTTCTTAGTCAAGGCTTTTTATTGAATATGAACATTTATTTTAAGGCAAGAAAACTAAGCTCAGATATGATCTATTAAGCTCATAGTACTAAATGATAACCATATTAGAAGGATTTTATACTTCCTTAAGGAAACACATTGTATTGCATTTAAAAAGAATAAAACCCAAACAATACTTGTGCAACTGTTTGCCTATAAAAAGGCAGTTTTAAGTAATGGGCTGAATTTGGAAAATTGTATAGCAATATGATTAATGATTTTTTTTGCTTTTATGGTTAATCTTTGGAAAACTATCAGAACCGTGAATTAATTATTGCTGTAGTGTTGCAAGGGTTGTGAATTTTATTTCACTGAAGTCTGATAACAG
>JANVCT010000036.1:20624507-20629507 GCA_026770115.1 Aviceda subcristata
CCTCCTTTTTCTTCCAGAAATGCATCTCCTACTGTCTTCTACTGCAGAGACAAATTATTTAGTCTGTGTTTGGGAGATTTCCATTACTGGAAAGGGACTTTGCCTCCTGAGCAAAGGTTGTGGGTCTGACTCTAAGCAAGAAAAGAGAAGCAAAGCACATGCCTCTGTATGAACACCCCAGGTACCACCTAGGGACTCTGCTTTACTTATAAAGATGGGGAAGAAACCCAAATAAATGACATGTATACTTCTTAATATTCAATTAGCTCTCATAGTTTTCCTGCTTCTCTCTGCCTGTTTTTAGACAGTACAGAAAAAAAAGTGATGTAAGAGGCAAGGGAAAGAAGTCAGGCTGGTTTTGACCCAGGATCAAACCCTTTTTACTGATGGGCACGTGCCCACTGTGGTGACCTGGAGCCACTTCACTGCTGTGGGGAGCAGAGAGTGGCCCAGGGCTGAAGCTAAAAAGGGCAGGGATATACGTTGCTGAACAGCTTTGCCAGGCTGTGCTACAGTTTTGGGAGCTTTCAGGCTTGTGTGTTTAAATGGAAGTGGAAAGACCAAGAAGAAAAAATTATATGATGGGAAAAATGGATATTGGTGGGGGGGTGAGAAAGGCTCATGCTCGGAGGAGCTGTGGAGAGTTTCCTCGGGCTTCCCTGAGCTGTGGAGCAGCCGCCTGTGGATCTGTCCTGTTGCTAACCACGTTTAAACCATTGGCCAACAAATGCTTTTCCTCCATAGGGGTGATAGTGTTTCCTCATCCGACTGCTTGTCCAGAGTTCATCGAGTCAACGTGTGTGTGGTGTTCCTGCAGCAACGCTCCGTCCTCATCCCGCCCAGGTAAGCTCACCTAAACGAGGCGCTTTCCCACAGATGCTTTCTAGGGCTGCTGCTCAGAGTAAGTCAGAAAACTGGTGCTGAACACCCTTCTTGTTAAGTCATTCTCCTGTTTTTTAATACACTGAACTACGCACCTTGCGCTGTGCACTCTGGTTTAGGCAGTCATCCAAAAATAGTCAACACTGGTGTGTATGTGGGAGATAAAATTCAGCGTGTGCTGTACTGCTGTGGAGGTCTCGAACTTGTGGTGCGTGGGTGGTGGTCTGGAGAACAGCTAGTGCAAAGAAACAAATGAAATTACTTCTCTTTCACCCAGAGAGGTCCCAATTTCACTAAATATCACTGAAAAGGGCACCTCAAGGTGAAATTCAGTAAGTGTTTAATATACCTCAGCAAAAAGATGGAATTTACAATTTTATTCATTGGTAACTACAAGGGGGAATTTAAGGCATGTGGAGGAACTAATCAGATTGGAATTTGCCTTAGAGACTGGGGCCAAGACCTGTAAGGTTTGTTTACGAGAAGGGATTTGCATCTAAGTGAGATCCTTTAATATAAGCTCTTTATATTAATTGGTTTGAAGCAGGCATGTCTCAATGAACAGATGGCTTTATTTCCCTCGGAGTCCTCGAGGCCACGTGGGAGGATTTCCTTTTCAAATGCCCCGTCAGCAGTGGGGACAGGCGCACAAAGTCGTGTCTTGTGCCAGGGCTGGGGCATGGTGGGACCATCCTGGCAGTGCCTGGGGGAAGGAGCCCCATGTGCTCACAAACCCAGTGGCTTCTTTCTCAGCATCCCATAATAGCACGCACGTTAAAGGATGTGACAGAGTTTAGGAGGTTATTAATGGCTTCCCACGGGAACCAGGAGCCTGGCAATTTCCATCCACCTCACCCAGGGTCCAGAAATAGAAAGGAGCTCTTCTGCGTTCCCCCACGTCTTGCTCAGCCACAGGTCCACCAACAGGAACTGTGGGAAAAGCTCACGGTGCTCGGACGTGTTTTCCCTGCTGGGGGAAAAGCAGTGAGTCAGCAGAGCTGCAGACGTCTGTCGATGGTGTCAGTGCTTCCTCCGGAGTCCCCGACACCCAGCTCCGCTCTGCTGGCACAGCTGGTGAAACCTTACGTGGGGCGGTTGGGTCACGGGACGGAGCCGTTTGCTCTCGGGACAGTAACGAAGAGTTGGTGCTCAACGGCAGCGCAGCGGGGCTTTCAGAAATTGGAAGGTAGATGAGATGTTGATTGGATAGACTTCAAATGGTTGGATAATATTCTATAGTGTTTGCCAGAGCTGGGGGGAGAGACTCGCCAGCATCCTACAAACAGAGGTTTGGAGCCGTCAGAGTCGTTTGAACCCTGCTTTGAAGAGGCAAGGGGACAACGTCCAAAATGTGTCGTGCCTCCCCTCGGCGGGAAAGGACACAATCATTTTGAGTAAGGGAATTTCTTGGCTCTGATGTGGGGAGTTTTCACCCTTCTCTGAGCTTAAAAAGCTGGAGCAGCCCAGGTTGAGCCGTGCACATCGTGCGGCCGTGCCGTGCTCAGCTCCGGGGTCCCCGTCCCCTCGGCAGGGCTCGCTGCGCCAGTCTCGGGCTGCGAGGGGAAAACAAAGCTTCCGCATAAGCAAACAAAACACGACTTTGTCCTTCGAGGCCAGCAAGGACAAACTGTCACCAAAGTGCCAACCTGGGTACCTCTTAAATCATTCCCACTTGTTTTGGGCACGTCAAGCTTAACGGGTATGGGACAGTCGGTAGTGTTTGGGTGAGTGGGAGAGGAGGAAGGCTCAGCTGTGGGGAAGAGGCTTTGATCTCCAGGGCTGCTCTTGGGCCGCCGCACGCCGGGGCGGCAGCTCGGGCTCTGCAGCCGCGTGGGCTGACACCCCTGCCAGCACGTGCCTGCACCCCCCAGGACAAATTCTCATATATTGTAGAAAACCGCGTAGCTGCAGGGGGGCCAACCGGCCGTGCCACATGGTGCCGTACCCACCGCTCGCCCCAGTGTTGCCGCAGCGATGCTTTCACCAAAACCTGCTTTTCTGCACCTGCTTTCCGCCGCGCCGCCCTCAGCATCGTCTGGAGCAGCCGGCGCAGGCGAGCCCGCTGGGACGTGCCCGTTTGCCTCCAAAGTGTTTGTCTCGTCTGAGCTCATGGCATAAAGCCTCATCGCGCCGGCGTTTCGGCCTTTGCTCGCCGTGACGCTTAGCCGAGCAGTGGCTCGCGCCGGCTGAAGCGGCAGAGGGTGGGAAGCCCCTGATGGGCCAGCGAGGTGCTGCAGGCTGCAGGCAGGGCATGGTGAACTTTATTTGGTGCAACTTCTTCCAGGGGTGACCCGCACTCCCTGGTTCGCGCTGCTGCGATGCACCGTTCCTACCGGCACGGTTTGCCACCAAGCCGCTGGGCTTGCACCCGTGGGCGTTGCTTTTCGTTTGGCAACTCCTCCCAAACCTGCGGTGAGCGTGGTGCCTGCCAGCCCCCCCGGGTAGGTGCTGCCGTGCGGCCGCGCTCCGGCTCGGGGATGGCACGGGGGGACGCGTCGGAGCGGGCAGCACCTCTCCCAGCCCTGCGTTTCCCGCGGTCTCCTCGTCCGGCTCCTTGGGTGAGGGGGTCGCGGCCGAAGGTGATGGTGGTGTGCCCAGCAGCAGCACTGCGGTTGCTGGCGTTTCCTTGCAGTTTGCTGGTAGAGCGTATAGAACTCCATTAAGTAGAGATTTTGGATGTTTGGGGTTTTTTTTTTCCCTTTTCCCTGTCTGAAAATCTGTGACTGTCGGTGTAAATTCCCACGTGCCAGCCCTCCCTGTTGCAGGTGGGCTGCAGTGTGGCCTCTGTCTCAGGTCTGTGTGGGTTTTTATTTTATTTTATTTTTGTGAGTGTTGCTAAGAGATGATTCCCCATGGAAGCTGCTAGACCTACACAGATGCAAAACTGGTGTGAAAGGGAGGGGAGACTCCCTGAAACCCAAACGGCAAGCATCGCGAGTGAAAACCTGTTCGGGAATCCTCAGCCACTTACACACAGGCAGTTGCAAGACAAACAGTGCTGTGCACTGGGTATTGCTATTTCTCGGTGAAGATCACGGTGCGCAAGCACCTCCTGGCATGGCTGCTTATTCAAAATGTCCTTTTGTAATGAAACTGTTTTTCTGTGCTTTTCTTAGGCTGCAAATGGTTATGCAAATTCCTAAATATTTTCCTACTTCCTTTTTCAGATGTCTAACATTATGTATTATTTTCTGATACTTACCTAACCCGGGAAATCTGTTTTCCATCTCATTTCAGCCAAGGTTTTCTTTTTAACCAGTCCTTCCCAGTATTTTCCTTTAACACTTTTGGTTTGCTGAGTGAACTTTGCAATGTGAAGATAAATGAAAGTGAAAATGTATTGCTTGTCACATACTTGCTGTTTAGAGGGGGTTTTTTTTTTCCCCTCTGGATCTGGAGAGAGAGATATAAATCATTGATTTAAAAACAGGGTAATTTAACAAGATTATAGGAGAGAGAAAATCCACTTCCTACCCAAAGTAACAGTCTCTTAGCTTTCTCCACCTACACAAGCCATATGCATCCTCTGAGCTGCCTGAGATCCTCTTTTGTGTTTTTCTGGCAAGACTGTGGTATAATAATTAAAGTCCATATGCAAAGCTTTCTCTGTGGAGCCCTCAGTGGGTCTTTTAATTACTTTGTAATTGGCCAGAGAGTTACCATCCCTCAGCCCCCAGCCTGCTCTGCTGCGTTTGAAAAGTCCCAGACCTGAAGCGATGTTAAAAGCTCGAAATCCCAGGTCGGAGAGATGTGTTCAAGGGTTGCCTTTTCTTGCCATCTCCGTTTTTAACAAACACGAGCCAACTGTGCTTTTCTTTGCCGGGAGCGAAGCCCGGGGATGGGTAGAGCGGTGGGAAGCTGCGCCGCATCCGCGCGGGGGGGCAGCGGGATGCTGTGTCCGAAGGGCTCCGCACCAGCGCAGAGGGATGGCGAAGGGAACGCTGATCCCCGGCTGGAATTGCTGGTTTCCAGTTGCAGGGAGCCTTTGTGCTGACCCCGGGGAGAGCGGGGGATAGCAGAGCTCCTCGCTTGGAAAGCCTAAAACTCGGGCACTGTTCAGGCTTGGTCACGTCATCCAAATTTACTTTGTGCTTGCAGTGACGGACCCCCTTCTCCCC
>JANVCT010000036.1:20634507-20635757 GCA_026770115.1 Aviceda subcristata
CAACGGTGTCAGGACACTTGAGTCTTGCTTGAGCGATATTTTTTCTATCTGTGAATTTTCTGTTCTCAAATTGATTCCAGTGAACATGTCGGGCTATGGGTTAAAATCATTCTGCCTCTTCAGCTTCTTCAGGGGGGAAACAAGATACGTTTTCCTTAAACCCCTTTATTTTTACTCGTCTTTCTATCCCTCTTGTTACCAGGTACATTGCTATTCAAACTTGTCACCTTATAAAGACGTGTTCCCTCGGGTCCCCCCGACAGCGGCAGAGCATCGCGGGATTCGAGCTGCGATCTCTGGGCTCGCTCCCGCTCTAGGCGCAACGCGCTCGGCCCCGCCGTTCCTCGAGGTAATACTTCATTTCCAAAAGCTCGTGTTTCTGGCCGCTCAATCGCTTTCTTCAGTTTATTTTTGCCCGAAGAGGGGATGGTCCTGGCAGGAGCCCCCAGCCCTCGGCTCCCGCGACCGGGGGGTAACGCCGGCTGCGGTGACGGGGACCGCTGTTCCAGCAGGTCCTGATGGGGACCACCAGTTTCGTTCTCGCAGACGATGGCTGCTGGCTCCTCGAGCGCATTGTGCTGCGCTGGCAGGAACAAATTAGGGCATTGTCTTTGCTCCGGAAAATTTCCTGTCTTCCCTTGATGAGGTACCCGGCTCCAGAAAGTGCCTGTCTGCTCCCACAGCAGTGGATTTCGACACCCACGTATGGGGCTGGTGTCCTGGGGGGGGTGGTTTGTGGGTTTTTTTGGGGGGTGTTTTTTTTTTTGTTGTTGTTGTTTTATTTTGTTTTGGTTTTAGGGTTGACTCAGGAAGCTTGCCCATACAAAATGAATGAATAAATAAATAATTTGCAGCTCTTTGGAAGGTTGATGGGGAGACGGGACGTTGAGCTGTGTCCTCCTTTGTCCCTGTTAAAACTCCCCCGAGCTTGGGGAAGCTGCGGGCATTTGGGAGAAGATGCCGGTCGTGACTCTGGGATGAGCCTGTGCTGGCACCTGGCCCCATGTCCTCGGAGCGGGATGTCTATACGAGTGGGACCAGGCTCTCCCAGTAAGGATTGCGGGACTGGGAGGGGGGTGCCATGGCAGTGGGCACCAGAGCTGGAGAGGAGAGGCTTTCTGGTTTTTGTGTGTGTTTGCCAAGACAGCCTGGAGGAGAAAACGGAGCAGGGAATCGAATACAAAAATCCAAATGTTTGGTGGAGGAGGGAAAGCTGGAGAATGGGGTTGAAGGCAGCCTGGAAAATTGTG
>JANVCT010000036.1:20687371-20699584 GCA_026770115.1 Aviceda subcristata
GGTGTGGCGGGGGCACGGCTGGAGCCGGGGCACAGCTGGAGCCGGGCACAGCTGGGGTGGCTGGGGCACAGCTGGTAGCTGGCGGACGCCTGAGGCCCGCGCAGGTGAGGGTGCTCGCGGCTGCAGCGTCCACAGCTGGAGCACATCTGGGTGGCAGCAGAGCTGGCAGCTGCGGCTGCAGATGCAGCTGGCACTGGGCACATCTGGCGGTGCACCCACCTCTGGGGGCCCAGGGCCCGGGTTACCTCCGCTGGCTCCCAAAACCCAGTGCAGCTGCTCCGGGCTTGGGTTTACTTCCTCCGTGACCCAGAGGTGGTGTCAGGCCTCTGCTCTTTCAGGTTGCAGCTGGGGTAATTAGGAAGGAATTGAAGATAGGCAGGAAGACTGTTTCTCATTAAGATCATCTCATTCACCCTAACTTCTGTCAAAACCAGTCACTCTCCCAACCAGACACGCAGTAGAGTAATTTTGTTTGTCTTTTTTGTGGTCTTGCACGTTGCTCTCAGTCCTGGATTGTTCGCCAGGATCCCTTTGGTCTTTTCCAGTCACCGTTTCCCAGGAAGGATCACCCCCTCCTGAAGAATGACTCCTATCCTTTGTTTTTTAATGGATGACCTTATATATTGAAACGACTGCTGTTTACTTGCACTCGGCACTAGTTTAGAGTCAAGAGCTGACTCCCAAAGGACTCTCCTGGATACACTAACCAAATGAGGAATCTTCTCCTGTAATTACATTTCTGGGACAGCAGACATTTTCTGATTCTTTTAATATGTGCCATATTGCATTTGTTACAAATCAGATACATAACAGAAGCCCTATTACCTTAAAAGTACTGCTATTATCAAGTACTGACTTAATTACAGTTTTATCTAAAAATAGATCAAGTTAGCTTGACAGAATCCATTTTTCATACTCCCTTGCTGTCCGGTATTGTTTCCTCCCCTCAGTTCCTGCTCCACCAAGCCCAGCATCAATCTGCTTCCACAGCCTTTTCCCGAGAACAGCACCAGGCTGGCAGGCCATTGTTGCCGAGAGCCCACCAGCAGGTTCGCTTTCCACTTGTTCCAGTCTTCCAAAACTCACCGGACATAAACATAAGGAGCCCAGGAGGCTCCTCAGGGCTCAGGTTATCCGGCTCTGGCTGCTTTTAACCTTTCTGACTTTGGGAGATGCTGACACCCAGGTAATTCCTACAAGCAGGGAAGTGGTGCATCGTCCACTGCCTCATACATCTGCACTTTGCCATAGCTGCTTTTGTTTACAAAACCCACCCAAGGTAAGGCCCATAGCTGATATCTGCTCTTTATCATCATTTTCCTCTTTCCTCTGATTGTTATGTGGTTTCCATAGCTTTCATAGCTGCCCCCACTTCCCTGGAAGCCAAGCCAAGGCAGCTTTCTTCCCTCTTGGGAAACTGCTTTGTTAACCCGAGCGGCGTCCGTCACCGGCAGTGGTGGCTCTGAAAGAACGGTGGAAAAGTACCATCTACGTACAGCCCCGTCAGAGCATGCACCACTAGAGCTGCCCCGGCTGGTCCCCGTGCCGTGCCTCTGCTGGGCGTGCTGGGGGGGTCACGGCGCGAGTGCCGCAGCTCCCGGGCAGGAGGAAAACACCACGCCTGGGAAGAGCCGCCTTCTCCAGACATATCCCGTGCAATTTCCCACTGCCTGCCAGTGTTTCCCACCTGAGGAGAGGCGGCTGCTGCAGGTTCATCCAGCTTTGGGAAGGGCTCACCATGCAGCAGTCACTTCCAGAGCGGCACGAGGAGCTTCCCAGGGGAGCACTGTGGGGCTCTGCTCTGTCGTCTTCAGCCGGTGGGCACCGAACCCCCCGGGCACCCAGCCCAGCCCTGCGGGCTGCACCAGGCGTCAGCCCAGCGCCCAGAAGGACTGGGCAGCAAAAACCTTAAAATACATTTTCCTGCACCTGGCAAGCATGTGACGCTGATCACCAGTCTTACCACTTTCATATTTTACTGACTGGTTTTAATTTTATTTCCCACATGTTTGACAATGGAAGCAGATTTTTCTTTCCTTGTTTTGGTGTAAGCAGGCTGCAGCCCACGGACCTGCAGTGCCGATGGGGCTGCGGGTGCTGGGAGCAGGCGCTGCGGGGGGGCCAGACCTGGCAGGACTGCACTGGACCCCAGGAGCTCACATGGATGTACGGACTTGAAGGAGCTCGGCTCTTTGTATGTGCGTCACTGGTTGATCTTTCTTCTTTTGCTTTGCTGCCTAAGAAGGTTTTTCCTCCCTTGCTGGGTGTGCAGGAGGGGAGGGAGGGCAACCCGGGGACACCAGCACAGTGGCTCGTTCTGGGACATGAGTTCTGATCATTGTGGCATTGGATTTTCTGATCTGAACCCCGGGAAGAAAACAAAACTGGGGCTTCAGTGTCTGGAGGCTGCTCCAAGAGATACCTCACTGCCCAAAATCTCCAAGAATTCCTGATTTTGTCTTTGTCAGCTCAGCCACTTGTGCAAATAGTGTCAGCCAGGGCTGGGCACACAAAGCAAGGTCGGTTATAAGCCGTTCTCCTGGAACAGAGGCACTTGGAGCCGGCACAAAGAAATCTCTGTCTCTCCCCTTTGCTGGCATCCTGGCAATTAACCCAGAAAATCGCAGCTTGCCCTTGTCTTGGGCACCGAGTGCGGGGCTCTGCGGTGCGCGGGGGATGACTGTCCTGGCTGGGGGGGTCTGGCTGTGCCGTGGCCCCTGGCCGCACGGGGAAATGGTGCGGCCAGCGTCCGACTGGGAAGTACAAAACGAATGGAGAACTTGCCTGCTTCCAGAAGAAATGAGGAAAATCATTTGGGTTTTTACACAAAATTATTTTTAAGAAATGTGTGTCTAGAAAACAGCAAAAGCAGGAGTCCCCTTCGATCAAAGGCGGGCAGCCTGACATGAACTTTGACAACATATTTTGGTGTACTCGATTTTTTCCCCCAAAAATATTTCAGGCAAAACCTCCACGCAGTGACCTAACGCCCAGCGGTGACGGGTCCTCCACAGCCAGGCGGAGGTACCCGCGGGGCTCCCAGGGCAGGGCTTGCTCCAGACCCTCCCGGCTCGGGCACCACGCTTGATTTAAGCACCGGCCGCACCAAACGGGCTCTGCAAACCCTCCTCTCGGACTCAGACCAGGCTGGGCGCTGCCAGCACGCCCTGGCCCGAGGTGCGAAGCCAGGCACGTGCTGGCGGGCAGAGGAGACGCGTGCGCAGCCGGGGAGCTGGTCCCGTCCCCGCAGAACGACGTGTCAGATGCTGCAGCCGCTGCAGGGGACGCGGGGAGCCCCAGCCAGCGCTCGGCCGGAGGAAACCCAGCCCTGCCCTGCCAGGGTCCTCCCGTAAATAACAGCCCATCCCGAGCTAAACACGGCCGCCATGGGAAGTGTTTGGTGAGCCAGATAATCTGCAGGCAAGGGCTGTGACTGTCCACTTGAGTATGCCATGGTGCTATTATTGTAAAATACAATAATTGCATGCCCAGACTGGGCCAATGCGCTTGCACGGGGAAGTACTCTTGAGTAATTAAGAAATACTCTGTATTTGATTTGCCGCTACAGATCAAATTAGTGAAAGATGAATCAATTTCAAAGTAATTTTTTAAATCTTTGGGTTTGTTCTTTTGAATTTTTCTGTTTCATTTTTTACTATGTAAAGTCACAGGAAAACCTCACTGCAGCTAATGAAGGCAGAAAGAGCAAGAAAATTAATGATACAAAAATGAAGGCAATGGGAAAGAATGTAAGTCATGCTTAAACAGTATTGTAGAAAATACAGTTCACTCAAGTCCAACCCACTAGGAAACAAATATTTAATCGTACAGTAAATAACATATTTATTTTAAGAGAGGCCCATTTCGAATCATATCTCACAAGCTAAGTGAATATAAACAGACATGCAAGCCGGCTCGCACAGACCCTGTGCCCTCCTGCGTCCTGCCACAGGAAGGGGAAAGCAAAGAAACCCAAACTGCAGAGGAACGAAGAGGGCCAGACCCATTAATTAGGAATTGTTACTGGTTTCAGAGGGACAGCTTTGTAAGGGAAGGGACTGCTGCTCTCCCAGGAACTTGAGTGCGAAGCCACAGAGAAGCAGGATTGGAAAGGAGGGTGTTGTTGGGCGACGGGCATCTCGATGCTGACGCGGGGAAGCTGACCCTCGGCTGGGCTGTGCATCTGCTCCGCGGGGGTGGGCAGAGCAGGCAGCGGTGCTGGTGGGATCTGCTGGGGCTGCCACGATGCTGGTGGGATCTGCTGGGGCTGCCACGATGCCGGTGGGACCTGCTGGGGCTGCCACGATGCCGGTGGGACCTGCTGGGGCTGCCGTGATGCTGGTGGGATCTGCTGGGGCTGCTGCGGTGCTGGTGGGATCCGCTGGGGCTGCTGCGGTGCTGGTGGGGGCTGCTGCGGTGCTGGTGGGATCCGCTGGGGCTGCTGCGGTGCTGGTGGGACCTTCTGGGGCTGCCACGATGCCGGTGGGATCTGCTGGGGCTGCCGCGGTGCCAGGCGCAGGCAGCGATGCCCAGGGGACCTGCTGGGGCTGCCGCGGTGCCCTGTGTGCCCTTGTGGCACGTAACAGATGAGGAGCTCTCCAGGCACTTAATGTTTTTACTAGCAGATGAAATCGCTCCCAATCATCAGAGTCTTATCCGCATGCTTCAAGGGCACGTCCTCTGCAAACGCGGCCGTGAAAGTAAACACGCTGCAGCGACGGGGTTTTCTTCGGCAAGGTGAGCGCGAGGAGGCAGATCTGCTTACTGCGCCCCTGCCCCGACGGCTGCGCTTGCTGAGATGTGCGGTGCAGTGTGAGGACACCTCACGCCATAACCTTGAACGGACGAAATATAAGCCTGGCAAAATAACTGAGATGGGTGAGGATAATTTTAGTTCTCCTGCTCCCACAGCTGCACACCTTATGTGCAGCTTCAGCCCCCTGGTCCCCAAGAAGCACAGCGAAGCCACCGTACCGATCTGTGGGGACAGGCAGGTTTTTTGGCTGGGCAATATGTTTATGTGCTGACATGGTAAAAGTGGGTTACGCGAGGTGCCAGGATCCGGCCGTGCCTCCGCTGCAGGCATCGCTGAAACAGCACCGTCAGTCCTTACCCATCTCCTTGGAGAGCTCTGGGGTACGGAGAAATGTAACACCACAGAGCCATAGGGATTTGGTGCTTTATTGATCTTTGCACCTCCCCACAAACAGTTTAACATGACCTGGTATCTGCTGTGGCTGTGTCCTGAGGGGCTCTTCTCCCACACAGCCCTCTCGGTTTGCAGGCAAAACCCATTCACCGGGAGGCAATCTGCATGGTGCCCAGCTCGCTCCCAGTGCCACGGTGCGGTCCCCACTACCCACCCACCACAAGGCCCCGGCCGCCTCTGCGTGACACCAAGAAGGAAAGCCAAGCTTTGGTCTCTGATCCTCTAGGCTTGGGAGAAGCCGCCTCCCTGGAGCGGGACAAAACATCCTTGAATTCAAAGCCGCAGTCCCTCTCTGGCTGCGGGGTGGGCTGCTGGACGCAGGGACAGGGGCCGGCACACCTCCCTGCAGGGCAGCTCCTCGTCTTCCTTCTTAAGTTCATTAACTTAAAATGCAAATCTGTTTCCTGGTTCTTCTTCTCTGGTAAGCCAGCCTGGCTGCAGCGTCTCTGTTCCTCTCCCTCCCAGTTCCCCTCAGCCGGCTGGCTCTGGCCCCCAGAGACCCCGAGGTCCCCCATCACACCCTGCCCCTTGGGTACCCCCGCAGACAACCAGGAGAAAAGGCACCCTCCTGCTCAGCTGCCCTTCCCCATCTTCTGCTGAGAGAAGGAAAAGGAAATGTCAGCCCCTGAGATTGCAGAAAAAGGTCCAAACGAAGTGCAGCGCTAACGACAGGCGAAGGCGGCGTGGGCACGGGGTACGGCGATGCTGGGGTCCCGCAGCCGCCGGCGGAGTCGGGCAGAAGGAGCCGCAGCGATCAGCCCCTGCCTCCGAATCCCAGCCCCAAAAGCAACTCCCTTTGTCTGGGTTTCCGGGCAAAGTTGGGATAGTTATTGGGGATTTCCACAGGATTTTGGAGATACCGTTAGTTACTTTTGAAGATATTTTTATCCAGGAAAGGCAGTGGCCTTGCCGTAATTGCAAAAATTAAAACAATTTCCACTGAAGCCAACAGTGGGGAGTTGATGTAAAGCTAGCACCGGGGCAAAAGGAGCGTGTGTAAGGGGTGGGCACTGGGTGCCGGGGGAGAGGAAAATCTCCATCCAATTTCCAGGAGCAGAGACAGAAAAAGAGGGAACACCGAGGGCTGGGACCACTGAGCAGAACCAGGAGGAAATTAATATTTACATAGGGAGAGCCAGTGCTTACATCCATCTTATGGGTCGTACCAGGGCTAATGCACAGCAGACATCTCTGGAAACTCTCCAAAAAGGAAACTGGAGTTTGGTTTGGGAACTTCTGGTTCTAATTCCTGGAAACACAGCTTCAGCTCAATTTCACAGTGGTTTGTGACTTTTTTCCAGTGGTTATACAAATTTTGGGAAAACATTCCTCTCCTTGGAATTGTCTTATGATAATATAACCCCACTTAAGTGGTCGGAGGTTTCGTATGGCTTCAAACCACCCCAGAAGGCGCCTGCAAGAAGCGCTCCCCACTGGCCTCACGCGCCCTGGCCCCTGGCAGTTAGGCAGAGGGGTTGTGAGGGAGCGTTTATCCACCGCGTGTCTGCAGTTTTGTTACAGCCTGCCCCGGTACTTTGACACACGAAGAAAGCGAGCCCGCAGCATCTCTCGGAGCGGGGTTTGAGTGAGCTGCGGCGTGCTCTTTCACAGCTGGATCTCTTCTCTGGTCCGTGCAGGCCACGCTAAGCTGGGAGCAGCACAGGGCAGGCAGCAGCACGCAGGCTCAAATGCCGAAGTGGGAGAAAACCGAGCTGCAGGACAGGTGAGGGCTCTTCTGCCCCTTGGGCTGGTGCTGGCCAAGGGAAGGGCTCGGTTTAGATGGGACGCAAGGAAGAGGCTTATTAAGATGTGGGTGGTGAGTCACTGGAGCAGGTTGCCCAGAGAAGTTGTGGATGCCCCATCATTGGAAGCGTTCAAGGTCAGGTTGGATGAGGCACTGAGTCTAGAGGAAGATGTCCCTGCCCATGGCAGGGGTGTTGGACTAGATGGTCTTCAAAAGCCCCTTCTGTGACTCTATGAGTCTGGGCTTTCAGGTGCTCTCCAGGAAGGGCTCACCCTGCCCAGGTGCAGCCGGGAGAGGGACCAGCTGCAGGGTGTCAGCGCTGATGGGGTACAGGGTGGAGCAGGGTTTAAGTGCCACTGCTCGAGGGGGTCTTAGCCTTTGCTGGAGCTTTGCAATGCCCCTGGCTGGGGTGGCTGTGCTGGGCAGCCAGCCTGGGGGCAGTGGCTTGTGCTGGGATCTTTGCTGTTGCAGTACTGGGACTCGTCTCCAGCTCCTGTGCAGCCAAAGGCAGGTAGCGGTGGGTACTGGAATGGGGCATGTAGGTGTTTAATGCTGGTGGTGGCCAAAAGCCTTCCTGCCTTGGGTTTGGGCTCGGGCTCAAGGCAGGGGATGTGGTTCTGCTACGAGAGCTCATTTGGGCGGATTTTGTTGGTATGTACCCTGGCGAAAGCTTGCTGCTGTTATGGGTGGAAAGGCTCTGGTGGCTGGCCCTGCAGTGTTGCATGGTGCAGAGCAAAGCCCTTTTGTGGGGCTGAGCCCTTACAATTCAAAAGAGAGCTGTGGATGTTGGCTGCTTTTGAAAATCACCCCCTCCTTCTCCTAGGTTGTTCCCCTGCCCTTCTCTGAAACTGAGAAGCCAAAGATTCATAGCCTTAGAGGTTTAAAAGAGCCACTTCAAATTCAGTAGGTTTAACTCTGAGCTGCCTCCCTCAGCTGTTGATTCACAGCCTGCCTTGCAAAGCTCGGGATGTGCATTATGTTTCTGATGCTCTGGCTCCCATGGTCAGCAAGGTGCTGTCAGAGGCGGGTGCCCTGCGAGCTGGCTGTGGCTCTGCTGCACCTTGGTGTCACCAGAGCCGGGGGCCCTGGGACCCCTCCCATGTCCAGCCTCGAGAAGTCGAAGCAGGCTCCTGCAAGGAGAACCTGCCAAGGAACACAGGGTGGTGGGTCTCCTCCAAACCAGGAGGGTTTTGAAAGCTTTGCACAAACAGCAGAAGCTGGGAGTTGCTTTATGGGTTTCATGCAATGCTCGTTTCCTTGCCTAGCTATGCAGCCTGCGGTTTGTCTGGCACAACCGGGCTCTCAAGGCTGCAGCTCCAGCTGAATCTGATGCCTGGGCTGTGTGAGACTATGATTTTCTCACTTAACATGACCAATTCTAAAGGTGTCACTTACAAAGGAGAGCTAAGGAATGTACAAATTCCTTGGCACGAATATGCAGGATGGTTTTCAAAGGGGATATGTGGCATGTGTGTGATGAAAATCAATTGACTTCCAGCCTTTGGTAAGTGGTAGGTATAAAAAAAGGTAGGTTACATCTATGGGTGCTGACTGCTGCTATTCCATCTGCAAGGTGCACATCAGCAAGCCTTTCTGGGAGAGGGTCACCCGCACCCACATCCCCAGCTCGCTGGGGTCCTGCACTCCTCTGCCTGTTGCTCCCTCTCCCCACCACAAATGACCTGTGGAAGTGTTTTTCCACGGAGTATTATGAGACCAAGGCTCCCATGTAGAACATGGATAGAGGCTAATATTTTGTGTTAGCAGAGGAAATGAGTGGCAGCTGCTTGGCCGGGCCTTCGATGAGATTTCATATTTCCTGAAAAAAATGAGAGTAAGAATAGACAGACTCTTTGGCCTTTCCTGACAATGAAACTTTGTCATATCTATAATTAACCCTGTTATTTAAATACTTCTTCCATGAACATCTTTGAAGATTTCATAGCCCTTGGTTAATCTACTACTTTTCCATTTCAGCTTCCTGTGCTACAGTGATTCCCAGGGGCATGACTAATTTCACTTTTCCATTTAATTGTGGACTCGTTTCTGGCTTTGCCTTTGTGTGTTTAGCTGTAGTTTGGGCAGCCTGGTTGATGTCTTGTCCCTGCCCAAAATGCACCTGTCAGTCCTTTTATTTTCCCCTAGGAAAAGCTTCTCAGGGAATTTAAAGAACATCTGACCAATGCTTTTCTTTCAGAAACCTTTCATCGCAGTGATGTAGTCCCGCAGGAATTTCAGTGTGGCTGTCGGTTTAATCCTTAACTTCAGGCCTTAGCTGCAGGGCCAGTGCTGCTGGAGCCTCGCATGCACCAGCACCGTCCCGCGGCGCTAGCTGGCGTGCTCTCCAGCAGCCCGGATGGGTCTGGGCTGGAGGTGCTACTGGTGCGTGATGGGCTGGGTCACCCTGGCTCCACAGCAAGGCGTTCTGCACCCACGGGAGAACACAGCTTGCATTGGGGGGGTACAGCTGTCGGGAAACCTGCTGCTCAGAGCCTTTCTTATTCTGGGGGGGATGTTATCTGAGCTTGCTGAAGTGCAAGAAAAGTTGTAGGAGAGACCTGGGATGTTCTCAACCGCCCCAGGATCTGTGGGGTTGAATGGGGGACCAGTACAACTGCACTAGATCTCGTGGTGGATTTTCCTTGTGTGCTATTTTCCTCCTCTTAAGGGGTTTACCCCCCAAAAATCCCAAGCTAGAAACTCTTCTTACTTAAGTATCACTTGTTATTTTTGTGTCAGTAAGAACTTCCCTGCAGGGCCTGTTGTAATGTTTCCTTTGCTGCTACTCTGGCAGCTGCAGAGAGCACAGATTTTCTTCCCCCCCCCCACCAGCTTGCTAAATAACTACGACTTTGCTCCACAGAATCCCTCTGCAGGGGAGGGCTGGATGGGAAAGGAGCTAGTGAAGCTCTTGGGCAGCACAGTGAAAAAAAAAAAAAACGGGTATGAAGGGCATAGTGAAGCTGGAAGCCCACCCTTCTCTCGGGGCGAGATGTAACCTGGACCTTCAGCAAGGAAATGGTGATCTTCTGTGCAATTTACCCTGTCTTTGCTTGGAAGGTATGCATTTGTATATATAATTACATGTAAGCAATGAAGTCCCTCTGTGTTCTTTCTGCATCATGTTAAATGTGCTAAATGCCTCTAGACATCCTAGTTCCCTGACCCAGTAATTTCTTACCCTTGTCTTTGTGCTTGAACGATTGTCATATCTCCAGAAGTTATGACCCCACAGTCACTGTCTTCATGATTTTTAACACAGACTAAATCATGCTGCAGATAACAGATAATAATGCAGTGCTTTGTTCTGTCTTGACGTGTATGCACAGTGCTGTTAACGTTTACAGTGTGAATGGCGCTCTAAAATGAGATGGAGAAGGGGTCATTGTGGCTTGAATCAAACAGGGATTTGTGCTGCTGGGTAACTGAGCCTCTGCAATCTCCCGATTAAGGCATTACTCTTTAAAATAAGGTTTCTGTTTTGTAAGTTATTTTATGTTCAATTCCTGGGCAGGGCAGTGTGACCACAGACCCAATCATGACAATCCTAAAAGCTGCTCTTCTGTGGTACTTCAGCATAAGGATCTCACAGTGCTTTTGATCATCAGTCATCAATACCATTACCACCACCAAATTAAGGGAAGACAAAGGAGACATTGAGTGTAGAAGCCTGGCTCCAGCACCATGAGGATCATCATCCTGGAAACAAAAGTCAAAGCATAACATTAGGCTAGGAAAAGCAGAAGGGATTCATGCGTATCCCTGTGCTCTGGGGGGGGTCCTGACAGCAGGCAGGTTTTGGGGTCATGAGCCTGAACAGGAGAAGGGAGGTTAGCAGTCACGGCAGGTGGTGGAGCAGAGTATAAACCTTAATGAAGTAGTAAAAATGTAAGCAAGCTGCCACTGAAATTGGGGAGGGAGGGGACGAACAGCACTCTGAAGAGTTATGCCAAAAATCAACAGAGCTGGGAAATGTGCCACCTCCTGCAGCAAGCCTTATTCCTTGCCGCCAGTGTGAAAGGACTGTCCCAGTTAGCAAAACTGAGGGTTCAGATGAAGGGTCAAGGGTATATATGGCTTCTCAGTGTTTTAGCTGAAAAGTATTGAAAAGGTTTTCTTTTAACAAGGAATCAAGGCAAACAAACCTTCTAAACTGACTAAATGCACAAGCACCAGAAAACTCTCAGGCCCGAGAAGCGTTCCTGTGCTTGCTGCCCTTGGACGCTGGGTCGTGGTCTGTCTGCTCTGACACCTGCCAGGAAGATGAAAGCAAATGGTGCTGTCTTCTTCTGGAGACGGCTCCCCTCCGATGCGATGCCTGGGCTTTGTTACTGCGATTCCTGCCCTCTTCCCAGTGCTCCCAGATGCCTCCGAGAGGCACGTGCCAGGCGAGTGGCTTGGCAAAGACCGTGCTGTAAGTAGCTGGCATGTCCTGGGCACGTATGAATGGGTGTGACTGCTGCAGAGCAAAAGCAGGAGGCAAAGCCAATTACCCTAAGATAGACAACAGGCTTGTAGCAGCTATAGTTACAGTAATAGGCTCTCTGTGGGGGAGAATAACTGATTGCCCAAGGCACAAACATCAGATATAGGGACCTGGAAGGAAATAGATGTGGAGATCATTGCTGCAAGTAGGACACCACAGGCTGACTAATAGCATCTCGCGTTGATATTTCCATTCAAAAGGAAACCAGCTTCCAAAAATGTTTACCAAACCTGTTCTGCCTGTGAAACCCAGGAAGACTTGGTAGTAGAAGTGGCTAATGATGAGTTGTGCAGAAAAATTTATTGGAGGTTAACAAGTGTAAGCTAGGAGCCAAAGAGGTTTTGTAGGTTGGGAGCAGGGACCCCAGTCCTGCTTGCTTTTCACTTCAGGGAGATCTGACCCCCATGCAGAGGCTCATTTATGTCACTGCTGTTCAGTGTAAAGACCTGTCTTCTGGGTTGTCTCACCCACCCTTGCAGACCTGCCTGAAGGCCAGGAGGAGTGACTGCAAGGAGAAAAGTTAGCTGAAGAAGGGAAAAGAGGAATCAAGGAGGTGATTGCTAGAGCTGCAACTCGGGAAGGAAAGGTACTGTTCTGCTGTGAGATACATACGTATAATCATGTTGGCTATATGTAAAACTCGTGAATGCTCTGTGGAGGGAGCACTCTGTCAAGTTGACGGTGTCTCTTGGGCTATCTGCTGCAACCACATGGGAAAGGTCTATCTGTTTAGAACAGACACAGAGCATATATCCAGGCTGACATGGCTGCACT